>ML779045.1:645818-728055 GCA_009831015.1 Picea engelmannii
CCCCCTGGCTGGGAGGTCTGGGGGCAAGTGGGCCCCTAGCGGGGGTTCGGGGGCGAAGCCCCCGAAGAAAAAATTGCCTTGTAAAAGTATATTGTAATTTCATTGTAAATCTAGACCGTTCATTATAAGGTCGCAGATCTAACAATAGAGATTATGTTAGGGTTTTTTTTCCTAGAAGGCAACCCTCTTTTATCAGGGAAATGTATTGCGGCTATGGATGATGGTGAATATTGTATTCTGAGAGAGGAGACTGTGAGAGAAAGAAGAGGAAGTTACAACGAGTTTTGTTGTAGTTTGTATCCCTTCATCTGTTGGATAATAATAAAGGAAGGACCTAGCAATTTCTCTGGTGGACGTAGCCCACACTGGGTGAACCACGTAAATCTGTGTCTCTCTTGTATTGTCTGTCTTCTGTGTTTTGTTTCTGCATTTGTTTTATTTTATTGCTCCGTGGTCCTGTTTTTCTAACACCTTTAAATCAAACATCCTTCATTTCTCTAAATACCATATCTCGGCTATACACTACCTTCTTAGTTTCTAGGTTCCAAAGCTTATAACCTTTGAGACCATCTTTATATCCAATAAAGATACATTTTTCAGCCTTCTTATCCAGCTTACTCATGTTTTCCTTTGGAACATGAACATATGCATCACAGCCAAATACCTTAAGATGTGTGAGAGAAGGTTCTTTACCAGTCCATACCTTTTGTGGAGTATTGTCACCCAACGTTGATGAGGGTGATATGTTGACCAGATAACATGCAGTACCCACTGCCTCTACCCAGAATTCTTTCCCTAACCCGACACCACTGAGCATGCACCTTGATTTTTCCATCAGCGTCATGTTCATCCTTTCTGCAACTCCATTATTCTGAGGTGTATATGGAGTAGTCTTCTGCCTTGCTATACTACACTTCTTACATAATTCTTCAAATTCATTCCCGTAGAACTCTCCACCATTATCTGTTCTCAGCACCTTAATTCTTTTCTCTGTTTGATTCTCAACAAGAGCCTTAAACTCTTTAAACCTGTCAAAGCCTTAAAATTTCTTCCTGAGGAAATATATCCAAGTTTTCATCAAGAAGTCATCTATAAATGAGATATAGTACATATATTTTCCCAATGATGGGACCGACACAGGTCCAAAAACAACAATGTGAACTAGTTGTAAAATTCCTTCTGCCCTCATTGCACCGAAGGGGAATCCTACCAGATTCTACTTCCCATATAGACAGTGTTCACAGAAATCAAAATCCAGAGAGAAGTTAGACATACCTTAAACCATACCTTTACCGTGTAGTAGTCAAAGACCCTTCTCTCCGATATGCCCCAGTCTTTGATGCCACAACATAACCTTTTCTCCAGAGACTGTAAGAGTTCTTTCTTATTCAACTCCAATATCAGGAACAATGGAGCTATTACACCCATCACTAATAGTTCTTCCTAGTAGCGTATACAAAGTTCCAAACCAAACTCCCTTCATCAACACCATTGCTCCTCGAACCATCCTACAAGTTCCCTTTTCAAAAATTGTTTTTACCCCTGCATCTTCCATTTTGCTTACAGAAAAAAAAATTATGTCCATACCTGGGATGTGTAGAACACCAGGCAATGATCGAATCCTTCCATCTATGAGTCTCAACTTGACCCTTCCTCTTCCTATGATTCTGGTTGTCGAATCATTTCCTAAGAAAAAATTACCTCCATCATACTTTTCATATTCACAGAACCGGTCCCTGTGGGGAGTCATATGAAAGGATGCACCAGATTCAATCAACCATGCCTCATGATCTGCATGTGTTCTTGAAGAGGCCAAGTACACATCCCCTCCTTCTTCCTTGGAGGTCTTTTCTTCTGCAGAAGAAGAATCTTCAGATCCCTTCTTTTTCTCAACTTTGGATCTACACTACTTCTTGTAGTGCCCTTCTTTTCCACACATCCAACATACCCTTACAAACTTTCCAAGAGATTTAGATCTACCCTTAGACTTAGATCTCCCACTTGAGAAATTAGATCTATTTCGTTCCTGGGAACGTCCTCTTGCAAATAATGCATCTGTGCTATGTCCTTCCATATTCTTTCATCTCATCTCCTCCGACAACAAAGATGAGACCACCTCTTCAAAATTCAAAGAAGTTGTATTACTACCTATGGCCACAACCAGACTATCCCACGAGTCTTGTAAAGAACACAACAAACTGATACATTTATCTTCATCTGAAATTTTAATCTCAACAAATACTAACTGACTTACCACAGTATTGAAGGCATTCAAATGCTTTGCCGCCGAGTCTCCATCTCTCATCCTCAAGTTATACAACTTCTTTCTCAGGAATAGTTTATTTACCAGGGACTTAGACTGATACAACTTCCCCAACTTTTCCCATAAATCCTTGGTTGTAGATTCCTCTGACACATTCAGTAATACTGAATCGGAGAGACATAGTCAGATTGTGCTCTTTGCCTTCCGATCCATCTTTTTCCAGTCATCTACAGAAGTTCCTATAGGTGCAGTACCTGGATCTACCATGATCCACTGATCTCTGTCCACCAAAAGATCTTCCATATTGAGCTTCCACAGCTCAAAGATTTTCCCACTAAAATTCTCGATCTCCATCTTCAAATTTCTTGCCATTTCTTTTCACCTGAAAAACAATACCACAGATCTCCCACTGTAACAAGGCTTATCACAGTCCTGAGCCAAACCCTTGACCACAAAGGCATCCCCCTGAAGCCAATAAAGCTCTGATACCAAATGTAAATTCTAACCTTGTACAATGTCTATTGTAAACAAATATTCAGAAAAGAACAGAAAATATACAATGGCAAATACAAACATTATACAGAGATTTTTCCCCTGGAAACCCAAACCGGGAAAACCAACATATATTATATTCATTCATTGTTTACAATACAATATACATATAGGAGCCAACGGCATCCAAAACCCTAACCCAATGACCTAGATTAGTCCAAAACCCTAATTCCTTAACCGGAAATAGAAAACCATCGGCAAAAACCATGTGCCGAAAAAACCACCTAAATACATGACACGTTTCCCGAGGTAGGTGTCACGTTTCCCGAGGCACCTAAATACACTACTACTCGTGAAAAGAATATAACACATACCCAACATATTGTGCATTAGATTTGGTGCAGAACAAAGGACCATGACAATGCATAAGTATGATGGGCGAGGAACACCAATTGAACACCTAGAAAAACAAAGTACACAATGGAGGATGAAACCACCAAAGGAATGGCCTCATCACTTCATTCATACATTGGAAGGAATCCCAAGGAATTGGTACATAGACTAGGAAATGCATAGAGGCACTACATAATAGACAGTATTACAACAAAATTTTGTAGTAACCTTCTCATTTGAGCATGAGAGCCTCAACATTGATTCATCTCTGAAGTTGATACATGGAGTGATAATTTTTGATGAACCAGAGGTCGAAATTATAACAACACATCAACAACAAAACAAACAGATAGTCAAAGAGTTACTCTCATGTTATCATGTCTAAGAGGAAGAACTAAGGGAACATGATCCACACAACATTCATATCACATAGATTGAAGGAGAGAGAGAGAGGTGGAAGGTCCATCTATGGAGGCAGTGGCATTTTCTACACTAATCAAAATCAAGATAGTCAACATTGGGACGAACGAAAGTTAGAAAATGGCAAGCATTGGAAGGATGAGCAGACACTAGAAAGGATAATAGAGTTACTGCATGAATATAGTGACCTGTTTCTAGCAACCTTTGCAGAGATGAAAGGCATAGCAGGTGAGCTAGGTGATATGAAGATACCCATAAAACCAGAGGCTAGACCTGTTAGATAGAGACCTTACAGGCTGAATCTAGTGTATAAGCAGAAAGTGAAAGCAGAAATTGACCTAATGTTGGAGGCTGGTATCATAGAACTAGTGGAGGGATTTGAATGGATCAGTACCATGGTAGTTTAGGAAAATAAGCAATGGGGGATAAGGATTTGTGTATATTTGAGGAAATTAAATTATTCTTGCTTGCATGATCCTTTCCATACCCATTTTACATATGAGTTCTTGGAGAATGTGGGAGGCCATGAAGCATACTCATTCACAGATGGATTCTCAGGTTACCATCAAATCAAAATAGCTCCAGAGGACAGGTATAAGACTACCTTTACTACAGAATGGGGATCCTACCAATATAAAATCATGCCCTTCGGATTGAAGAATGCACCAACTATATTTTCAAGGGTGGTCATAGCTGCTTTTAAGGAATTTATACACCATTTTTTAGAAGTATATCTAGATGACAAGATTGTGTATAGTCTTTTGAAAGATCATGTAGAAGTTTTAAGACTAATGTTGGAAATATGCAGGGAATGTCAGTTATCATTAAACATCAAGAAATTCATTTTTGGCACACCTTTTGGGATACTGTTGGGACATATAGTGTGCAAACAGGGTTTACTGGTTGACCCTGCTAAGATTGTTGTCATTGCGAACTTACCACCACCAAAGTTAGTGTGCCAGTTAAGAGCCACACTGGGACATACAGGGTACTATAGAAAGTTTATCAAGGGGTATGTGCAGATTACTGCACCGATGAAAAAAATGTTGAAGAAGGACACCCGCTTTCAGTGGAATGAGGATTTTCAGCAGGGATTGGATACCTTAAAGTAGAAGATGGTGAGAACACCTATATTAGTGTTCCCATATTGGGAAAATAAATTTCATGTACATGTAGATGCATCAACAATAGCGCTTGGAGTAATTTTGGCACAACCAAGAGTAGGGGACTTAGATCATCCTATAGCATTTGCAAGCAGGAAGTTATTATAATATGAGAAGAATTACAACACCATAGAAAGAGAAGGGCTAGCCATGGTGTATGCACCTAAAAAATTTAGACATTATTTATTGGGAAAGCATTTTAAAATGTTCACAGATCATTCTTCCTTGAAATATATAGTCAACAAGCCAGTGTTGGGGGGGAGGATATGTAGATGGATTTTATTATTTCATGAATTTGATTTTGAAGCAATAGTTAAACCAGGGAATTTGAATGCAGGACCTGACCACTTGTCGAGGGAAGCCAATGGAGAAGAACCTACAAACTTGGAATACAACTTTCCTGATGCACTATTATTTTCAATACAGGTATCTGATGAATATTTCGTTGATATCATTGAATTCTTAAGTATAAGAGTTATGCCACAAGAGTTTAGTACTGCACAGAATAAAAATTGGATATTAAAATATGTAGACTATCAACTCATTTCAGGTCATTTATACAAAATGGGTGTAGACAAAATTTTGAGAAGGTGTGTATTAGAACATGAACGGCCCAGGGTTTTAGTATAAGCTCATGAAGGTATAGCTGGAGGAAGCTATGCAGGAAAATATACCACACATAAGGTATTGCACATAGGTTTATGGTGGCCAAAAGTTCATAAATATGCCAAGGAATACTGTGAGAACTGTGATGTCTGTTAGAGGGTTGGAAAACCCAACACAAGGGATGAGATGCCCTTAATACCACAAGTAACTCTGCAGGTATTTGACAAATGGGAAATAGATCTTATCAGACCTATTAATCCACCAACAAAAAGGTCAGAAGCTAGATATATCATTACTGTGACCGAATACTTAACCAGGTGGGAAGAAGCAACCCCAGTCAAATATTGCAGTGCAAAGACAACAATGCACTTCTTATTTGAGAAAGTGATCACAAGATTTGGATTTCCTAGGATTCTGATGAGTGGCCAAGGCACACATTTTATTAATAGTACCATCAAGGCTATGACTGAGTATTTTGAGGTCTATGACCGAAAGAGTACACCGTATCATCCTCAGGAAAATGGGACAATAGAAGCTTTCAACAAGATTTTGGAGAATGCCTTGACAAAGATTTGCAATGTTAACATGGATGATTGGGATTTGAAAATACCAGTAGTAATATGGGCATACAATACCACATGAAAGAACTTGATATGATAAAAACCATTCATATTGGTGTATGAATAGGAATCAATGGTTCCATTAGAATTTATGGTACCCAATCTACGCGTAGCAACAATTACCAATGTGACAAAAAGAGGCTAAATACATGAGAGGTTAAGAAAAATAATGGGAATGGAAGAAGACATGATTGTGGCAGGATTTCACCAAGAGGTACAGAAAGAAAGGGACAAATCCTGGCATGATAGACACATAAAGAAGAAGATATTTAAGGAGGGAGACCTAGTTATTCTCTATGAAAACAAAATTTTGCAACACCCTGGTAAGTTCAAAATGCATTGGCTAGGACCATATGAAGTAAAGACTATCACATATGGAGGATCTGTGCAGCTAAAGGACCTAGGAGGAACATAATTGAAATGAATGGTGAATGGTAGTCGATTGAAACTGTACACGAACATTCGACCTACTAACTCTTAATAGTTGTGGCGCAGTAAGGAAACCATGTATATAGTGTACCATAGTAGATATTAGGGACAAAAACTTATAAAAAGACAATAAAAAGGAGAAAAAAAAGAAAAAGGAATACAAAAATACAAAAAGAGGCAGAAGTTGGATGAATGGCAGGAAAGTGGAAAAATTCAGACTACATACAACATGACACCACCAAAGTTTGGCGCTCCAGGACAGTACATACGGGTTACTCGACAGGGCCAAAGGAGGAAGGAAAGGATGGCGAAGCCAGAGAATTTCTTCGATCTCGAAGTTGTTACAAATTGAGATACAGAGTCACTCATCCTGATGAGGGTTAAGCATGAAACGTCAACAATGAAACAAGGGGAAGTGGGGAAGAGCTCTGGAAATAAAAACAATAATACAAACCCTTGATCTAGATTTATGAGCGGAATGAAAGGAATAACAAACTGAATACAATAAAATAGAGATATAGAGAACAACAAAAGATATCCAGTGAACAATAACTTCTATTGAATAAATAAAATAGGCTGAAACTGTAAAATGACAAAACTAAAAACAACTTGCTCGAATGGTGGTATCTATCTTTGAGAAGAGATGTGGCTACTATGCCCATCTGTCTGAGAAGAATGATTACAATGAGGCTCTAGAGGAATTTTTAACATTACTAATGAATGCCAAAACCCTAGACATCCAAAAACCTAACCCTAGGAGATTAAACGCCAAAAGTTATGTGGGCCCTGATGGGTAAGTTGGTAGCTCAACTTCCCGGGGTCATAACTTTTTCATACAACCTCCGTTTTAGGTGCATGATAGCCCGTTGGAAATGCATTTTCGAGAAATACACATTATTCCATCAAAATTTGACTATGTCTATATTTTGACTGTGGCAAGCCAAAAAAACACTGTTTGGGGCACCAAAATGGCCATGGAAGTACAAAAAGATGTACTGACATGAAAACTTCCAAAATAAGCCAGTTGGATTAGGTGGGTAGCCACCAATATCCACCTGGAAGCTGTGTAGGGATTTTGACAACCCCGAAAGTGCAGAACCCACAATTGTATAGAATTACAGAAGAATGTGTTGAACTAATAATTGTGAAGAAGAGCCAGTTGGAATAGGTGGGTGGCCACCAATATCCACCTGGATCAACCCTATTCCCGAAACACCGGCTAAACCCGACGAAATGAAGTGTTAGCAATAGGGTCATGATGAAGACGAGGTGTTGGTCAAGGACATCACCAACTAGCCAGAATCCGAGGGGGAATAAGATCACATAAAAATAACGAAAGCACGACCATATACCGTTGGGCAGAAAAGAAAGGTGCAGGATGTCGCAAAAATCACACTTCCCTACCTCCCAGACGTAGTTGTGACCTTGGAGGACATGCCCAAAAAAGTACCTAATTTAACGTAATCGGACCATGATGTGCATGACGCAAAAAAATTCCCAAACTTGGTCAAGGAAGCTTACTTGACGAACTCAAGGGAAATTGGACCCCTAGCAAAACCGATCATGGATCCCGCACAGTGGATAACAGGGATCTATAACTTCGGTATCATGAACCTCTTGGACATACCACACTTCAGGCGTGATAAAAATGTTGGGCTCCGTGTCAAACAATTATTAGCCTGGTTACATGGAGGAATTCTTTGGATGGATAGACCAGTCCAACTTGATGTGGAGTTGATCGCCAAAATTACAGGATTACCCACAGTGAGTGCACTACCAGAAAAATACTTGGACAACAAAGCGCACAAGATGGAGATCGTCGAGATAGTCAAGGCACAGTTTGGTACCAATAGAGGGAACAAGGGCATTGTTCTTAGAGACATCAACAATGATGTGCCAAGGTTCGCCATCAAGATCATGGATTGCAAGCTACTGAGGAAGTGAAGAAAAGAAGAGGTTCCAACATGAGTCATTGTAGTCACCGTACAATGCGTGAAAAGGGTAATGTTCAGTTGGGCACCTTACCTCCTAAACCAATTATTGATTAACTGCAGATATGCGCATGATAATGGAACTAAGTTCCATTATTCTTGACTAATTATCCTCATAGCCTTGGTAGGATGGAAGGAGCCAATTTTTTTTGGCTTTTTTGGATAGAAATGGGAAGTGCTATGCAACCAGGTATGAATCCATCTGGCAGGCCAAGGAAACCAAGTATCAAGAGGAGAATAACACAATGTTTTCTATGCTTCTGGAAGAGATACAACAACACACAACCAATTTGTGGTGCATTCCTATGGAAGTGGTCCATGAATATGAAGGGATAGAAAGGTTTAAGGTATCCAGGAACCATATGTAGATCAAGACCACAAGGGATCCAAAGAAGGAATGGTTGGCGATACAGTACTGCGTCACAAGGGAAGAGATCGATTGGATAATTAAAGACTGGCCTGTGTAGTGGGAGGTTCCAGTAGCAAAACCAACAAAAAATCTAGCAGCAACGAAATCAGTCAAACCCAAAGGGAAAGCCGAAGTAGGTCCTTCAACAAAGACAAATATCCTAACTGCTAACACCAGGAAGGATACATTGTGCACTCAAGCATCTGGAAGTAGCACAATGCCAAAGAAGCCAAGGAGGAAAGCAACAATGCCCAAGGAATAATTTCATAAGGGTGCCAAGAAGGGAGACACATCTTAGGCTGGCGAGGAGGGGGCGTGGGAGATGATGAGTGTGGTGCAAACCTCACAGGAAAAAATAACCACAACGCAGATGGAGGAGATGCATAAAAATATGAAATACACCAAGGAGGGCCCAGTCATCACCTTGACAGAGGATGATGCTGAGTTCATGGTAGACAAGGTATGAGAAAGGGGGGAATATGTGGTCCATGCCGCAGAAGCACAAAGAGAAGATATCATGTCCAAACTCATAGAATTTCATGAAACTCTACAACAGTTACAAATTCATACAATACTACAGGCCATAACACAACAACCTAAAAAGACACAAAAACCCCTTGTGCATAAAGAAAAAGACAATACAATTCAGATAGTGGTGCAGGGAAGTGACACATTCACGGTCACATAGAAGATGGTCAGAATTGATCAAGAGATCACGTAGAAACCAATGGGGGACATAGACCAATTTGAGGTAGTCATGGCGCATATACCCACGAAAGCACTATACAGACTCCAGGCTAGTATAATGCAAAAGGTACAATCCAGAGTCCACGTGGATGCCACCAAATTGGAATTTGGTAGGGGGGTCACAGACAGTAATTGGCGATGTGAGCAAAGATATTAAAAGGTATGCAAAGAAGGTATGTACGCCTTTTCCCATTCATTTGAATTCTTATTCTTTATTAGATTTCGGGCATGCCAAAGCCGAGGCTGCATCCCTGGAATACCTAAATTTGGTCACCATCGAATACAAGAAGCACGATCTACAGAGGGTCGTGAGCAATCATTTAGCTAATTGCGGGCTCAAGAGGTTTGAGCATGAGAATTCACCCTAGGATGACATTTTCCGAGGAGCGAGGTATTATGAAGAAATTCTCGCTCGAATTCAATCATTGGCACCCGAGGAAAGAGCCGATGTCCTGAAGTTCCATGAACATCGACATAGTTGTCTTCCCACAATGTTGCGAGGTGAGGGTCCAGGCATTTTGGAGATGAAACAAAAGGATGTTGAAGGTTCTAAAGATGCAACTCCCGACCTAGGAAAACATCAGGACGAGGAGGAATAAACGAAGAATCCAGATGCAGAGGAAAAGACTCCAGACCCGCCAAAGAAATAGAATCCGGAGACAGAGATAAAGACCCCAGAACAACCAAAGAAGTAGAACCTAGTCAACACCCCAGGAAAATCGGCGAAACAAATCAGAGAACCCATCACATCTGTCACCCCCTTGCAGTCGATGCAGGGAAATATCGAAGAAGGATGGATATTCAATGAGGAGCTGAAGCCCATAAGAGTAGAAGAACTCCCTCCGAATGAGTTTTTCTTTGATAAAAAGAGAAAAGCAGTAGTAAAAAGGGAATTTTACCAGAAAGGAGAGTCGATTGCCAAAAAGTATAAAGTTATGACCGATGGAAAAAATAAAAAGAATGAGTAATTTGCCACTGAAATCGCAGGGACGCTAGGAGCGTATGCCTCGGCGAATCAATTCTCAGTCGGACTGTTAAAGAACCAACTTAAAAGAAAAAATCGCCTAATCAGGACTCTTGAAGCCAGATTAGCCACCTCCACGGAGAATGCTAAAGGTCAGGCGAGCGTGGAAATAGAGCAGGCCAGATTGGCCGATAAAAATGAAATAGAGGTGCTCAGAACTAAGCTGGAGCAAACACAGTTGGTGTTCCGAGATGGTCGGATGCAGGCGAGCCAGCAGAAGAATTTGATTGAACAGCTGCAGGCTCAGGTAGAGATCGCTGAGAGAAGAATGATAAACATGGGGATGTTCAAATCCCAGGCAATCGAGATTGGTACCAAATTTGTACCAAGGTGGAAGCGATCCGTGACAACTGTTTATTGGTAAAGCAAGTTTCCGAGAATTTATCGACCAGAGAAAGGGATGCAGGAGTGACCCAGGTCACCTTCCAGGAGGCATTAATAGCCACGAACAACAGGGTTTCGACGGGTACTCCCAGATTCACCATTTCAGAGCAAACCTGAAAGAACATTCTGTTAAAAGAATGGGAGCATAACATCGCCAAAGGCAAGCAACAAGCCCAAAAGATAACCAATTCCTTGGAGGAGGCTTTTAATTCTATAGACGGCGAGCTACTGGGCATTGACAGCGGAGGCAATGCTGAGGTGTTGATAAAATTGAATGTGGAACAGATCTCACTTGATCTGAAGGAAAAGGAGGAAAGATATTCGGCCGATATCTCTCAGATGACCATGGTGGACATAGTCCAAGTTGATAAGTGCATTATCAAACCTAGTGCGCAACTATGTGCCATCGACATCATCGATGGATAGATGGAAGACCGGCTGCAGCAGTTAGCCCGAGAATGCTACTTCTTCGAAGCCAGCTTTCAGGCCGAACCATCACGACTAATATCTCAGCTGGTGGAAAGATGTATCGCTTGTTCTGAGCCTGCGCAACGACAAACATCTGGAACCAAGTGAAGATAGAGTGGGAGAAATGGAGCGATTGCTCTCTTCTCTGTCATAACCAAAATTTTGCGACTATTGAGATTCTACCTGATTTGTAAAATTGTATAAATATATCACAGAAAGAAATAAACGGGGCTGGACCTTTTTGTGTCATTTGTAACAGAGTTTTTTACATTTGAGAGTTAATACAAGCAGATCTGAAGATTCTCAATTCCGTCACGACTGTGTTAAAAGTTTGTTTCTTTGTATTTCATATTTCATTTCATTTCGTATTCATAATTGATGTGCTTCGTTATAATTTAGTACGACCACTACTATAGCGAATGAATTTTGGTTTTCTGTAATTGTTTATTGTCTTTCCTCTACACCAACTATCAGCGGGTGTAAGACCAATCTGCATTTTCAGAATTCTACATATATTCTCTACTACATCGGTTATTTCCTTACATTTTCCTCTTCTGTTTATTTGTGAGTTTCTCCCTTGGTGGAATCCTTACACTATAGACAGCTAAATGTTTTTCCCCACCTCACACCTTTGATTAAAATATAATACAGTTACGGGAAAGAGCCTTTGATTTGCAGCCCTATTTTATTCCTAAAACCGTAAAATTCTCTTTTATTCGACCAAATCGAGAGAACACTTAATCTCTCTTTGAAGTCTTTCCTATTTTACTGTTCCTCCATGACTGTCCCTGTACCAACACAACCGAATATCCAACCCGGAATATCGGACCAAACACACATTGATTTAAACCTCTTCGATACAATTCTTAAAACTGCTACTAACCGGGTCGAACTGGAACGTTCATGGGCAGCCATTGAACAAGATATAACTATCCAGGAACAGTTGGAAGCTAGACAACGCCAACATAGAAATCTTCCCTAGTTTCCTTTACCGAAGGTTTACGCTTCCCTCTTCTACATCTATTACTCACTTTCGGATGCCTTGACACTGTACTTTTAAGCCTTAAGTACAGACTCAGGAACAACACTCCCAAATGAGGTTACATTCCAGGAGGTGAGCCAGGTTCAGGCCTTCCCCTGTATGGTGTCATTGGACCAGGAACTGGAGGCATGTGTTCAGGGTAAATACCAACACCACCAACTGAAACATGTTTTTCTAGAAATAGATTGTTTTAATAGCCATAGTCCTATTCTGCAAGTCAAATTCTCTGAGATCACCGATCACTGAATCCATAGTCAGAGACATAAAGCGCTGCCACTGTAGCCAACTGCTTCTCTAGTGCTTGTTTGCTCCTAGATTTTGATCATAACAGAAGAAGAAAAGGCGCTTCTACCAATTCTTTTTTCAATTTGTCCAGGGCCTCCATAGCTTCAGCACCAAGAGCCTAGGGACCGATGGGTATCCCTTTCAGATGTGTTTCATGACAAACCTCCAACGAAACAACAATATTTTGGATCATGGTGCAAACTCTTGTAGAAAATCTTAAGCTGAAGCAAACGAACTTGATTTATGACTGGTAGTTAGATCCGATCTCAAAACTCTGTTAGTGAAGACATTTGCACTACAAATAGCTGACGCATGCTTGTGGGTCTTGTGCGAAGAGAACCTTGCATCATTTTTAAACCTAGGCATGTGATTGCATGCAATCTTCTTTGTTATTTCATTTCGACACATGCCATCCACAACACCTATTTTTCCTCCTTGTGGCGCCTTGCATTTTGAATTCATCTGCCTGTTAATTATGTGTCACCTACGTTATCCATCAGGCACCTGGCATTTTCTGCATTTCATGGTCTGTAAATCGCGACTCAAAAACACTTGGCATTTCATTTTACTCGGCGTAAAATAGTTTTGAACACCTATAATCTCGGCCTGATACAATTTAAAATTATGCAAGTAACTGAGTATCCAAAAAGGAAGAATGCCATCTGCACAATTTCTGGCACACCCGTCAATTTTCTTCATTTTTCTCACAACAAATATTTCCCCATCATCGGGATATTTGGATGTTTTCGGAGTTTATAAACGCTAATCCTCTCATAATATATCAATGAGTTGTAATGTATATGGTATACTTGGCACTTAGAGCTGAGATTTAACATGTAAACTCGACTTGATTGTTGATTTGTGTGACTTGGAGTTTGATGGGTGATGTGGCTAGATTCATGACTTAGGTTTTAGAATGCTTCACTTAATGTGCACACACCAAAAGAATTTTAAAAGTCAAAAACTATGATTTAGGCTATGTATCAATTAAGAAATATTGACAATATGTATTTGTGAAATGTAGGTTGAAGACCAAATAATGAAGGTTTGAAGAAATCATGATCAATGAGAGCTGATAAGGAAACAAGAAGTTTAATACATTGGCCAAAAGCTATTAAGAAAAAAGGGTGAAACAAAGAGAGAGAGAGAGAGAGATAAAAACGCTCTAAAAAACTAGTGCATTTTGATTGCTAACAACTAGCTCCAACTAGGATGGAGACCTCCCTGCGAGGTTTCCAAGAACCTAGTAGTTCCAGTCACCTTTTAACATCGAGCATGGAGTCATATGGCCTGTGAAACTGTTCCTCTACAAACCTGCAGCCTGTCTGTAGCTTGCTTGTAGCCCGCCTGTAACCTACCCTGCTTATTTATGAGCTCAACAACTGAAAAGATCTAGCTGCTTGTATGGCGAGATTATTCTTCTGCCTACTCCTACACTAACCAACTGTACTGCCTCTTGTCAAGTGAAGTCATGCTTCCAATGAAGCCATGTGAGAAACTGATTTACTGACATCATGCTAGATCTTGCCCCAAAAAATAATGGAAGCCATATCATACAGAAAAGAGGTTTGAAAGGATGATAAAGAAAATATTCTTCTAACAAAACTATTTTAACATCCATGCTGCTCATAGACTCTAAATAGTCAGCAAAAGGGTCATTGAAGTCATAATGAAATACCTCTTTGAGTTGCTGATCCAACTGACTGTAATACTGCTGATTGCTTTCATTGGTCTCAATGCTGAATGTAGACTACTTGATCTCTGTTAGAGGAAAATACAAATTCAATTTCTGATCTAAACCTTTATGCTCCTCTTCACCATCACTCTCTTTGTATCTGCTGCAAACTTTCAGTTCCTGCAAATCTTGAAACTGTAGGCTTCCCTCATTATCTTCTGCAGATCTGAAAATGTCACTCGCTGATTTATCAATTTCACCTGATGATATAAACATTTCCTCTTTGACATCAATATACTCAAAAGAAACATGTTGATCTTCTACAACAATAGACACATCTAATATGATGCCATATGTGTCTATGTTATAATTATCATTCAACACCTCTGAATCTTCATGACAACCATCTTTAATGGATGTGTTCAATACAATGTCAAAAGCATCATCATGATTATCAAAATGTGGATCAACAATATCCTGATCATAATGAAGAGTATCCTCTATTGCAACAAAGTCTTCACGAATGTTGGGATCTTTATACAGTAAATTGAACTCATGAAAACATTCAGGAAATAGAAAGTCATCTAAAAATATGCCTTTACAAAACACATGAAAAGCAGCATGAAAATATGCCAAAGAGTTGATACTGCCATAAGGCAGAGACTGGTACCAATCACGAGAAATTCCCTCTAATGAGAAACAGAAGAGCCAGATCTGAACATCCTCATGCACAACTTCCAACCGATGCATGTAATCATGAAAGTCGAACAAATGTTCAGCTAGCACTTCCCATTCTTCTCCTCAAAATCTGGGAAGACTATTTTCCCATTCATCTCTACTAGGAACTGGATTAGGGTAACCAGAAATACTTGAGAAATTGCAGAACACATACCTCTTTGCTAAGATCTGATTCATTTATATACCAGTTGAGTCACCAACAGATCCATCCTTCGTGGAGTCACCACTGAATTCATCCTTCATGGAGTCGCCAGATAAATGATTACAACCAATGTAATGTCTAATCCTTGTCTATCATCAAGGAGTAGATCTAATGTCATCTCCCAGGGAAGTTGAGCTTCAATCTCCTCTCCCCGACAACAACGCCAATTTGTTATCACTCCAAGAAACTCTTTGGGGTTGTAGGCCAAAGATGCTTGGTAACTCAATAATATGGTAAATTAGGTATGCTTGGAACAATGGGATGACTAAAAATCTAATGAAAGTGACCACTTATCATGCATTTGAATAAGACAGTGCTTTTAGAAATCAATAATCAGACAACAAAGTTGAACAGGGGATGAAGAATACTAGTCTAGATAACCGAATACAACAATGTGCAGGATCATACAGGACAACAAGAAGTCTTTAATTCAATTTCATGAGCTTAATAAGAAGATGACAGTTCTTAGAAGCTGAGCTAAACTGAAATAAAGTGCAAAATAATGAAATATATGAAAGAATCTGACATTGAAAACAAAAGAGGACCGTGATTCTATTATCAATATAAGAAGTCTAGTACAATAGACAGAAAATGTCTCCCAGACTAAACCCCTTGGTGTATCTATTGTCTTTAGCTTTATAGCCTTACAATGTACAGATCAGATCCTATGAAAAGGGATCTAGGATACTAAAAATAGCATAACATAAAACTAATTGTAAACTCTAGAGGAACAGATCCTTTATTAAAGGAAATCAAACCATATCTAAACTGAAGTCTTCGACAGCTGCAAAAGTATTCAACCTCCTTCAATGTGATGACAAGGCAGAAAATATTCAAAGGCTGAAAGATAAGGTCAAAAAATGCCACCTGGAAAGACAGGTCATTCTTGCCATAAATAGGTAACAAACTTTATCTCTTTCATCTTGTTGGCACCTCAAAAACTGGAACAACACTTTGAAGCAGATTCTCTTAATTATAACTTTGACTTATAAATCATCTTCGTGCTCTGTAAGATAATAAAACTTCGATTTGGGCAAAATTTACTCTTTTTCTGGCCATCTCAGGTTTCACCAACTATTTCGCCTTATGATCTGCTAGTTAGCTGGTGAAAGCTTTGCTTTTCATCAACTAACTAGTTACAATTTCGCCTTTTGTGCTGGTGAAAGCTCTGTCTTTGGATAGCTTTTCGAATAGCTTTCCTCTGCTGAATAGCTTCTTGTTGACAACGAAGCAAATCTGTATGGGTCGTGAAATATTGTAGAGATATCCCACAAAAAATTTTAATAGATGAAAAATTATGCTTCACCATAAAGTCCTGAAACTTCAACATCTTTACATATGCACGAAGGGTCATCTTCCGTAAGTAATAAGAGTGAAATTCGAATTGATCCTCAATCATATCAGCATAATGTGTCTCCACTGCCAAGTACTTTTTAAAATCTCGACCCAAAGAACCTTGTCTGGAATAACTATCACTAGAATCTAGCTCATACCACATGCATTGCATGTCATATAAGTTGTTGTGTTGATCCCCAGTTATTAAAACCCCCACCCACAAGAAATTAGAATAGAATTGACTTCCATTGATCAACTGCTAAATCTGCAATGTTTGAATGTAGGCGTTATTTAGAATGCTCAAATGTTTTTTAGAAGTGTTGGTCACAAATCTGCAAATTTTTTGGATCTCCTACTCCAAGCTTCTTGGTCTTCATCTTCAAAATCCAAAGGTAATCATGGTGATGGCTGGCCACTCATAATGAAAGCTTGAAGAAGGCTTTGAGAAGCATGAGTTTGTTCGGGTGTTCCTGATATTACAGCAAGGCCTTCAGTTGCCCCAAGTCTAGGGTCATGAATTATAACTTTTTCTCCAGAAATCTGTCAAATCTGAGTTAAGTTGTTGCCATTCTCCCCATATATAGAGCCAATGACATGTTCTGGTACAACAAACTCTACAGTTGTATTTGTTACAACAGATGATTGACTTCCACTTCCTAGGCTTCCTCTTTGTGGAAATCCTCTTCCATAGTCAGTCATTCTCCTTGCACTGCCAACACCCATTCCTTACACTGCCCATGGACCTGGTGATGGTGGTTGGTCAATGTTGTGATGCATTCCTCCAGGATGATGCATGTTGGGAGGGAATCCTGAATGATCAACATTGTGAGGTAGTTTCCCTCCTTGATCAATGTCCTGTAGGGGTCCTCCCAAATGAGGATACATTCCAGGAGGTGAGCCAGGTTCAGGCCTTCCCCTCTATGGTGTCATTGCACGAGGAACTGGAGGCATGTGTTCAGGGTAAATACCAACACCACCAACTGAAATAGGTTTTTCTAGAAATAGATTGTTTTAATAACCACAGTCCTATTCTACAAGTCAAATTCTCTTAGATAACCGATCACTAAATCCATAGTCAGAGACATAAAGCACTGCCACTATAGCCGATTGCTTCTCTAGTGCTTGTTTGCTCCTAGATTTTGATCATAACAGAAGAAGAAAATGCGCTTCAACCAATTCTTTTTTCCCTTTGTCCAGGGCCTTCGTAGCTTCAACACCGAGAACCTAGGGACCAATGGGTATCCCTGTCAGATGTGTTTCATGACAAACCTCCAACGAAACAACAATACTTTGGATCATGGTGCAAACTCTTGTAGAAAATATTAAGCTGAAGCAAACGAACTTGATTTATGACTGGCAGTTAGATCCGATCTCAAAACTCTGTTAGTGAAGAAATTTGCACTACAAATAGTTGACGCATGCTTGTGGGTCTTGTGCGAAGAGAACCTCGGATCATTTATAAACCTAGGCATGTGATTGCATGCAATCTTCTTCGTTATTTCATTTCGACACATGCCATCCACAACACCTATTTTTTCTCCTTGTGGCACCTAGCATTTTGAATTCGTCTGCCTGTTAATTATGTGTCACCTGCGTTATCCATCAGGCACCTGGCATTTTCTGCGTTTCATGGTCTGTAAATCGTGACTCAAAAACACTTGGCATTTCATTTTACTCGGCGTAAAATAGTTTTGATCACCTATAATGTCGGCCTTATACAATTTAAAATTCTGCAAGTAACTGAATATCCAAAAAGGAAGAACGCCATCTACACAATCTCTGGCACACCTGTCAGTTGTCTTCATTTTGCGCACAGCAAATATTTCCCCATCATCGGGATATTTGGATGTTTTTGGAGTTTATAAACGCCAACCCTCTCATAATATATCAATGATTTGTAATGTATATGGTATACTTGGCACTTAGCATTGAGCTTTAACATGTAAACTCGACTTGATTGTTGATTTGTGTGACTTGGAGTTTGATGAGTGATGTGGCTAGATTCATGACTTAGGTTTTAGAATTCTTCACTTAATGTGCACACACCAAAAGAATTTTAAAAGGAAAAAACTATGATTTAGGCTATGTATCAATTAAGAAATATTGACAATATGTATTTGTGAAATGCAGGTTGAAGACCAAATAACGAAGGTTTGAAGCAATCATGATCAATGAGAGATAATAAGGAAACAAGAAGTTTAAGACACTAGCCAAAAGATAATAAGAAAAAAGGGTGAAACAAAGAGAGAGAGAGAGAGATAAAAATGCTCTAAAAAACTAGTGCATTTTTATCGCTAACAACGTCTTTACTTCTGTTCTTACACTTATTTCAGCAACTGATATATTCAGAAAATTACATAAAAAGTGAATTTCCAGCAAGAGTTTTGTTGATAAAAGACTAGCCTAAGCACTCGTAATTTATACTTTTGAGTTAGGATGTTATTTTTTTGTTGGCTATAAACATAGGGTGATATTCCCGTCTACTTTTCTTTAGCCAAGTAAAGTCTGAAAATGCTTGAGGAAGATCATTTCATATATTTTCCTCAACACCTGGGTCTACCCAAGTAACCAACAAGTTGCAACAACTGCTATCAGGAGTTGTAGCAACATGTTTTCTTGTAGAATAGTTCCCTAGCGAGTTGCAACAACTATTGTAAGGAGATGCAACAATGAGTTTCAGTGTATAATAGTTCCCTGGTGAGTTGCATCAACCATTGTAAGGAGATGTACCAATGCGTTGAAGTGTAGAATAGTTCCCTGACGAGTCGTAACAACTGTTGTAAGGAGTTTTAGTGTAAATATTCCCCTGGCGAGTTTCAAAAATTGTTGTAAGGAGTTGCAACAATGAGTTGTAGCGTAGAATATTTCCCTGGCGAGTTGCAACAACTGTGTGGGAGTTGCAACAATTGTGTTGCAACACTCTAGACTTGTTGTAGTTGTCAAGCCAGAGTTGCAGCAGTTGTGAAGCCAGAGTTTCAGCACTCTAGAGTTGAAACACTCCAGAGTTGCAACACTCCAGAGTTGCAACAATTAACAATAGAAAGTTTTTGCAGTGGGAACCAAAATACATCCTATGGCGATATCACAATCTACACAACAACCTGTCTAACACATTTTCTTTGCAAATTACTCAAATATAAATGCAAATATGATCCTTTACTAATGTTTAATCATAAATTCATGTAAAGTACTAAAGAAATGTAATGGAAACACATTATATCTAAACCCCGCACAATAATGGATTGATACAAGGTCTGGGTAAGTAGAAAGAAGTTAAAAGTAGAGAAAATATGGTATAAAAAGATGTCATTTTTGGAGCCCGTCGGTATGGTTGATTAGTGTTTGAGGATTGCATTGTGAAGTTTACAAAGAAAAGGAAAAAAAAAATATTTCCCTCCCCTAGATATAATATATTGAAGTGAACAAATTAAATTGGCATATTTTCATTGCTTGGTTGGGTCAAGAAGCATAAACACCATAAAGGTTTCATTCATTTCCATGTGACATAAATAATAGCCATAAAAAGAATTGTGTAATCTAAAATTTATTAGAAATTTTTCATTTTTTAGTGAACCAACATTAGATAGGCTTAGGGAATTGGAATAGGATTGGAGACTAAACTCTCCAAGGCTAATAAAATGAAACCTAGAAGTAATTAACGAGTGTTAAATCCATTGTTTCAACCAGTATGTCAGGAAGCTCCTCTAACACAGTAGTTAAGAATGAGGTCACATCGGGGAAAGTAGAGAGAATACCCCTCTTTGCTTGTTTTGGTGTTTGTGGTATCACTTCAATTACTACATATACAAGGGTTTCATTGGTGCCACACCTATGTGTGAGGTAACACCTTTGAAGCTTCGAGCCTAGTTACCCTACTCTTATGTGTGGTTGGACATATGATTGTTCCTAAAATAATTTATTGTAAGGTGGTAGCCTTAGTGACCATTCCTAGGTAACTACATAGGTGACTACAGGTGGGATGTTCCTGTAGTACCTGGGGAATACATTCATTCACAGTCTCATTTCCCTCAGAGGGTGTCTTCCTTAATAAAGGGTGCTTGTACTGGTCAAGGCTTTTTTGCATAGATCACCATAACTTCTCCTCAAACCTTCATTAGCCAATCTTGTGGGGACTTCATCCCCTCAAGTGGGTTGGTTTTCAAAAGGCCCCCTGAGCCATTGGTTTTCTTGTTGTTATCCTAGATTTGATAGGGTTGTGCTCTTTGATTCAAGGTATAGATTGGACTTAGGGGGAATTGTATTTGATTTACACATATCATTTTCACCGTTGATGAATTACCACGTTGGTCCCATCGATTACGAGGACTAGAGCCAATCATGGAGGTCCAACCACCTCTCACACGGTGTGAGACAGGTGACTGTGAATACAAAGAGTCTCATCTTTGGCTTGAGGAGATTGGTTTGGTTAGGGTGGAAGTGGTCGATGAAAGTCCTCCACCAAACTTTAAGCCTCCTTTGACTAATCTCGAGTCCCCCCTACTCATAGGTAAGGGAAATTTCTAGTGCACCTTTATCTTTGTTTATTTATCCTCACACCATGTCAAGACCAAGTGTTTCGTCCATTGTAGTTGAGCCATCAATCCCATCTACAAGTGGGAATGGGGGGAATCCATGTGATGTCTACATTACAATCTCTTAGCACCATTAGACCTAGACCATCTATGCCTTTTTCTACAGGTCCCTCAATATAGGGCACATCGATTGTGTCTGTTTTTCCATATGTTAGTTTCCCTATAATTCCTACACCCATCCCATCCATTTTGATTCCCACATTTGCATATTCTTCTAGTGGGGAGTCGAACCTTGGTTTCAACATGGGGGGTGGAATTCCTTCCATATATGCCATTCCTATGAGTGGTATGACATTCTGAGGTGTTGGTGTACCTTTTGTATGGAACACTCCTAGTGGTTTTGGGGTTGTCTCCAATCAGGCCGGGGGCAGTAGTATGTCCGAATTTTTTAATTTCCCATGGGTTAGCACACCTTTTTCTGGGGGCAAGTCCCTTGTGGGAAAATTTTCACAGTGGGGAGGCTTTCCCTTTATAAATACCTTAGGTCCTAGGGGGTTCTTCCCTGAGACTAATTTCGAGAATGTTTTTTATGTAGGGTCTACACCTATCCCTAGGGGAAATCCCCTCAGGGCCATGCCTACTCAAGGTAGTAAGCGTGCTCCTTGAAATGCCACCATCCCTAAGGGAACAAACTTTTGGGAACACCCCAACCCTTTGGTAGTATGAAAATATGGGGACTGTAAGGTTCATCTGGGACAATAGAGACTTCATCTTCCTCATGGTATTCATTTTCTCATACACCATTTCCCTTCCTCGCGATGCTAGAATTAACTGATTTGTCACATTTGAAAAATGAACCTATTTCTCACAACCCTTCATGGGTAGTCATGCCTACCAAGCTACCATTAGACATGCCAAAATTCGATGGAAAGATGGGAGAATACCCCTCCACACACATCATGATGTATCACTTATTGTGCTCATCTAATTCCTTTATGGATGATCGTGTGAGATCATATCGTTTCCAAAGATCCCTGACCAGAAGTGTTGCCAAGTGGTATACTGAGTTACAAGTTGCTTCCTTTAAAGATTCAATGACTTGGCAATGGCGTTTGTAATGCATTACCAACTACCCATTCAGTACGAGATAGCAACAAAGATATTGAAATCACTTCATCAAGATACCACCACACACATTTCTGACCATATACATGAGTGGTGAAGAAGGCGTAGGATGATCAAGACCCAGATCCTAGATAATCTCTTGATGGAGTGATTCACCAAATCCCTCTTTCCAACCACTTACAAGGATGTAGCTATGGTCGGGGTGGCTACCAAGGAGCAAACCAATATGCATTCCCAACACTTACATTTGATCTACTCTTAGTCAGCTACTCTTTATGAAATTATCCGACATGCTCTTAGGATGTCAAAATATCCTAAGAAGACAAACCTAGGACCCCATGCTGATGGTGTGGTTGGTTTTGTTTCACATGCCTATGTGAACCAGTTAGCTGACTAGATGGGTCACATGTCTATCTCTTCACACTTGTTAGTTGTTAGTTATGATGCTCAAACTTCCGCAGTACCTACTCAAACCTCTGAGGTGAATTCGTTGCAATCCATGCAATTGAAGAATCCTCAACAACCCGGAGGAAAGAAGAATAGGAATAAAAACAAAAATTCCAACACTGAGCAAGAGAATTCTCCCGCAGAAAAAAATCAAGGGGGAGGCATGAAAGAGAAAAAGAAGAGTAGGCTCCCCTACATAATTTGTGGGGAGGAATACCCTACTCATAAATGTCCTATAAGGATGAGATCCATTGATATTTGGCTCATCAAAGAGGCCCCAAACAACTCGTTTTCCTAACTCATCCTTAAACTCAACACATGGTTACAAAAAATCCTACCCCTCCACAAGGGGGAATTGCAGGTACACCTCAACTTGAGGGGTCTTCATCGAATGCTTCTATTTTCATGTGTGACCAGATAGTCAACTTGTAGACTTGATCCAAGAACTATGAAAATTCTGAGCCTATTCTGGTTTTTCATGAGCCAGTGTCATCTTCCCAGCCTGGTGGACCTATTCATATTGAGAAGCCATATTTTGACACATAGATTTTCCCCCTGAATGGAATTCTTCAATGAACGACACATAACCCAAATACACGATTTGCCTATAACTATAGTATTGTGGAAGACTTGGCCCAAGCACCTTGTGCCATGTCTGCACTCCAAGTCCTTCAAATCTAGCCAACACAGCAAAAATACTTGTTGGCTGCCAAAGTTTGGGTTGATACCTCTAAGTCGAGTTTGATAACCTTTTATTCTGATCATGTTAATCATAGATTGTCCCATCAGGTCACCTTCCAGATCAAAGTGTGATCGATGGGGAAAAACATCTTTTGAACCGTTTTTTATGAAGGAGCCTCGACTTGCATCATGTATATATCTTGTTGGAAGGCCCTTGGCTCTTCTAAGCTTGACACATCAACCACCTTGTTGAAAGCATTCGATGGACACATTTTCCATCCCCATGGGATAATCACCACCTTACACATTGAGTTGGGTGGTAATATTGTCTCTGTTTTTGTGGAGGTCATCAATGTACCTCTTGGGTACAAATTTTTAATCGAGCGCACTTGGTTCTACCAGATGACTCCAGTTGTCTTGTTTGTCTTTAGGGTATTATGCTTCCCTCGTCAAGGGAAAATATTGATGATTGATAAACTTGCATTTTGTACCCTAGACCTTAGATCTAATGTGGGGTATAATGTACCCTTTTTCGGTGATACCCAACAATATTCTTTGAGTGTGGGTACGAAGATGTTTAAACATCCTTCACTCATGGGAATATTTTCCCTTCCACCACCAGCTCCTACTGCAAACATTTCTCCTATCAACATGATTTCATCATTTACCAATGGATCCCTTAGCTTTGTTGATCCTTGGGTGGTACCTCGTTCTGAGGATGTTGAATCATATGGAGCTTCCAAGCCACCCACCATGGTTGATATTTTCAATCCGAAAATCTCATCAATATTAGCTAATACTAGTAAGTAACTCTATCCTCATATGGAGTGTGATCATCCTACTCTATTGGTATGGTTTGTTGAATCTCCAAGTTCACAGGATTTCCTCGATACTGAGTTGCCTTCAGAAGAGGCCATCTTGGAAGTCATGGCTTCCCTAGATAATCCCAAGGATTGGATGAACCATCGATCATCTCTCCCTGATTTGGAATTGATGAGAGTTAGCATGATGAGTCTTGATCCGAGACTAGGGGAATTCACTGGGGCATCTAGTAGGCCTTCTAGTCTTGATCCTTTTCTACCTTAGATATCTTTTTTAGAACTTTCCACTGAATTCTATGCTTCCCTTTCCATTGAAGATTTATGTTTTGTACCTCCTTCATGTCTTGATGGGTCCCATCAAGGAGTTGTTATAGCTCACGAAACCACTCATGATGAGTATCTTCGTACATGGAGATTCATTCCTATGTGGTATGGCCCCAACATGGTAAGACATATGATGCCAACATCGGCTCATGAGTTCATTGATGATGAAAAGGATCCTTTTCCTAGGCCTAGCCATGGGATATACATAGTGTAAAGAATCAATATGTGTAGTG
Source organism: Picea engelmannii (assembly GCA_009831015.1). Lineage (NCBI taxonomy): Eukaryota > Viridiplantae > Streptophyta > Pinopsida > Pinales > Pinaceae > Picea > Picea engelmannii. The sequence goes on from ML779045.1 coordinate 670,668, forward strand.
CCTTGTAGATAGGTGTGTGGTGTGAGTGATTTTTAATTGCATATATCATATCCAAAAAATCCAATATATATATATATATTGATATTTCACTACACGTTTTGACCTCGGAATCTAGTTTACATGCATTGACAGGATTACGAGGACCTTTTTTTTTTTTTATGGAAATGAAGACTTCCTATAAACTTGAGGTATGTTTTCTTTAAACCAACACATAGGATAGGTTTTTCTCTGCATCCACGATTCACATTATTAGTCGTCCATTGTGCCATCACATGCCTTAGGTTCGATCCCGTTGGGTTGCGGCATTAGTCATTCCATTTTCACACCGTAACTTGTTCATTAGTTCCTACCGTCCATGGGTGAACCACGTACATCTGGTGTGAACCACGTACATTGGGGTGAACCATGTACATCTAGTGTCTTATGGTTTTCTTTGTGCAATGATTATCTCAGTTATGTTTTGCTTAGTGCTTATATTAGATATGTAATGGATATGTATATGGTGCTTTAATGCTTTGCTTATGTTAAAATGCTAGATCTGATTCATAGTGTTAAGTGATAAGTGTTTAAGGTGCATAATATTTGTTTTTACTGTGCTATATCTATCCTTAGGTATGTTCTGCGATGTTAATAAGGTTAATGAACTAATGTATGTCACTTCCTAAGCATTAACTAAATACTTTGCGAAGTGTTATTACCACACATCTGTGTCCCAAACTGGTTACAGACACCTACGTCCTGTAACCCCCCCTGCTTCTACCTCGGGTGAGACTTTGCCTGCCTCGCAGGTGTTTCTGAAAGGGCTGGTAGTTGAGGTTTTGTTTGTGTGTTGTTAAGCGTTGAACCCTAGGTCTGCCCCTGTGCCAACAAATGGTTCCGTTGTCGGGACCTAAAACTGTGATTCCTGGGAACTGAAGTAAATAAAAAGAGAAGCTGTGTGCGTAGCTCTATTGCTGAAGTGTGTATTACTCTACTTGACTTGCGAAGCTTTGTGCTAAGAAATAAATCTGATCTAAGAAAAAGAGGTAAATCTTTGTACTTTGACAAGAGTAAGATTTTTTTTTTTGAAAGCATGAACCTAAGTATGTTTAATATATTTTGTCCTAGTCTGAAGGATATGGCACAGTTGAAAGAAAGAGTTTATTTGAGTAAATTTAATGGAAATGAAGAAAGATGTATTATTCCTATGCATAGAAAGAGTTTTTGGACTAATAAATGGATGCAGGAACCTAGAAAGAATTTTTGCAGATTGCAGGTCTAGCACTATGATCCTAGGGGAAATGTGCAGTACATAAGAGGTTGGGGAACATTTAAAAGAAAAGAGGATTAACTTTGTGCTATAACTACAGAAGACCAGGACATCTTGCTAAGGAATTCCCTGGTGCAGGTCCTATTTGTCTTTGTTGTAAGATTGATGGTCATGAGGTTGAGGATTGTCCAAGGATGATTGCTAAAGTTGAACGAATGAACATAAGACAAGAAAACTACAAAGAGAGTCAAGAGACTAAGGGCATGTTAGAGAAATAATTAGAGAAATTTTAGACTACGTCATTACAGTTGAAAGAAATGATGGATGTTCACAAAGATGTCAATTTACCAAAGATCCTGAAAGTAAAACAACACATAAGTGAAAGAATAGAAGACTTCGACATAGACTGTGTCTTGGATGAAGAAACACAACTGAATATTACGACAGAAGAAACTTGAAAATTTTGGGAAAGCCTACTATGGTACCTTCGTTGGGAAGGATAGGCTTGTTTAAGGGTAAGATAATAACCCTATGTGGAAGAGTTACTAATGTACCTATTATTGTTGAGGGAACATCGACTGAAGAAGAATTTGAAGTCATTCAATGTGTTGGGGACAACACCCCTTTCTGACTTTTGTTAGGAAAGACTTGGATTGAGAAGGATCGGATCAGAAAAAAAGTAGAGGAAGAAGCCATAGAAAAGAAAAAGAAAGAGCTAAGGGATTTCATAGCTAAGAAAATATACCGACGAATAGAAGAGCGGGAGGATAAGTCGAAGCAACAGAACAAAGTAACAACGCGGGAGGGAAAAATAGTCAGAGAATTAAATACCAAGGTTGGACGAATGCAAGAAAGGTTGAAGGACCTGTCTATTCAAGAAAAAAGTATGTCCACTCAGGATGTGTTAAGAAAAGGGATATTAACTTCAGACCCTTTGAGGGCACCTCAACAGTGTGAAGCCACTGCGCTAGGAGAAAATAAGAATAAGAATGGAAAGAGGATTCCAGAAACAGTTAGAGAAATTGAGATCACAGTGAAGAAGGAAAGGAAGCTGAATAAAAAGAAGGCTAAGATGGAAAATCTACAAGAAGCTACAGAGAACAGATGGAAGACTTCTCAGACTAGAACCTCGCGGGAGGTAGGTTCACGGGATTTGAACCTCGCTGGAACAATAGGTCCACGTAGAATGGGACTTCGCCCTGGCGAAGCTAGATGACCATTGGAGGTGCCCCGGCCGTTAGAATAACACTCTGGAATGATTAGAAAACACATTTATGGGTTGATGGACCTCTTTCAGACATTGAGACTATGCCATAACTGACAGATTTACATTGATGGAGGCATTTCCTGGCTGTTGGAAGATTCGTTACGATACCCCGCTTATTTAACTCATCAGTCACTGCGTTGGGACCAATTTTTGCTACCCGTGATTGAATGAGATAAACAAATAATTGTCCAAGTGTTGAGTTATGTCATATGAAACTAGACCCCGCATGTCCGTTTGTCTACCCCGCCTGTCTGCTTGCCTACTGCACCTGTTTGTTAAAAACTAGAATGTCGAACAAACCTAGTGAATTGGAGAAGTCTGTCAAGGAGGTCCTCAAGAAGATAATGGTCGAGAGACCAATATATGAAGGTGTCCAGGCATCATCAACTAGGATACTGAAGGCTTCCCCTTCGACTGGACGTCATTTTGGTCGTGTCAACCCTAGATCTGAACAACGAAGTAAGCATCGCGACGATCTGGCTAATGCAAAGAAGATCTCGTCGATCCTACCCGAGTATATACCACCTTTGGTTGGAATTGTTAACAACGACAACATCCCCCGAGAATTTTAGTACGTCGTGTTCATCGCATACATTCTGAAAGGAATATGCGTAGTCGAGAGTCAACTAGGATAGATCCCACTGCTGAAGAAAAATGACTTCAACTTGGGAGACCAGAATAACTACTCCATGTTGGCACCCCACCGCTATCTCATGAAGAAAACTAGAAAGAAGCCTTGCCTCATCTCATAGCCATGGATTAAGGAGTTGGCATAGTCCACCATACTGAATGTGATGAATATCCCGCATTTTTTTCACCACCAGGAGGTTAACGCTTGCGTTAAACTCCTCCTATCGTGCTATCATGGAATATACTTGTGGCTCGACAGAAAGATTAATGTGGATTTGGCACTAATCCACCGGATCACAGGCTTAAGTGTGAAGGTTCCTGACCCTCAACAATTTTATTCGGGGAAGGCCTCAGACCGTTCCCTGGCGCAGCACATCAAGGAAGCTTACAGAGAAGTAGAGAAAGGAAAGCAAGGTTACAAGGTAGCCTCTATACAGGATGGTGCAGTGTGCCTTTCTTTCCAACTACTAGCTAGAAATATCGTGAGGAAGACCTACCCCACATAGGTCATCGTGTTCCTGGTGGACCTCGCAGGAAAATGTGTGGAGGGCGTGCAGATGAACTGGGTGAACTACCTCATCAATGAGCTAGAGAAGGATTGTCGTGAAGCCCGGGACTTGGGATATGAATTCCATTACAGTTGGTTGATCATTTTGATCACTTTTTCTCTTGGAAAATACTTGAAGGAGCCACCTTCCTAGAGATCGAACCATCAAATTCGTTGGCTGCACGATTTTCAATGCTGTGGTACACCAACGACATGACAAAGAAGTGGCAATCCAATGCAGTGTTTCATGCATACTATCAACAGTTCAAGGTTTCCATCGAATTATTTCCATGCATGACACCCTACACTAGTAACGACCAATAGCAAAGTTCCACGTCGATCCTCATTTCATCTACATCACCGCGCACAGAGATGAGAACCAGGAAGAATTGCAGTCGTACTACAAACTAACATATGAAGACATGGAGTAGATTACAAAGGAATGGATGGACCAGTTTCTTTTACATGTCGTGGCTGACGAATCATCTGGCACTGACTCCATAGGAAGCCCCATAGTTACTCGAGTTGAGCATGTCAGACAGTCTAGTGGGACGAAAAAGAAGAAAAAGTAGGAGGAAGTCCAGGATATAAAGAGCGATGAAGAGGACAACGCTTCTGAATATAATGGGTCTGGCTCGCCAGGAGGAGGAGGAGAAGACAAAACAAAAGGAAAGGGAGAAGGAGATGAAAGAGAAGAAGAACAAGGAGGGGGAAAAGCTACACTGCTGGAAGATCCCCCTGTTGGGACAATCACACCGCAAAAGAGGAAGGTTTCTCTGAAGAAAACTGTTAGCGATCAAAATGCATTGGTTTGTTGAGAGCATTTTTATCTCTCTCTCTCCCTGTTTCACTCATTTTTCTTATTCGCCTTTGGCCAATGTCTTAAACTATTATTTTCCTTATTAGCTGTCATTGATCATGATTGCTCGAGAGTCTTGCTACCCTGTCTTCAACCTGCATTATGAAAAACACAATAAATGATACCATAGCCTATAACCCTTGTTTTATGCTTCTTTAGATTTAGTTCTATTATTTTCATTATTCAAAGTAAGAAGTGCTTGAAGTGTTCTAGTTCTAAACTAGTGCAATATTCTTAATCCATTTCCATTATATGTCAATTCTATGAGTCCAGCACAAGCTACACTAAACCTTCATGCTAGTTACACATTAAACCAAGACAAGTTGACACACAAGCAAAGGCCAGCGCAAATGCCAAGCACCATTCTCTTCTACTCCTTATCGATAAGTCATATCAACATTTATACTATCTTACACGCTAGCTATGCATCTAACTTCAAAGCCACGGGTCAAGCCTTGACTTTATGCCACGAATTAAGCCATACGCTTAGCCAAATCAACAACTTGTTTTCTCCTTAGGGTTTTTATAGGGATGAGTTCGCCCATTCAAGATTGCAGGTGTCAAAGATCGTGCAAGGAGTAAAGGGACATCCATTAATATTGGTTGTTGGAAACTCATCAGGTTTGAGAGATCCCTCTGATAGACTCCTTCCAATGACAACACAGGTAGTTATTCAGCAGACAGATTTTGTTGGTTGAAACCTTTGGGCAGCAATCAACAACCGACCTCTTTAACCATTCAGGCAAGCAATGGGTTACATATTTTTGGTAATATTGGAGCTGTTTGTCTTGAAAGTGGAATGAAGATTGAATACGACTACCAGATTGGTACTCTCGCTTGGAACAGAGCTGAAATTGGATGTGTTGTTGTGGTTTGCTCCGAAAATGATGCTATGAACTTGAGAACTCGCTTGAGGAAGAAGTGATTTTTTTATTTTCACAAACTTAATGGAGTTTATATGCAGTTAAGAGACAGTGTGAGCATCTTGATACATGTTGTATAGCATGGGGCATCATTCCTTGAAGTAGAGGCTACGTGGGCTCTTTTTATAAAAGAGGAGACAATGTAGGGGAATCTATCTCTAGGATAGAGGCAACATGGGCACTCTTCACTTAAGGAAAGGCAGCATTGACTACTTGATTGGACTATAACCAATTACTATCAGCTTGTAGTATCATTTCTGGGTATGCTATTCAATAAAACACAGGCTGTGCAAGCTATTTAGGAGTCACATGTCTACACACTCAGCACCAGCAACATCCTTTTGTCATCCTCGAGTTCTTTCTGTCTAACAAGTTCTAGTAAACATTTTGTTTGCAAACTTGGCAGTGGTCACCGAGAATGCAACATCATGTCAGGGACTCTTTACTGCATCTCTTGGTATACAAGTAACTTCAATTAAATTGTTACAGAAGTTGATCAAAGAAAGGTGTTATAACTAAGGAAAGAGACAAGGAATACAACTATTTCCAGAACTTAAGATCAAGCATTCTACAGTGGATGGGTTTCTATACTTTGCGTTTTGTTCTATTCTCTACTTAAATGCTTGAAAGGTAAGAACAAGAAGCCAGGGAGCAGAAAACTAGAGGCTAAGACAAAGCACATTTTCGAAATTTTATAGCTATGCAAAGACAGAGCTTTCACCGGCGCAAAAGGCGAAATTATAACCAGTTAGCTGATGAAAAGAAGAGCTTTCACCAGCTAACTAGCAAATTTTAAGGAAAAATAGCTGGTGAAACCTGAGATGGACATAAAGAGAGTAAATTTTGCCCAGATCCAAGTTTTATTATCTTACAGAGCACAAAGATGATTTATAAGTCAAATTTATAATTAAGAGGATCTGCTTCAAAGTGTTGTTCCATTTTTTGAGGTGCCAGCAAGATGAAAGAGATAAAGTTTGTTACCTATTTATGGCAAGAATGACTTGTTCTTTCAGGTGGCATTGTTCGACCTTATCTTTCAACCTTTGAAGATTTTCTACCTTGTCATCACATTGAAGGATGTTGAATACTTTTGCAACTGTCAAAGAATTCAGTTTAGATATGTTTTGGCTTCCTTTAATAAAGGATATGTTCCTTTAGAGTTTACAATTAGTTTTATGTTATGCTATTTTTAGTATCCTAGATCCCTTTTCATATGATCTGATCTGTACATTGTAAAGCTATAAATTTAAATACAATAGATGAACTAGGGGGTTCAATCTGGGATACATTTTCTAGCTATTGTACTAGACTCTGTATTGATAATAGAATCACAGTCCTCTTTTGTTTTCAATGACATATTTTCTCATATTTTCATCATCCTGTACTTTATTTCAGTTTAGCTCAGCTTCTAAGAAGTTTTATCTTCTTATTAAGCTCATGAACTTGAACTAAAGGTTTTCTTGCTATCTTGTATGACCCTGCACATTGTTGTATTTGGTTATCTAGACTAGTATTCTTCATCTCCTATTCAAACTTTTTTGTCTGATCATTGAGTTCTAAAAGCACTGCCTCATTCGAATGCATGAAGTGGTCCTTTTCATTAGCTATTGAGTTATCCTATTGTTCCAAGTATACAAAACCTACCATATTCTTAAGTTACCAAGCATCTTTGGACTACAACCCCAAATATTTTCTTGGAGTGATAACAAATTGGCACCGTTTCCGGGGAGAGGAGATCGAAGCTAAGCTTCCCTGGGAGACGACATAGATCTGATATTTGATGATAGACAAAGGTTGGACACTACATTGATTGTAATCATCTATCTAGAGACTCCATGAAGGACGGATTTAGTGGTGACTCTACAACATTCAGATGTCAAAAGCGTTTTCTGCTCTTTTGGCTCAGAGGTTTGCACCTCTCAATTTTTCTTCAATTTCCGGTTTCCCACATCCAGTACCTGATATGTCGGAATGGGGAGACTAGCTTCAAAGAGAGCAAAGAAGACAATCCTGCAGAACACCTCCTCAAGTTTCATGAGTGCATGGATCTATTAGATCTACAACATGAAGATGTTCATATGAAGATGTTCATGTTTTCATTGTATGGTGATGCACGTCAGTGGTATTTTTCTTTACCTCCTTCCAGTCTTTCATTCTTGAAGGATTTTCACCAAGTATTCATTGAACATTGTAAAAGGTACTATTCAGATGAGTTTGCATTCAATAATTGCTGTGAAGAATATGAATTGCATTCTCATTTTGAAAATGTAAAAAGAGAAGAATAGCTCCCTCATCATCTACATCATATCTCTAAAGATCTTCATGATGATGTGCTTTCACATCAACATAAAATAGAAATGGATTATAAAGGAGCTGAATGTTCTCTAGATACACATGGAAATGATCAACTTTCTGTTGGTCAGATATCCATTGAAATAAGTAAAGCTAGCCCACAATTTTCAGATCTGCAGATCAAGAGAAGCAGTAGTAACTATGAAGGACAAGATTTTCAGGAAACATCAAATCTCCAAGAAGGACAACAAGAGGATTATTTTTCTCCTTATGTACCTTACATGTCGATGTCAGATGAGAGGGATGAATATGATGAGGTAAAAGATGATATTGTTTCAAATATATTTCAATATCCTATTGCTAATGACTCTATGCAAGAATATTCATCTCCATCATTAGAAATTGTTCTTGATGTTCCCATATTTGATAAATATAGTGATGAGGAAGAAGACTTTAAGTCTTGGGAAGGATTGTTGACTACTAAAATTTCATCTAGTCCTACTTTTCAGCAAAGAGATGATCAGATTGTTTCTTTCGAAATCTTTAAAGATGAAGATCAGATTGCCTCTTTTGAAAAATTGAAAAATGATGAGCAGATTTTTATATCAGCGTATGACAAATTTTGAATCAAGAACAGATCCTAAGGGTATCTTTCAGTTTCAAAATTTGCAGTGATTGGAATTTTGCAGCAGATATGAAAAAGAAGGCGAGGAGATGAAAAGTCCAGATCAGCAGTCCAAAGAGGTTTTGCTTTGTGAATTTGATGACCCTTTTGCTGACTATTTGGAGTCTATGAGCAACATAGATGTTAAAAATTTTATGTCAGAAGAAGATTTTATTTATCATCTGTTCAAACCTCTTTTCTGCAAGATATGGCTTCCATTGTTTTTCGGGTCAAGATCTAGCATGATGTCGGTAAATCAGTTCCTTACATGACTTCATTGGAAGCATCACTTCACTTGATAAGAGGCAGTACAATTGGTTAGTGTAGGAGTAGGCAGAACAATAAGCTCGCCATACGAGCAGCTATATCTTTTCAGTTGTTGAGCTCATAAATAAGCAGGGCAGGTTACATGCAAGTTACAGCCAGGCTACAGGCAAGGTACAGGCAGGCTGTAGGTTTGCAGAGGAACAGTTGCATAGGCCAAATGACTCCATGCCAAATGTTAAAGGCTACTGGAACTACTGGGTTCTTGGAAACCTCGTAGGGAGGTCTCCATCCCAGTTGGAGCCAATTGTTAGCGATAAAAATGCACTGGTTTGTTGAGAGCATTTTTATCTCTCTCTCCCCCTGTTTCACTCATTTTTCTTATTCACCTTTGGCCAGTGTCTTAAACTTATAGTTTCCTTATCAGCTCTCATTGATCATGATTGCTCGAGAGTCTTGCTACCCTGTCTTCAACCTGCATGATGAAAAACACAATAAATGATACCATATCCTATAACCCTAGTTTTATGCTTCTTTAGATTTACATCTATTATTTTCATTATTCAAAGTAAGAATTGATTGAAGTGTTCTAGTTCTAAACTAGTGCTATATTCTTAATCCATTTCCATTATATGTCAATTCTATGAGTCTAGTACAAGTTACACTAAACCTTCATGCTAGTTACACGTTAAATCAAGACAAGTTGACACACAAGCAAAGCCCAGTTCAAATGCCAAGCACCATTCTCTTCTACTCCTTATCGATAAGTCATATCTACATTATATACTATATTACACGCTAGCTGTGCATCTAACTTCAAAGCCACGGGTCAAGCCTTGAATTTATGCCACGAATTAAGCCATACACTTAGCCAAATCAACAGCTTGTTTTCTTCATAGGGTTTTTACAGGGCCGAGCTCACCCATTCAAGATTGCAGGTCTCAAAGATCGTGCAAGGAGCAAAGGGCCATCCATTAATATTGGTTGTTGGAAACTCATCGGGTTTGAGAGATCCCTCTGATAGACTCCTTCCAATGACAGCACAGGTAGTTATTCAACAGACATATTTTTTTGGTTGAAACCTTTGGGAAACAATCAACAACCGACCTCTTTAACCATTCAGGCAAGCAATGGGTTACAGATTTTTGGTAATATTGGAGATGTTTCTCTTGAAAGTGGAATGAATATTGAATACGACTGCCAGATTGGTACTCACGCTTGGAATAGAGCTGAAATTGGATGTGTTGTTGTGGTTGGCTCTGGAAATGATGCTATGAACATGAGAACTCACTTGAGGAAGAAGTGATTTTGTTATTTGCACAGACTTAATGGAGTTTATATGCAGTTAAGAGACAATGTGAGCATCTTGATACATGTTGGATAGCATGGGGCATCATTCCTTGAAGTAGAGGCTGTGTGGGCTCTTTTTATAAAAGAGGAGACAGTGTAGGGGCATCTATCTCTAGGATAGAGGCAACATGGGCACTCTTCACTTAAGGAAAGGAAACATTGACTACTTGATTGGACTATAACCAATTGCTATTAGCGTGTAGTATCATTTATGGGTATGCTATTCAATAAAACACAGGCTGTGCAAGTTGTTTAGGAGTCACATGTCTACACACTCAGCACCAACAACATCCTTTTGTCATCCTCGAGTTCTTTCTGTCTAGCAAGTTCTAGTAAACATTTTGTTTTCAAACCTAGTAGTGGTCACCGAGAATGCGACATCATCTCAGGGACTCTTTACTGCATCTCTTGGTATACAAGTAACTTCAATTAAATTGTTACAGAAGTTGATCAAAGAAAGGTATTATAACTAAGGAAAGAGACAGGGAATACAACTATTTCCATAACTTAATATCAAGCATTCTACAGTGGATGGGTTTCTATACTTTGCTTTTTGTTCTATTCTCTACTTAAATGCTTGAAAGGTAAGAACAAGAAGCCAGGGAGCAGAAAACTAGAGGCTAAGACAAAGCACATTTTCGAAATTTTATAGCTATGCAAAGACAGAGCTTTCACCAGCGCAAAAGGCGATATTATAACCAGTTAGCTGATTAAAAGCAGAGCTTTCACCAGCTAACTAGCAAATTTTAAGGTGAAATAGCCGGTGAAACCTGAGATGGCCAGAAAGAGAGTAAATTTTTCCCAGATCGAAGTTTTATTATCTTACAAAGCACGAAGATGATTTATAAGTCAAATTTATAATTAAGAGGATCTGCTTCAAAGTGTTGTTCCAGTTTTTGAGGTGCCAACAAGATGAAAGAGATAAAGTTTGTTACCTATTTATGGCAAGAATGACTTGTTCTTCCAGGTGGCATTGTTCGACCTTATCTTTCAGCCTTTGAAGATTTTCTGCCTTGTCATCACATTGAAGGATGTTGAATACTTTTGCACCTGTCGAAGACTTCAGTTTAGATATGGTTTGGTTTCCTTTAATAAAGGATCTGTTCCTTTAGAGTTTACAATTAGTTTTATGTTATGCTATTTTTAGTATCCTAGATCCCTTTTCATAGGATCTGATCTGTACATTGTAAAGATATAAAGCTAAAGACAATAGATGAACTAGGGGGTTCAATCTGGGAGACATTTTCTAGCTATTGTACTAGACTCTTTATTGATAATAGAATCACAGTCCTCTTTTGTTTTCAATGACAGATTTTCTCATATTTTCATCATCCTGTACTTTATTTCAGTTTAGCTCAGCTTCTAAGAACTATTATCTTCTTATTAATCTCATGAACTTGAACTAAAGGTTTTCTTGCTATCTTGTATGACCCTGCACATTGTTGTATTTGGTTATCTAGACTAGTATTCTTCATCTCCTATTCAAACTTTGTTGTCTGATCATTGAGTTCTAAAAGCACTGTCTCATTCGAATGTATGAAGTGGTCCTTTTCATTAGCTATTGAGTTATCCTATTGTTCCAAGTATACAAAACCTACCATATTCTTAAGTTACCAAGCATATTTGGCCTACAACCCCAAAGAGTTTCTTGGAGTGATAACAAAACCTTCAACAAGGAAGAAGATGCACGCTAATAAGCCCCAGTTGGAGGCCACTCTCACTGAGGACGAAATTAGTTTGGTTCGTCGAGATATGGAGGACGCTTCCGAGGACATCTTGCAGAGATATGGAAAGAAGCAGGAGGAGATATATGGAAGGATTGAGAAGGAATTGAAGGAAGTACAACAATATGTTTGTTTGGTCCGCGTAGTGCCCACTGCGCCTTCCTCGTCGCAGACTGCAGAATTGGGAGATGAATTAGCCCAATTTAGAAGACTTGTGGATGCAACAAAAGCCAGGTTCTAGAGAATCCATGAAGAGAAGGAGAAGGCTACAAAATCCTTGAAACAAGATAAAGATGAAGTCCTAGTGAAATTAATAGCAGTGCAGGACAATGCAACAACCCAGGACATAGCTTCAGGCGAAGTTCCAGGAGGAAAAATCCCAGCTACAGAGGGAAAATGAGAAACTTCTCACAAAGCAGGCCATGGTCAATAAGAGGTGAGTAAAGCATGTCACTTTGTGTTAGGCTTAGCACAAGAAGGGAAAGAGTCGGTCGAAACTCAAATATTGAAGCTCGTTGAGACCCTCCAGCAGCTTCAGGCTAGGATAACAGAATTGGAGGCCCAAACAGTACCGAACACCCCACAGGAGGTGTGTGGCTAAAGGGAGGAGACTGCTAAGAACACACTAGTAAGGATAACATCCCTTTCCTCAAAATGAAAACAACTGAGTGATAGAAGCGTACATACATATGAAGTTGGAAGCGTAGTTACAGGAGGCGTAAAAACAAGCATTTTTTGTGCAGGTGCAAATGAAGTTGCTCACAACGGTAGAAAAAATGAAGAGATCCCACAAGTAGAACACAATACAACAACAGATCACGACCCTCTAGGGTAGGGTAATGGAAGTGACGCAGAAGCTACAACCTATGCAGGATGAAGCCTGCAAGGTGTTCAAAGAGATTGATGGATAGAGCTCGAAATTGGATCAAGTGGTTGCAACAGTAGAACATCACCTGGAAGGGCCTGTTACAGAGAAGAAGAGACAAGAGCTCACTGAGCAGGAGGCTCAGGCAAAGCAACAAGTCAAGGCAACTCGATTTAATCTTGAGGCCTTCAAAGTAGCATTGTCTGCACTTGAGTGACTTGGGACAAGTCACAGGTGAGTGTTGGGGGCTTGTTGGCTCTCGACCAAGTTTTTAGGAAACCTTGTCCAGAGTTGGCCCACTTTTGGACTTCGACACATTGGTCGAGGAAGGAGTGCCCAGGCGAAGCTGAGATCATGGATCTCACTTATTTTGCGGGCTAAGTGGACCTAGTAAGGGTTTCTTTAGGGTTTTTGTAATGGGTTATGGGATGTCGTCCCATGGGGTTTTCCCATGTTTAGGCCTTAATGTACGGATTTGTAAAATTATAAATCAAGAAGAATGTATTGTAAAAGTAGCTACCTAAGTGCAATTAGTTCGAGTTTCTTTATGCAAAAGAATGTATGTGCATTAAGGATTTGTTCTTGATAGAGATTTAGCTCGGTGCCTTGACCTGGTTTTGGAAGGAGGATCTAGTGCTCAGTGCATAGATCTCTTGTTTGGTGCGAAGCTCGACTCTATGGCTTAGTGCACAGGAGTAACCGAATGTAAGAGATTGGCGAATAATAAAGAGGCGAAGCAGTTGGTGGACATAGCCCCACACTGGGGTGAACCACATACATCTGGTGTCTTATGGTTTTCTTTGTGCAATGATTATCTCTATTATTTTTTTCTTAGTTCTTATATTAGATATGTAATGGATATATATATTCTTCTTTAATTCTTTTCTTATGTTAAAATGCTAGATCTGATTCACAGTGCTAAGTGATAAGTGTTTAAGGTGCATAATATTTTCCGTTACTGTGCTAGATCTATCCTTAGATATGTTCTACGATGTTATAAGGTTAATGAAATAATGTATGTCACTTCCTAAGCGTTAATAGAATACTCCACGAAGTGTTATTACCACGGATATGTGTCCCAGCCTGGTTACAGACACCTGCGTCCTGTAACCCCCCCTGCTTCTACCTCAGGTGAGACTTCGTCTGCCTCGCAGGTGTTGCTGAAAGGGTTGGTAGTCGAGGTTTTTTTGGTGCGCTGTTAAGCGTTGAACCCTGGGTCTGCCCCTGTACCAACATAAACCATGAAGGAGACACCAAAAAAACAAAAAACAAGAGTGGGTTTTTTTTTACCATTGGTCTATTATCAAAATGCAAATTTCAGTTGAGTCACCCTTGAACATGGCACCTGTTTGAGTCCTCATCATATAGTTGAGTTTTATCTTTCCTAGGAGTTGTCCCATTAATATGAGTCAGAGCTACTCCTCTAGCTAGTTACTCTTCTAGTAATCATGGAGAGTGCTTCAATGCCTCCTACATTGTTTCATTATATTCTTCCAAATGTTGCATCTTGTTTCCATGCCACCATTGTGTCATGTTGTATGTTCAAGAGAATTTTAAGCTTGAGCCAACCATCTGTTGTTTTGTTTCCTTTCTGAATCGGCCATCCCTGTGTCAGTTGTACTTGGTAATACTCTCTCTTCACATCATCTCTCGATGTATGCTTCATGTCAAATGATGGGGGATACATTAAGTCTATCCTTTGATGGATCTCTTCCTATCGACTTCAACACATTATCTAGGAGAGGGATCTAGAAACTATGTAGTACCTTGGATCTTGCAGTCCCCAGTGGAAGGCCTCCTCGCGATCGATAGTGGGTTTACGTCATTGAATCATGATCAATTTATTCTACAAGTGTTCAAAATCAGATCATCTATTCAAACTTGATAGATTATAATAGGTACCTTAAGGTCCATCTTCATTGTTCCCCTCGCATCTGTTAACAGTATACATCAATGACCGTTAATCAGACAATTTGTACCATGCTCGACATCAACTCATATATTTTCATGATGTATATTTGTATCGTTGAGTTTTGGGATTAATACCTTGGGATTGGGGCCACATAATTCCTTTACATCATCCCCTCCCAAGTTAGGATGGAGTATATCACTTGTCTATGATTACTTTGAAGACTTCGAGGGGAATTCCCTGAGTGCTCGTTGTTTTCCTGATGTATATATGTTGTGTCATAGATCCACATTGTATTTGTTGGTGGATATGATTTTATTCATGACACAAATACACATTGTATTGTCTTGTGGCTACGATCTTATTGATGGCATGGATCCACCATGTATTCCTTTGTGGCCATGGTCCTACATTTCATGTCATGGATCCGCAATGTATTGTTTGGCGGCAATGCTTTGATACTATTCAAATCATGAATATGTATACCTAAGGGATGATATATATATGCATCCATCCTTGGTGTTTTATTGTAGGTATTCATTGTCCTCTGGACCTCCTTTTCTCTCTCGTCATGTTGCCTCATATGGACATTGTTTTATTGTAATGTGTTTCAACCATCCATTCCTTTCCGAAACTCACACATTAGGGGGAATCTATTATAACCTTAATTTCCACCCTACAAGGCCAGAAGGTAATCCAATAAAATATGAAATCCAAGACACATCTCTAGCTCAAGACTTTGGACATTTTTTAGGGTCGTCACGAGATATACATGAGACGACAAGCAACAATCATCATTATTAATCTGTAGTGAAACAAGTAATGACCCCTACAACCTTCTAGATTCACTAAATTTTGAAGACGTAAGTCAGGGATGAGTTGTATATTCATGGCATGAGCCTAGAAACTCACATCATTTGAGTATCCATTGGTCTCTAGAAGATCTAGAATCTCTCCCAAGACTCTTCCAAGGATCTATATAAATAAGGCAAGTCTTGAGCATGGGGAAGAGGAATCATTTGTAGATTTATGATGTACAAATACAGAGGAGCTTCTCCATCTACATCAGTTGCAGTCAGGTTGCCTAGCTTGGTTGAAAAGATGAGGAGGAACAAGGAGTAAGGAGAAAAGGGGAATGCATTCACACCAAAGGTATGATTATTGATGTATTTCCTACATTTTAATTAATAGATCATTGGTTTTCCCCTAAATATGTTTGTATATGATTTTCAAATTTATATATATGGTATTCTAATCCATATATCATAAGAGATATGAATTGAATTAGTGATTTCTAACACTAGGAGAATAAAGAGATTTGTGTTTGCTTGTTTCTTGTGTGGAGGAAGCAAGTTGCAAGGACTAGAGATTGAAATCAAGGTATGCAACAACTAGGACATATGAGGACAAACTTCGGTAGCAAGGTAGGGAGATCTAACTTACCATAATGGTCAGATTTATCCATAACATTATGTGAATCTAGAAGCTTAGAGGGGTCATCACTTGTTTCACTATATATGACCAACGATGATCATTTCTTGTTGTCTCATTTATGACCCATGGTGACCCTAAAAAGTGACCTAAGTCTTGAGCTAGAGATGTGTCTTGTATTTCATATTTTGTTGTATTCCATTCTAGCCCTATAGGGTGGAAATTAATTCTATAACACTCCTTTGTGTGGATGAAATTTTCAACACCATCAGAGGGCTTGGGGAAATTTTTGAAGAACCAATGATTTTACAAAAGGGGTTAAGGTCACTTCACTTAATATTTGATGCCAAGGTGTTTTCCATTGAATAAATGAAGGATATCAATAAAACAACAATGGATGAATTGAATGGGATCCTCACGGCATATGAAATGAGGACAAAGAAAAAAAAAGGCATCAAAAATAAAATTAGCCTTCAAATCTTCAAGGAAGACAAAGAACAGAGTACAAATCAAGCGATAGTTATGAAAATGAACGATATTCAATGGAATCCCATTTTTTGAGGAAAATCAAGAAAGGATCCAAAAAATATAAAGGTAAGTTTCCCTTTAAATGGTTTAATTGAGGAAAAGTAGGACATCTTATTGATAAGTAACCATACGAAAAAGGATGAAAGTAGTGATGATGAAGAAGACCATAACGCAAAGAAAGGGAGAAAAAATCATCAACACATAAAGAACCACAAACAAGACAAGCATGAAAAGAAGAAGAACTCTTATAAGAAAAACGAGAGTCTCTAATCAAAAGACGATATTGACTCGTCTGAAGAAAGTAGTGAAAGAAGTTTTGATAGTGAAAGACAAGAAAATATTTTCATGGCCATATAAACAAAG
This sequence comes from Picea engelmannii, assembly GCA_009831015.1. Taxonomy (NCBI): domain Eukaryota; kingdom Viridiplantae; phylum Streptophyta; class Pinopsida; order Pinales; family Pinaceae; genus Picea; species Picea engelmannii. Next base: position 687,533 of record ML779045.1, read on the forward strand.
ATTGATGAAGACAAAGGGAAAGAAACAATGGATTCAGAAGAAGGACAAAATTATGAAAGAGATGGGGAAGTGGGTATTGAAGAAGAAATCATGTGTGCCTTAACAAAAATAAAGAAGTTTGGGAAAAAGAATTTGAAACAAAAGGAGAAACTGCAAAAATATGAAGAAGAGGACCATGATTCAAAAGACAAAATGTCACAAAGCCTTGAAGAAACAAAAATGACTGTCTTGAAACTAAAGGTTCAATTAGAAGAACCAAGAAGGATGGAAGAAGTGGCAAGAATCTAGCTGAATAAAAAGGAATAAAATTGCAAAGAGATAGAATATGAAATTGTTTCCTTAAGAAAGGAATTGGAGAAAATAACTATTAAGTTGAATAGAATCTTGAAGTTTGAAAAGAGTACAAAAATATTAGATGATATAATCAATTTTCAAAGGTCTCCATTCACTACAAATGGTCTTGGATATGATGCTACTATTGCCTCCCTACCTACACCTAGCCTTGCTACAACAAGGGAAGTTCTATTTTTTGTAGGGGGAGTTTAGACTAATTTTCCAGAAGAAAAACCTATTGTTGGTTATGTCGAACAAATTGATGAAATTCATATTCCTCACATGCCAAAATTTGAGCATGTTGTTACATATGGTATTGTTTTTTATATGTCAGGTTTTTCTACTCCTGTAAGTGAACATGACCCTAAGCCTACTTCCTTTGATCAACCAACACAAAAATCAATTCCCTATCATCATCCTCACCACAAAAATTGAAGGAATGTTAATCATGCTTTCATATATTTGCAGAAGAGACGTGAAAGACTGAATTGTGGACTAGTGTCGATTAACATGATAGATTTTATTGGATTGATGGATGCTAGTGGAATAATTTGACCATATGTTTGAGTACATTATATCATTGTGTATCATTGGCTATACAATCATGCAATGTTCCTCTTACTTACTGAGGATTGCCTTGGAATTGGTTGACCAAGGATCGACCCAACATGACATTCAACTAGAGTTTCGACTGAGTATTCATCGACTGAGTTTTGACTGGGTTGTCCATTGACTAGAATTTTCGACGAGAACTATTAATGTTGCTTATTTATCCCTAAAGGGAGAGAATAATTGAAGTTTTCTGTAGGCTAACCCAACTAATGTGTTCTTGTTGACTCAATTGTTTCTTGTTGAAATGACTTGGATTTTCTGAGACTGACCGAACCATGTTCAACTATTGTTGGAGATGTACTAATGCTTATGTTGGATATAGAGACTATCTATATTGATAGAGACTAATTATCTTGCATTATTGGTGACATTGTTTAGACTTCTTCATGAGTGTTTCTTTACTGTGTTTGAGTAGTTTTTGTATTCTTAACAAATTAAGGGACATGCAATTGGGAGTAATATACATCTGAAAACTAAGTGCTTGAGGAGAATCATAAGCTTAGGGGGAGCACACCTTTTCCATTGATGTCAAAGGGGAAGAGTTGCAAACAAGGGGATAATTCTGTATATGTTTGGTGGACTATGTGTTGCATTGCAAGATTGTCGTCAATGATAAATGGGGACATTGTTGGAATTATTGTCATTCATGTCAAAGGATTAATCTTGTCATTAACGTCATATTATAGCATTACAATACATACAAAATTTCCAAGACTGAATTATATATATAGGTTTACAAATATATTAAAAAAGGGGTTCATGTGAAAATTAAAAAGTGAAATGGTGGTTTCAAACCCATGGATTTGGGTATTTTTCCATGGTATTTGGAAAAATAAAATAAAAAATGGGAATTAATTATTTAATTAATGGACATGTCCCTTCATGAAGGGTTATGAAAAATTATAAAAAGAGAAAGTATTGAGAAAAAGTGTGTGTGAAAAATGGATGAGAAAATATTGAATATCATTCCAAAAGGGAAGAGTTGGGAAATCAGTTTCAGGTTAGCTTAGAATTTTTGTGATAAAAAATTGTGGTAAATACGGAGTGATCTTGGTGTACATGTGGCAAAAATTTAATATGTTGGTTCTCTATACTTTTAGAGATTTTTCGTGTGGAAGTTAGGGTTCATGAATGCTCCTGAAATCGGTTTCAAACAGTTTAACTTGGAACTTTCGATATAACGTATTTTCTGGGACTTTTTAGACCTTGAAATTTTACAAAGACGAAGGAGAGATATTCATGTGCATGTGGTAAAAATTTCCAATGTTGGTTCACTATACTTTTGGAGATATGCTCTGTGGAAGTTAGGGTTCATGAATGCTCCTTAAATTAGTTTCAAACATGTGAGTTCATAATTTTCACTATAAATTCTTTTCTGGGACTCTTCAAACTATGAAAAAATTACAAAACAGAGGAGACATACAAAAGTACCTCATACTGTGAAATTTTTCCAAAATAGAGGAGACATATAGAAGTACCTCAGACTGTGAAATTTTTATAGAGTAGAGGAGACATACAAAAGTACCTTAGGTAAAAATTTAGAATTAGATTTGAAAATTTACATATGTGGCTTTCTTGGTTTGAATTTCCTCTTGCAACCTTTCTTGGGATGACCTAGGTTCAGGTCTACTATGGTTTCCAAAAAAAAACCTCTAAGACTATCGACCCCTCTGGTAAACCAGAAGGAAACGCAGTACATAGGGTGCACTGCGCAGTCTCACCCGAGATAGTTCTATTGGTGGATGCAACGCTCAAGTGCTTGCAGCTGGGGAATGAGTGGGGATATCAGATTAAAATATGTGATCTTCATTAGTCACCTTAACATTCAACTTATATTGAATACCATGTCATTCTTATTCATGCTTGCATAATAGAAGATCTAATTAGTCATTCACGCATTTGTCTAATATATATTCATTAACAGTAAAGGAAATACACAATATTCAATCACATAACACATGATCTATCGTGGTTCACCCCTCCTAGGATACGTCCAAAAATATTTGGCTGCTCTGATATTTTATTATAGTGTTTCTAAAACTACAAAGCCTCGCGCATTACAATTCCCCATTAGCGGGTCGAGATCTACAAGGAGGTGGACTAGATCACACCAGGATCCTTAGCCTTTGATATAACCCTCAAGATCCACCCTTATTTCCTCTCCTCAACTCAACAACTTACAAAACAGATCGGACTTACAGTAATTCCCTCCTCAAACGACATAGTAACAATAATCAACCAAAAAGGAACCATATTCCGACACGAACAACCACCCCTCCCTAGACCTCATAGGTTCCTACATATACATTATTTTGGCTTACCAGCCATTACATCCTCTTACCAAAACCCTAACGTTATCATGGCTAGGTATTCTTACATGTGTGCCTTGCATGCTTTCCTCTTTTGCATGTGCGTTGTCTTGCACGTGCTTCTTTTCCTGCCAACTATATTTCTCCCACATCGTGATTTTCTCCTGAACTGGTCCTACGCCTAATAGGCCCCCAACACTGACATCATGACTTGTCCCGAGTCACTTCCTAACTCTAGTTTCTGTCACTGCTTGTGCGAGCGCTTCGTACATATTTACTATCTATTGGAACTGCTCCTGAGCCTATCTACTCTTTGCTGACATGGCTTCGACCACCTACACGGTCACTAGTGGTCATAATATATTGCCCCCCTCCAAGCCTCTCTATTTGAGGCGCACTTTCTCTACGTCAATTTCCATGAGAAACTGTTATACCTTTTCTTGTAGGGACTCCAACTGAGCCTGTCGTGCGATCTTCTATGCCTGCACCGTTTTTTGTTTTGCCTGAAGGTTCTTCATTTTTGTGGAAGTCTTGATCTTCTATGGTAGGGACATTGTCCTTTGTTGCTTCTTTACATCTTCCATTACTGCATGCAATTTATCTTCCTTTCCTTGCATCTCTTGTAGGCTCCCATCCTCTAATAGTTGTGTCCATAGTTGGCCCCCCTTTTCCAATAGTTCTGCCACTCTATGTATGTTTTGCGCAATGTTTTTTGCAACTGTTTTCGCGTCTTTCTCTCTTTGTGCTCAGGCTACTAGGGGAGTCGTAGGTACTCCGTGATCCTCCAGTTCCTTGATATTCTCTTTATATTTCACTAGGGCCTGTGCTATTTTCCTCATCTTCTCTTTAGAATATGCTTCTTCCCATTTTGCATTGTCGGGGATGGCTTGAAATAATCCACTTATGTGTTTCTCCATCTCCTCCATTCTTTGTTGTGCTATATTTATCTCCTTCCCTTGCTAGCTAAGTGCCTCCTTTAGTGAGGTGTTGTCTTCCTACACCAATTGTAAGTTTGTTGCATCCGACCTTGCTCTGGACTGAATCTCCTGTGCGATGCTCACCTATAATTTATACAACGCTTTAGTTGGAATCTTGGGTAGTTCCAATTCCAACCTATCAATGTATTTCAGGGGCCTATGTGTTGTCTCCTCATCGACGAACAACATCTATGGTGTTATGATGAAGTTAACACTTCCCTGTGTCGTGATGTGCACTGTCTCTCAACCAGGTGCTTCTTCACTAGTGGGCCCTAGTTTCTCCTTTTGTTTCTACTCCGTCCTGATCCTCATCTGCTCCAACGTAGTTTTTACCTTCTGTACTTGCTCCATAATTGAATATCGGTGATTCTACACATTTTCCCATACCTCCGATAGTCTATCTTCCATTTTCATTGATATTAGCTCCACATCATCTGTTGTCAATAATGTTTCCATGGGATTTTGTGGGCCTTTGCCTTCTTCCTAGCACCACTTGCTTTCTCCCCTAGGATTTTCCTTTGGGAATATGATGTCTCAGATACCTATGGCATATGTGTACCCATGTATGTATCCTTCCCAAATTCATCTTCCATGGCTACCTCTTGTGCCTCCATATGCACTTCTTCCACACTCACATGTCCTATCGGTCCTCTTGGTGCCTGCTCTGTGCCCGATGGACTCTATGTAGGACCATGCTGTGACTTATTTTGTTTCCTAATTTTATTTCGAATTGAGATTCTTTCCCCCACTATACCTATAGTTTTTTTATTTTTCTGGCTAGCACCATTCCTTCCTATCTTCTATGTGAGGACGATGCTATCCTGTGTCTAGATTTGTATTACTGGCATTGCTCTTGGAATCTATGGAACTTTCCACTCCTCAAGCCAATCTTGGACCTCCATGTGGATGTCTTGCATCGTCACACAGTGCTTCAGCTGCAACCACTCCTTGGTTGGATCCTTCTTTGCCCGCAACCACATATTGTGGCGTGATGCCTAGAAATTCACTATCTGTCCATACACCTGGACAGTTTCTGGTGAGATCCTCCATGTATCCGCCAAGTTTTTTTGGATATCTGTTAAGTACTGAGTGAACATGTCATTGTTGAATTTCTTCACCTTGCGATCTATTGTTATTCGCAATGATGTGTAGCGTGTTGTGCCACATTTGCATGTCCTTGGCAGGAACATAGTGTATGTAGGTTTGTTCCACCCCATAAGTGCAATGAGAATGAGTAACCACGAGTAGTGGAACTCAGAGCCTTGGTCTTGTGCATCCTTGCAGTCTTCAAGGAATGAGTTCAGTAGGTAAGGGGCCCAGCTCATCAAGCTACCCTTTTCAAACTGCGTCGCGACTACCACTACTCCTGCAGGCACACTTGCGCATTAATTTGCAACCGAACAATCTAGTCGCAAATCGTGTCGCATGATCATTGATGTCATTGATCCTGATACCTCAGTTACCCCTCTCTACACCATACTTTTCTTTGATATCATATGAGATGGCTTTCTCCTTAGTATTGTCTTCTAGGTATTACTTTGGCTTCTCCCCATCTGTGGGTAGCCCTGTAATCTCTGTTGTGATGTCGACGTTGATCGACACTGGCCTATCCATCCACAAGATGCCTCCATGCACCCTTGCTAACAATTGTTTGACACATCTATTTATGTGTTTCCCACACCCGAAGTGCGGCATGTCTAATAAGTTCATGATGTCGGTGTTGTACAGTCCCAGGATCCACTGTGCAGGCTCCAACAGTGGCGCACCTGATGGGCCCTCTCCCCTATTCTCTAGGTAGCCCTGTGCTGCCAAATCTGGGAAATTTATGGTGTTAGAGACATCATGGTCGAATTTTTTAAGGCTATCGACTCCTCCTACCATGTTATCCTTGGTCTTCACTCTGTTGGGAATTTTCGGCATCACTATACCTAGTTCTTCCTGTGTGCATTATATGCCCTGTGAACTGCTTTATTATCTCACCTTATTTTTCCCTTTTGGGGAGGATACCCCACCCTCTGGTATGATCTCTTACTCTGTTTCAAGCTCTGGTTCCGTTTCTCAGCCCTGCTGCGTGGAACCCATGGCTAGTTCCATTTGTTGCGGCCCTTTTCCCCTAGACGCATCATATTTTTTCCGTTCGGTGTCCTCTTCTGTCTACTCGACCTCTTGTGTAGGTTCCTTCTCCTCCTCCACATGCAATGTGGTCTGCACGTACTCTGAATTGTGGATTTCATCCAGATCCACCATTGTAGGCATCTCATTTGTTCTGGCTTGTGGCACTCGAGTGCCACTCTGTGTGCTTCGTCCAGTTCCACTCGACACTTCAACCCTCGATGGTGACATGGCGAAGAAATCTAACTTGTAGGCTTCCAAATCAACAGAGGCTAGGGAAAATTTGCACTCTATTTCTCTTTCACACAGCTTTGCATTCTTCTCCTTAGCAAATAATATAATGGGTCTCTTCCCCCCCTTTTTTCGACAAGTTTATAGCGTGACGAAGAAGGGACAACTGTGTCGCACTGACAGTTGTTGATTTTTCACTTTTTGTAGTGTTTGTTGCACAGTGTACCTTTCTACTGGTTAACTTCTCTTCTGTGTGTGGTGTTTTCAAACCCTCGTTTTCTTGCATCTCACTGTTCTGTTCTACCAGTTATATTATTTCAAGACCCTCCATGTGCACCGGTCTATTTTTGTTTTTATCCTCTTTTTACTTTTTTATGGATTTTCTTCTTTTTATTTGTTTTTCTCATTTTCTCTCCTTTACTTCTACTATAATACACTATATACATATCTTCTTACTACATGATAAATTTCTAGGTGTTAGGAGGTTGATTGTCCCTATATAGTTTCAATTGACTCCCATTGATCATTCATCTAAGTTATGTACCTCCTAAATCTTTCAACTATATAGCTCCCCCTTCTGTGACAATATTCACTTCATATGGTCCCAACCAATGCATTATGAATTTTCTTAGGTGTTGAAGAAATTTATTGTCATACACCAAGACTAGGTCTCCCTCCTTGAAACTCTTCCTTTTAATATGTTTGTCATGCTAAGATTTGTCCCTTTCTTTCTTTACTTCTTGATGAAATCCTTCTATAATCCTATCTTCTTCCATCTCCATCAACTGACTTATCATTTCTTGTATTGTTCCTCATTATGTCATGTTGGTGATTGTTGCTACGCGTAGACTAGGTACCAACAATTCTAATGGCACCACTTCTTCTTGTCCATAGACCAACTTGAATGGTTTATGTCTTGTCAAATGTTTTCATGTAGTCCTATATGCCCATAATACTGTTGGTATCTTCAAATCCCAATCTTCCATGTTGACATTGCAGATCTTTGTCAATCCATTCTCTTGATCTTATTAAAGGCTTCCACTGTTCCATTTTCTTGAGGGTGATATGGTGTAATTTTTTGATGATATACTTCAAACTCCTCGGTCATAGCCTTGATAGTACTATTGATGAAGTGATTTCCTTGGTCACTCATCAAAATACTTGGGCATCCAAATCTAGTGATCACTTGCTCAAACATGAAGTGTGATGTTGTCTCTACGCTACAATCTTTTACTGGTGTTGCTTCTGCCCATCTTGTTAAGTACTCTGTCGCAGTAATGATATACCTTGTTCCTAACCTCTTTGTTGGTGGGTTAATTAGTCCCACAAAGTCTATTTCCCATTTGTCGAATACTTGCAAGGTTAAGTGTGGTATTAGGGGAATCTCATCTTGTTTATTAGGTTTTCCAACCCTCTAACATACATCACATCTCTGGAAGTAGTCATTTTCATCTCTGTGAATGGTCAACCACCGTAGTCCTACACGCAATATCTTCTACATGATATATTTTCTTACATAATGTCCTCCAACTATTCCCTCATGAACCTCTACTAAAATACTAGGACTTTCATGTTCTAGTACACATCTTCTCAAGATGTTGTCTGCACCCATCTTGTATAAGTGTCGTGCAATCAATTGATAGTCTGCGGCTCTGACTACCATATTTTTTTCTGCGCAGTGTTGAATTCTTGTGGCGCAACCCCTGTACTCAAGTATTCAATGATTTCAGCAAAATATGCATCAACTACTTGGAATGAAAATAATTGTGCATCATGGAAGTTGTCCTCTAAATTTGTAGGTTCCTCTCCATTGGTGATCCTCGACAGGTGATCGGGTCTTGCATTCAACCTCCCTGGTTTGACTATCACTTCAAAGTCAAATTCCTAAAACAATAGCAACCATATGTAGATTCTCCCCCCCAACACTTGCTTATTGACTAGGTACTTGAGAGCAGAATGATCTGTGAACATTTTAAAGTGTTTCCCAAGTAGATAGTTTTTGAACTTCTATAGTGCATATACCATCGCTAGGCCTACACTCTTTGTAGTATTGTAGTTCTACTCTAACTATGATATTTTCATTCTTGCAAATGTTATAGGATGGTATAACTCTCTCTCTCCTGGATACGCCATAATAGCTCCAAGTGTTATGGCTGATGCATCTACATGCACATGAAATGTGTTTTCCCAGTCTGGGAATACTAGTATAGGTGATGTGACCATTTTTTTTATTTTAGAGTGTTCAAACCTTGCTGACAGTCCTCATTCCACTGGAATTTACTATCCTTATTCAACATTTTCTCCATTGGCACAATGATCTATGCATACCCTTTTATGAATTTCCTTTAGTAACCTATGTATCCCTATGTTTCTCTCAACTGACGTACTAATTTTGGTGGTGGTAAATTGACAATCAATGCAATCTTGGCAGGGTCTACTAGCAAGCCTTGTTTGCACACTATATGTCCCAATAGTATTCCAAAAGGTGTCCCAAAGATGCACTTCTTGATATTCAATGAGATCTAACACTGCCTACATCCTTCCAAAATCAGCTTTAATACTTCCACATGGTCTTTCAACAAACTATATACTGTCCAATCATCGAGATATACTTTTAAAAACTTATGGATGAATTCTTTGAATGCAGCTATGACTACTATTGAGAATATTGATGGTGCATTATTCATCACAAAAGGCATGAATGTGTACTGGTAAGATCCCCATTTTGTATCAAAAGTGGTCTTGTACCTATCTTCTGGAGCTAGCTTGATCTGATGGTAGCTTGACAATCCATATGTGAATGAGTATGCTTCCTAGCCTCCTACATTCTCTAATACCTCATCTGTGAAAGGGGTAGGAAAAGGGTCATGTAGGCAAGCATCATTCATATTTCTTAGATCGACACATATCCTTATGCCTCCTTGCTTCTTCTCCTGGACTACCATAGGGCTTATCCATTCTGATACTTCTATTGGTTTGATGATTCCACCTTCCAACATTCTATCAATTTCTTCTTATAGATTGGGCTCAGTCTATACGGTCATTGTCTGACTAATATAGCCTCAGGTTTGAGAGATATCTTCATCTCTACTAGCTCTCCTGCTATGCCTTTCATATTTATAAAGGTTGTTGGGAACATGTCATTGTACTCGCGCAGGAACTATGTTATTCTTTCTATTGTCCGTTCATCCCAGTAATCTCCAATACTAGCCATTTTGGGATTATCATTTGTCTCAATATTTAATTTCTTCACCTTGATTGGCGTGGAAAATACTTCTGATGCTAGAGATGACCTTCCACCTCTCTTTCTCCTTCAATTTATTTAATTTGAATGTTACATGGATCATCTTCATCTGGTGCTTCTTCCTGCACATGGTAGCATGACGATATTTCTTTCACTGTCTATTTATTCTGATGTCGATACTCTATTATAAGTTCAACCTATGGTTCTTGAATGAATATTACCCCTCTGATTTGTTTGAGAAAGTGACTATAAAATTTTGTTGCAATGTTGTCTATTCTGCAGTGCCTCTGTGTAGTTCCTGTCTACATACCAGTTTGATGGAATTCCTTCCAATGTGTGAATAAAGTGATGAGGCCATTCTTCTAGTGGTGTCATTTTCCATAGTGTTCTTCACTTCTCCAAGTGTTGTACTGGTGTCCCTTGTCCATCATATCTCTGTAGTTGATTTCTTCCCTTTTCTGCGCCAAATTTGATGCGTAATAATAGCTTACATTAGTACCAGTCCTTGACTGTCTCTTTATGTGCACCCCACCATCTTCCAGGTGTTTCCTTGAGTGCTATGTCCAAAGCTAAGAGCCTCTGATTTTATAACACTTCATCTTTGTATCTTGTTATGAATTCTTCTAATTCATTCACCCCATGAAAATTGGGAGGTTCTCTTATCTCTGTACCTACCCATCTTACTGCGCAGTCTATTCTTGCACACCTTCTTGTGCATACTTCATGTAACCTCTGCTGCCAATTATCCAACCTTGTATCTGAGTCTAAATTGCACGATGTGATGCTTCTCCAGGTGAGTACTCCATCTGTTGTTGGATTTACATAATCTTCTTCCGGTGTGGTGGTTTTGTATAACTGGTTGATTTCCTCCATGTCTAAGCAAGTGGGTTCTACAAAACTTTCTCCTTCTGATGGGTCTAGTGGCACAAAAAATCTGTACTCTCCTGACTCGAATTCCATATTTCTTGTCTTCAAATTGATTATGGCCTAGTTTTCAAACGCCCAATCCAAGCCAAGAAATGTTGGATAAGGTGTTGTTCCATCCACTATTTCTATTACTTCAAAATCATCTTTTGTGCGCACTCCATAGAGATCTACTGTCACACCATTTAGCCTTCCAATTGGCAGAACCCTGTGTTGATTTTCTAGTTTCAGCTGAACATGTGAATATCCTAATGTGGGATCTCCCACACATTTCCATGTCTTCTTGGGTAACACATTTACTTAGGATCCTAAATCCAATATAATATCCCCCATGTTGAAATCTCCAATGTTGGCATTCAATCTGAACTCTCTACTTGTCCTCATCCTTGTATGCAAGTTATTAACTGTTTTCTGCTCTAGATTTCCCTCTACGTATGTGTTACATCTTTCTAAAATATTTTGTAATACTTTAACAAATGATGGATCATTTAGTAGTTTAACACATGATTGTAGAAAATCCTTTATGGTACTTACTTGTCCAAGGGATGTGCTTCATTAGTGTGATCTAGTGATGAAGGCATTGTGTACGTTGCTATGTCCTGAGTATGATGTGAAATTGATGTAGATGCAATGTATGGATTCAAGAATTCTTGTTTGGCTTGCTTGAATAGCTCCTTTTTGTTTTGTGCATCAAACTATTTATGTGGTTCGACATTCTTCTTCACCCATTGGTGTTGTGATGGATCTTGTCTTACTGCATCATCTCTTGTCTTAGCTCCTCCGTGCGTAAATATGTTTATATTTCTTCCATCATCCCTTGCTTCAGAAGAAATCCATTGGACATTATGATTGTTCTGATTCCTCTTTTCATAGATCTTCCCCAATAGTGTCAGGCAATCTTCTATGTCATGATCTGATGTGCGACAATACATACATGTTGCAGGTGAAAGTGGACATTCTCTTGCATAGTGTCTTGGTTATTGACAGTTATGGTATACCACCAGTCCTCTACCTCTTCTAAAGCCTCCTCTTCCTTGTCCTCCACCTATGTAACCAACTCAATCTCCTCTGGGGCGTTGTACTGAGGTACCTGATTATACTGCGTGGGATTATAATGTGGTTGTGCGGTATTGTACCGCGGTTGCGCAGTGTTATATTATTGTGGTGTAGTGTTACATGGGGTTGTTACTTGGTTAAAATGTGGTTCATCTTTCCCTATCATCATTTGTTCCTACACCCTATAGGTGTCTGATGTTCTTTCCCTCATCAGCTCCATTGTCCTGCAATCTTTGTCATCATAGCCTACTAACTTGAAAAAGTTGCAATATGAACTCTTAGGCATTGTCTGATATTTTTGAATCATTGGAAAATGATATGGATCATGCCCCTGTGTCTTACAGATCTCACACCATAGTCCTCCTATCAGCAAAGGGTTTTCCAGTCATGTTTCCATGTACTATGTGAATGTTGAGAATTTGTTCTTGTGATCTCCTTCTTTCCTACATGTGGTACACCAAACAACTTCTCTTTTGTGCTTACTCTTGTTCTGGTTCAATTGAAATTTTAAATTATTCATATCCTCCTTCAACTCCTCAATTTATGGATCTATCTTCTGATATTGGTTCTCTTCTAGTTGTAAGGATGCTTGCAGAGCCTCTGCCCGAGTTTGAAATTTTTTTTGTCTCAAAAGGTATTTCAGGTGTGGTAAAATGGAATTCACAAATAGATTTCTATGTTTCATATATGTCATGACATACTTCAACATTCCCTTCAATCATTTGAATCTCTATTCTATCTCCCAGCCAGATTCCCCTGGTTTTTGTCTAATCTCTATCATCTCATTCATGTACTGATCCTCTGAGCTAGGCTTATGGAATTCATTTATCAACAGCTTCTTGATATCCACAATCGTTATGGTTGTTCCTAGTGGACTGTTTGAAGCTAATCTCATGTACTAATCCAATGAGTGGTCTCTTAGTGTGATGGATAACTGTGCATGTTTTGTATCCTCATCTGTGATGTGCTTTGCTTCCCAGATATTTTCACAGATGAACAAGTGCTTCTCAGGGTCCTCAGATGCCTCTCCCTTGAATTCTAGTAAAATGATAGTGGGATCATGTTCTGCCATCCTGAATGTTGAATTACTACCTCCACATAGTATAGATCCTTGACTAATTCTTCCTATACTAGCTCCCCCAGTTGTTTCTCCCTATGTATATGTACCTCCTGCTGCATTTATTCCACTAAAATTCGGTTGTCTAAAAAATGGTGTTCTCTATGGCGTATTAGTGACACATGGGTTTATGGGTTCTACACTGACACTGATATGGATAGGAGTTTTGCCTCTAGTTTCTTCTCTTGGACCTCTTGTCTTCCATTCATATGTCATGTGCAGTATTTCCTCAATATTCTCAACATCCCGGAGATTGTAATGTTCCCCCGACCACCCACAGGTCGGGGAAATGCCACTCTAGAGCAATCTCTCATGCTCTAATACTAGTTGGCAACATCCCCAGTCCTTAACAGGTCGACCATGCTACTCTAGGGAATACTTTCATTCTCTTACTGCGGAACATACGGTAACATACCCAGTATTCAACTGAGCTATGCCACACAAAGTTTCTCTTCAAACTGCATGCAACTTAAACATATACACACAACACTCTTGCAGAATCTTTACATATAAACATAAACAAACAAATACATTTTGTAATATACGATTTCATATTGAAATAACAGTAAACACAGATATGCAACATATACAGGGAAATACCCATAAACATACAGAAAGTTATAATCACATATACGATAAATGTAACATAAGCATGTAAATAACAATGCAACATATAATTTTATCATGCGATTGGTGATTATCTTGGAAATATTGTCACCAACTGCGTACAGACCGTCCACAAAGCTCCCAACCTTAGACTACACTGTTCATCACTCTTAATAGTGAGTCACCCCCAAGATGGGACTGAACTCCACCCAGGTAAAGGGATTCCTAACCAGGCTAAGGCTCATGGACAACAGGAAAGACTTCATATCAGGTGCTCACTCAACTAACAACCCACAACCTCTCATTCCCCACATGCCTATCCCACCCAAGGAAGTGTGCCCCTTCTCTGCTCAACAGTCCCTCAACTGCCCCACTTCCCTTCCAGAGCTTCAGCAATAGGCCGGACTAGAAGTCTCAGAGCACTGTAGATGCATTTTAGCACCTTCGGGAATCAATCCCCAGCAATTCTCTCACTCGGAGAATTGTCACGAACCTGAAAACTTGCTTCTTCAATACCGCTCCAAGATAAATAGGTACACCAACCGAAAAAGGTTATGGAAACAGGCTCAGATATGGTGAAATGGATGTCTCAAGGATAATAGACTCCATGAATGAAAATGATCATGTAATCAATGACTGGATAACTGAGTGATGGAAGGAATCACCGTGAAATTGATCGTGAAAGTGATGGTGAGAATGATGGTCAAGCTGCTGGTAAGAATACCCATGAAAAGCGATCAAATGAGCTAAGTCCCCACGATATGAATGCATGTCCCCAACTTGACACTTGTCATGTTGGAAACTACTTTGGTCCACTTGTCCCCAACTTTAGAACTTAGGATAAAATAATTATCCATACTTTATGTTTTAGGAAATATTGATATAATATTCCTTTTTGGCTTAAGCTCTGTAGCTTAGCCCTTTCCCTTAACTTTTGGCCCTCCCTTTCCCTAACTGGTGAAGTTCGGTCCCCCATATCTTCTATCATGGTCAGTCTGCACGCAGTGATGTATTTTATATTAATCATGGGACATGTACAAAATAGGCGCACTAGCCTTTAACATCTAGGCACTCTAGCCTAATACCAAAACATAAGCATCCCAGATTACAATAACTAGCTCACCAACCTATAAAACATATAATATACACGAGGCTTGCTGACCTCCATACTGCGCGTACTTTAGTTACTATGAACAGTATCCAGGAATGTGTACAGTACATCTTTTTACTGCGCAGTGCATGCGCGGACTATGCCATGAAAGGTGCGTTACAAAATGATGTCAAAATAGCTCACCAGCTTAAGTATACTTACTTTAAATTTACAATTGGGTTCAGTCGAGGGATATTATAGATATCCTCTACCTCTTCTTCATCACTTGTCAAGCCTTCCCTTGCAGCTATGGCTCTCTTCTTATTGTTCATATTGTATTGGTAGGGTGTTCCACTACGCATTCTTCCAGTTGTTTCCATGATCTACTTGATATGGTATTCCTCCATAATGATTGGATCCAAGGCCTCCTCCTTCTTTCCTTTATCCATCTCTTCCTCCATTTCTCTATCTCTTGTCAATGCTTCCCCCCTTCCCCCATGCACGCGGGGAAGTTTAGTTGTCTGATGCCATTGTCATTACACCTTTGTTATATAGTAACATCTTGATGGAAGTGTACATCGATCAAATATACCTACCTTGAGGTCCCTTTAGGAACTCTTTCTTTGTTGCACTGTAAGACTTCACAATATCTACTGCAAATTTTGTGATAAATCCTGCAACAACATTGTCTAACCAGAAATCTACTGCTCATGTAAATTCATTGTCAACTTGTTGTAACTGCGCGATCTCCACAAAATTCCACTCTAACTGTCTGATCCGATTCGTAGGGTGGTTGTATTTCAACCTCAATATCCACTCCTACAACACATGCGGGAAATCACAGAAAAATACTTCATGCAAGTCACTAAATACTTACTTGTCCAAATATTTGCGTGGTGTTAACTTCAAGTTTATGTTATGCTTCTGTGCAAATTCCAGCTCCTTTGTTTCCAACTAGCGCTTGATCTCCACCTTTGTTGGGTTCCATGTTCTAAACATCCCCTTTTATATTCTCATTCTTTTAACATTTCCTCACCCGGTCTGACATTATTTTTCTGATTCTTCAGCAGATCTCATTCACTCAATTCCATTTTGTTCCATCCGGCAACGAAACCAATTGTTGGTTTGACTTTCCTCTTGCTACCTTTCTTGGGCTGACCCAGGTTCAGGTCTACTATGGTTTCCAAAAAAAACCCTCTAAAACTATCGGCCCCTCTGGTAAACCAAAAGGCAACTCAATACACAGGGTGCACTGCGCAGTCTCACCTGAGATAGTTCTATTGGTGGTTGCAACACGCAAGTGATTACAACTGGGGAATGAGTGGGGATCTGGGATTAAACTTTGTGATATTCATGCATTCATAATAGCACATCTAACTATTCATTCACGCATTTGTCTAACTTCTATTCATTGACAGTAAAGGAAATATACAATATTCAATCACATTAAACATGATCTATCGTGGTTCACCCCTCCTAGGCTATGTCCACAAAGATATGGCTACTATGATCCTTTATTATAGTGTTTCCAAAACTATAGTGCCTCACGCATTACAATTCCCCATCATTGGGTCGAGATCTACAATGAGGCAGACTAGATCACACCAGGCTCCTCAACCTATGATCTAACCCTCAATATCCACCCTTATTCCCTCTCCTCAGCTCAAAAGCTTACAAAACATATCAAACTTACAATAATTCCCTCCTCGAACGACATAGTAACAATAATCAACCAAAAAGGAACCATATTCCCACATGAACAACCACCCCTCCCTAGACCTCCTAGGTTCCTACATATACACGATTTTGGATTACCAACCATTACATCCTCTTACCAAAAACCTAACCCTATCATGGCTAGGTTTTATTGCATGCATGCCTCACATGCTTTCCTATTATGCATGTGTTTCTGTCTTGCACGTGCTTCTTTTCCTACCATCTATTTTTCTCTCACATCATGCTTTTCTCCCGAACCGGGCCTGTGCCTAACATGCTTGCTATACAAGTGTGTTCTTGGGAAGAGGCCCAAAATAACAAGCTTTGGGAAAGTTACCATTTGGAAATTCAAATTTTGGTCAGACATGGTAAAGGTGGAAGTAGTGAGAAGATTTGGTGAAGAGATAAGCAATAAGTAGACCTAGTGAAGGAAGAAACAACGAGCAAACCCAGTGAAGGCATAAGTAGAAAGAAGACTTGGTGAAGGTTGTTGCAACTCACAAAGAGATTGATGTCTCTTGCTAAGTTGGTACTTAACGATGGGGATTGGTTTCTATGAATACATTTAAGAGTATTTTGGTGCCTACCAAGATTTGTACTAGTGAGGATTGGTGTCTCTAGTAGGTTGGTGCCTACAAATATTTGTAAAAGTAGGTTGGTTCCTACACAGAATTATAAAGAGAATTTTTGTGGTTTTCTCCTGAAAGGTTTTCCATGTAAATCTTGTGTTCCATGTTTTTCAATTAGTCGATCTCATATGTGACTGTTTTCTTATGGTTGATGAATGCTTGAAAAGGTGAAAAAAATTTCTTATATTGATTCACCCCTCGCTCTCAGTATAAGCGTGTGCTCAACACCCCTATCTTATATGTGATTATAAAAGTGATAGGTGGACAAAAAGGTACATGGCCCACAAATAAAGAAAAATTAAATAAAAATAAAGTGGAAGAATAAAAATGGAGAAAATGTTAAGACCCGACAAGTGATGGGGCACCCATGTGGTTAAGTGGATGACATGTTCACCTCACCTATTGATAGGTGGAAACCTTTGCCATGCCATCCATGTCAACAAAGATATAGGTGTATAAAAAAATAAAAATAAAAATGTAGAGAGTAAATATTATTTTGGTCATAGCAAGAGAAGAAAAGCCCAAATTGAGGTGAAATTTTGGGTTTTGGTCCACAATGAGGAGGACTATTGAAGCTACAATGAGGAGCACTGGCCAATTCTACTTTAAATTCTCAGAAATTACAAATTAAGGGTTTTTGAATAACATGATGGTATTTTTGGATGAAGGCCCTATTATTGATGATATTTCTATAATGGGTAGGAAAGAAGACATGAAAATACCCAGTGGAGAATTTGCCCAGAGTCCAAGGGGATTGGAATGGGGATGCACAAACAAGCCAAAATACACTATTCTAGACCACAATTTAGGGATTTTTTGGATTATCAAAGGAGGAAAAGGGACCCCAAATCACAAATTTGAAAAACAATTTTGCTCAAAATTTTATGTCCTAATCAATCTAGATAACTTTGAATTAGTAAATATTTCCTAATTTTTCTTTGTTTGAGAGATAGCCAGTTTGGCTAAAAATTCTAAGTCTAGAGGAAGTGTAAAAATGACAAAGTTTTCAATTCCATATTGATGTTGAATATTCAAGGAGCATCATATCACAAATATAAATGTTACTATTTTCTCATCATCGTGGTTACTATTTGTACCCTATACAAAAACAATTATGCTTTCTAACAGATTTCCTTCTACAAGTAGCAGAAGTTGGCCTCTGATCCAGATTGCACTAGTGAGCAAAGGGAACACTTGAGTAGAAATGGAAACTTCAAAAGGCCATAACTTATTGCTTAGAGCTTAGAAACTAGCCAGATAATAGTGATTGGAAACATTGTTCAAAGGAGAATAATCCTAAAGACTCAAAATTTAGAATAAAGTCTAAGAACTCTTCGGGAATTGAAAAGGAGGGCAATTAACCTTAAGGGGGAAAAGTTATGCATAAATTCCAAAATTGCAGAAAAAACTATAACTCTTAAAATGGATTTTATAATAGTTTTAATTTATATACATATTCTTGCAAAGTTAGTGTTACACTCAGAACAAGTACAACATAGAATTACAGAGGAACTCAATTGTAGAGGAAAAACAATGGAGGATGCCCAAGATTCATTCAGCCATGAAAATGAAATCATAGGTTTGAATATCAACATGGGAAATGTAGAAACATAATCTAATGGGAACATATGAGGTAGAAAATATCCCATAGAGATTTAAGGGATCATTAGAAATCTAAAGAAATAAGTGCAAAGCTACATGGATAATAATAAAAGGTTGATAAGATCCCAAGAAGAACATAACTAAATTAACACTCTGCTACTATAGATTTTGAATCATATGTAGAGGAAAATAAACAAGAAGAGAAAAAGGGACTAGAAGGAAAGAGGCTATAAACCTCCTTCCTTTAGGAAGAGTCCTAATACATCTTAGCAAGATTAGCCAACCCAAAGTGAACCCAATGTGCCAAAATATTTGGGGAAAAGAGAAAGGAAACAACCCATCAAATGTTGGGTATGTAAAGGAGAGCACATGTACATGGATTGTCCATAACATCCAGGAGGAAACTATAGTGGATGATATGGGAATAAACATTCCAGTGGTTTTGAGTGCATTCCAAATGTACAAATGAATGATAATTCAAGAAGAACACAAGAAGTGTAGTGATTTCTAGATTGGAAAATTTAAGAAGGAATATGAGAAGGAAAGCACACTTGTGCTTGGCATTTTTTTGCGAAGGAGATGGAATCTGAAAGGAAACCATATGAAAATAAAAGAGAATTAATTGTAATACCATGAAATGATGGATGGACTAGTTGAAGCTACAATTGGGTGAAAAATAGAGTTAACCCCTCCAAAGTAGTCTATATGAAGTTGGAATGACATATGATGCAACATTACAATGTGTTGGAATATGGTCCATGCAATATAAAGTTGGAACAAGATTACCTAAGTTAAGGTAGTTGCTAACTGGGTCATAGTACCAATAGGATATATTGGTTGGAATTGAAAAATGGCCAAGTTAAAATTAGTTGGAAGTTGTACAGATAAGGAAGAAAAAATGCACAGATGAGAAAAGTGAGAGTATCACAAGGCTTCAAGAATCTATAAGGATTTAAGGAAAGGACACATGTAGCAAAAGGAACTAGAATACATATGCATTGAAAAGCATACTAAGAAGTGATACAAAGTGCATATAGGAAAGATAGAACGCACATGCACTAGTAGGCATGTTGGGGATGAATGCTTTGTGCATATAGATATGCATTGGTTCATATGGAAATGTTTGGGAATACATATCACATGCTATAGAATATGAGTAGTTTGTTGTTATATATGAAATAATGTGTTTTGATAGTTGAGCATGGCTAATCATGGATTCTTTATCTAGGAAAAAGGTGTATAGTGTGGTTAATGATGTTGATGATGTTGTTTCATATGGTATTTATCCATGTAAAGAAAATATGAGGATGATGAATTTACGTAATAATTCCCTCAATCAAAATTCAATATTTCAGTTGATGTGTATTATGAGCATGGCACTCCACTAGATATTGTAAAGGAAGAGGACCTTGAACATACAAAGGTTATTTAATGCTTGAATGTGATCATATGAAATTTAACGGCATGTCATGTCATATTGGTTGAGTTCATAACTAAGGTAGATCATGAGATATACTCATGTTGTAGAAATAGATTCCGATGAAGTTAGTCATGTGTGAGGCCATAATGTGGTTGGATATGGAAAATTTATACTGTTACACAAGTATCCAATGGAATTCCTACTTATAATCGATGTTTGGACTTGTTGGCACAGGGGCATACCTAGGGTTCAATGCTACAACAGTGCACCAACAAAACCCTAACTATCGGCCCTTTCGGTAACACCTGTGAAGCAGATGAAGTCTCACCCGAGGTAGAGGCAGGGGTGGTTGCAAGAAACATGTGTCTGCAACCTTAGCTGGGACACGGATTTGTGATTATAATACTTAATACAACTCTTAGCACCGTCAGTTCCCTAATATGTAATCACTATTCACTTCGCTAATACAACAGAGCTTCGCAACATTCAAATTAATCTACAGTATTCAAGCACTTATCATATACAAATGGATCCAAATGAGCACATCAAACACTAAGCATGACTATCTAGATCAGATCTAACATTCTCAAATATAATAAGCAAAAAGAATAAATAGATCTATCTAAACATATCAGAGCACTTAGCATATAACATGTGAACACATCAAGACAAAGCACATAACACAGTGTTTGCGTGGTTCACCCCCAACCTGGGGCTACGTCCACCAACTCTTCTTCTTTATTTGTCTTTGGTCAATTAGTTACAAGCACAAAGCCATCAAAATCCTTACTCTGCACAGGACAGAAGATCTGTGCATCTCACTAGATCCTTCTTCCTTGTGTTATAGCACTAAGCTCTCCACAATCTGCTACAAGGATATGCACTTAGCTCTACAAGTCTCTTACAATCATGCACAAATCACTTACAGACTCTACTTGCACTTAGCATACATTCACATTATATAGATGCACTATTCTCCCTCTTCTTGCATTGCCTATCCTTCTATTTATACATACAAAATAGGCCTAAACATGGGTAAACCCATGGGCCGACATCCCATTCCCGTTACATATCCCTAAAAACCCAAAAAGGAGCCCAAAAGGGGGCCGAGATCCCTTGATCTCCGCTTCATCTTGCGCTCCTCCTTCGACAGGCTGTCGAAGTCTCAAAATAGGTCAACATGACCAAGAAACTCCCAAAACTTGGTCAAGGGCCAACAGACCCCCAACACTCACCTGTGACTCGTCCCGAGTCACTCTGGTCTGATCAGTTCGTCTTCGAATGCCTCAATATTGGCCCGAACTGCTTCGACTTGTTGATTTGCTTTGGCCTCTTGTTCGGTGAACTCCTGGATTACTGCATCATTCATTGGCCCTTCTAGGAATTGTTCTACTGTGGTGACGACCTGTTCTAACTCTTCTCCTCAGCTTTCAACTTTTGTAAACAACTGGCATGCCTTATCTTGCACAGGTTGAAGTCGTTGAGTGACTTCCATCACTTTACTTTGAAGCATATGGATATGTTGTTGAGTTGTGTGTTGTTCTTGAGACCTCTTCATCCTTTCTATATTTGACAGGGCCTTCAGCTGTGCCTATAATGTATCTGTGTGTTTCTTCGCTTCCTGGAGCTGCAACTCCAGTGTCTGTAACTCCGTGTTCTCGGTGAGGTTCTCGTATGTTTGGGCGCTTCGGTTACTCAGCTACTTGCACTCCAAGGCAAGAGATTTTAATATGTCAAATGCGCTACGGGCAGTTGCTTCTCACTGGTCCCTTACCTCTTGAGGAGTCTCAGGCACAGTGCGAATCCCCAAGTCTGCTATGCACTGTTGGAGCTGTTGGATTAGTTCTTCGAGTTGCGCCACCTATTGTGGAACTCTCTCTTCGACCTTTACTTTGATGATTGTCACAGAGATAAGTGCTCTGTAAACTGTTTCCTTAACTTTGAGTTGCTCGACGAGCAACTTTTCCTTTCTTTGTTGTAACTGTGATTTTTCTTCATCCCACTGCGCCTACAGAGAAAGATTTTCCCATTCTGCAGCACTGCGTTGTTCCTCAAGGTATTTTTGTAGTTGTGCTAAAGCCTGGGTGGCTTGTGTTGTTTCTTCCTAAGCTCGTCAAAAGTGAGCTTCGATTGTATCAACAATGTGATGTAGTTGAGCGGGCTCATCACCTAGTTATGATGTTCCTGCTGACAAAGGAGCGGTGGAAACTGCGTGGCTGGACTGTAATTCCTATTTCACCCCTTGGATCTCATCCTTAATTCGACTGAACACCTCCTCCTACTTAACTTATTGCTTCTCTGCTATCTCCAGTGAATCATCATTCAGTGTTGTGATGATGAAGTCGAAGTCATCTGAGGTGAGGGTGGTCTCAAATTTGGTCCTAAGCTCCTGGGTGGCTTATGTTGTTTCTTCCTAAGCTCGTCGAAGGTGAGCTTCAATTATATCAACAATGCGATGTAGTTGAGCGGGCTCATCACCTAGTTCTGATGTTCCTGCTGACAGAGGAGCGGTGGAAACTGTGCGACTGGACTGTAATTCCTGCTGCACCCCTTGGATATCATCCTTAATTCGACTGAACACCTCCTCCTGCTTAACTTCTTTCTTCTCTGTTATCTCCAGCGAAGCATCATTTAGTGTTGCGACGATGAATTCGAAGTCGTCTGAGGTGAGGGTGGTCTCAAATTTGGTCCTGGTTTCTTTCATTTTCTTCTTTGAAGAAGGTTTCGGAGGGGAAACCTTCCTTTTCTTTGAGGGGTCCTCCTTGTCTCTAGGAGGTGTAACCTCACATTTATTCGGTTCAAATTTTGTGCCATCTATCTCTCCACCATCTCCTCCTTGATCTGTTGATATGGAAGCGGTCTTCACAGATGCATTGTCTAAATCATGGACCTCTTCAGTCTTATTTATCTTGCTAGGTCCAAGTATATCCGTCACAGTTTATGGATTGTCAACATCATAAATATCCATAGGGTCTGCTGGAACAAGGAGGTTCGTCGACCATTCCTTAGTAAGCTCTTCCAAGTCATCCTCCGTCAACTTGTAGTACAACTGCAGCTATTGTTTGTGCTCATCAACGCGTGTTGTGATTAAATGGCGGTCCACGTTGAATTTCATCAAGGGCCTGAACCTATGGAGAGTGTTTGGGGTTATATGAGGTGCAGACTGGATGGCTACCTTCAACTGGTTGTAATAAGTATGGAAGACGACATTTGATTTCCACTGCTTGTTCATGTCATTCGAGTACCATAGTGTACTGAACTTCGCTGCCATAGGTTCAAATGGCTCAATGTCTAGGAAGTTCACACCTTCCGACATCTCCCATGTGATAAAAGCGATCAAGATGAGAAGCCAGCTGAAGTGGAAGTCATATACTTGATCTTGTGCTTCCCTGTAGTCCAATTCTAGCTAGTTTATGAGGTACTTTGCCCAATTCATTTGTAGGCCCTCTGCGCATGTCCCTGCAAGGTCGACTACAAATCCAGTCACTTGGGTGGGTTGGTTCTTGTGAAATAACTTCCCTACGATCAATTGGCAAGCTAGGTGCACTACACCGCTCTGGATAGAGGCTACCTTGTAGCCTCGCGTTCCCTTCTCGACATCCCCATAGGTGTCTTTAATCGTCTGCGCAAGAGCGCGATCCATGGTTTTTCCAGGGTAGAAATCCTGTGAGTCAGGGCCTTGCATGCTCAGCCCTGTGATCCGATTAATCAATGTCAAATCCACTGTGATACGGCGATTCAACCACAAATATCCTCCATGGTAGTAGGACAACAGTAACCTGACGCATGCGTTTACTTCTTGGTGCCTTCCAAAGTGTGGTATCTTCATAACGTTGAGGAGGGTGGACTGCACGAGGTTATGGGTCCATTACTGGGCTATGATCTTCGATTGCTTTCCCTTGGTTATGGTCAGATACTTGTGCGGGGACAGCATGTTGTACACCTTCCTGTCGCCGAGGTTGAAGTCGCTAAACTTCAATGCTGTGATCGTATCTTGGTCTGCACGCACTATGCGTATCCCCTTCGGGAGGTATGCAATGACCAATTCATATTCAAAGTCTCTGGGCAAACTGTCTCAGTTTATTGCGGTCCTCAGAGGTGGTAGACAGGCAGGTAGAATGCTCGGAATCATCTTAGCATTCACTGAGTCATCCTTGTGTTTAGTTCTCCTTTCACAGGACGGTCCAGCTCCATGAGCAGTGGATGGGGACGCTTGCACTATTCTTGTGGATGAATATTGGATACCTTCATACATCGACATGGCTTTCTCAGTCATCAAGTCGATCAAAACTTCCTCAACAACTTTCTCTGCAACGCTCAATGCTTCCGACATACACACTCGGGGTGAACAATTCGTGGATTCAGGGAGCAACTTAGACATGGTAATGAGATAGAGAGTGAGAGCATAATGATCACTATATAAACTTGGCTTAGTATGTGGGCTCGAATTCTCAATTAGCAAAAGTGTTCTCGGTGCATGGCGTGACAGGATAAATAGGTAACTCGACAACAGTTTGCTTACAACAGGTATGAGCCTCCATTAACTCTTGTTCGATCCATTATGGATTGGTCCAATGGTCTGATGATGAACCTTTATTGCTTTTCTTCTCCTTCGAAGTGGGATTCAAATGGATATATCGACCCCAACGGCTATATTTCTTTGTCCTAGCGAAGTGCCATGTGTCGTTGTTCTGATATCCCAGCGAAGCTCCAATTCTGCAATTTTTCTTTCTGCGGAGTCTCCTTTAGAACCTTCTATAAATTTTCAGTCTTAGCCTTCTTCTTTCTTAACTATCGAGCCTTTTTTTCAGTGAGCTTCATCTCAGTAGTTCTTTTTCCATTCTGATTCTTGTCTTCTGTGGTCTTAGTCACTTCGCGTTGTTGAGATTTTTCCCTAGGGTTCCTGGATAATACTTATTCTTTGTCTGGGATACGTAATTCAATATTTTGTGGATTCTCTAGTGTTCTCTTAACTTCGACATCTGGGTTACTACCATTAAATATCTTTTATATACTCTCATGTTATTTAATCAAGCGTGTGATCCTTTTGGTCATAAAATCTTTCAACTCTTGCTTCTTCTGTTCCAAAACTTCTTCTTCTTCTTCTTTTCGTCTGGCTTGATCTCTATCAATCCAAGTTTTTCCTATTAACATGGTAAACGGGGCACGGTTCTCAATAAATTTAATAATCTAAAAATATTCTTCCGTCGAAGTTCCATTAACAGTCATAGGTATTTGATCGAGCCTCCCACACAAGTTTACCAGTTTTCCTCTTAATAGCCCTATTCCTCCTAGTGAAGGGATCATAGCAAGCCTTCCTATAGCTTCCCAAGTTCTCTCTATCATGATATTCACATGTGTTTCCTCATCTAGAACACAGTCAATCTCGAAGTCCCCTATTCTTGCTTCAAGGCACTCTTTGTCTTTAAAGATCTATGATAGTCTAACATGTCGATGGTCATCCAAGGTTTCTTTTATCTGTAGTAATACCTTCTCTGATTCTTTCTGGGGTTCTGCTATAGCCTTAGTTTCTGGATCTGTCTTAGGGTTTTCTTGTCTTATGTTCATACTTTCAAGCTTATCAATCATTCTGGGGCAATCCAAAACTTCATGGTCTAGAGCTTTGCAACAAAGACAACTAGGTCTTCCACCAGGGTATTCCTTAGCAAGGTGTCTCGGTCTTCTGCAACTGTAACAAAGGGTTAATCCTCTCTTTCTTTTAAATGATCCCCGACCTCTTCTATACTGCGCACTAGGATCATAGTATATAACCTACAATAAATTATTTCTAGGATACATCATCCATTTTTTAGTCCAAACATTCTTTTTATGCATTGGTATAACATATCTTTCACTAGTCTTATCAGATCTACTCATATCAAACCTTCTTTTATCTATTAATACCCTAGTTTTCAAGCTAGGGCAGATCCTATCAATCATACCTAGATCCATACTCTAGAAACAAAAATTTCTACTTATCTTACTTCTACATAGCACAAAGCTTCCAGATCTAAAACTTTTCTCTATTTTCACCTTTATCAGAGCACAAAGCTTACAAATCTTACCTCTTTTAATCATAAATTCTTACTTTTACCTTTCTTAGACCACCAAGCATTTAGATCTTTCTTCTTTCCTTCAGATCTGATCTTCTTTTCTTCAGATTGAGCTTCTTTCTTTCAGATCTGACCTTCTTTCTTTAGCACAAAGATTTATAAATCAAGTAGAATACTGTGCACCAGGGCACAACTCTTTTGTACAAATCTTATTCTTCCTCAGTTCCCAGCAATCACAGTTTCAGGTCCCGGCAACGGAACCATTTATTGGCACAGGGGCATACCCAGGGTTCAACGCTACAACAACGCACCAACAAAGCCCTAACTACTGACCCTTTCGGCAACACCTGTGAAGCGAATGAAGTCTCACTCGAGGTAAAAGAAGGCGTGGTTGCAAGACTCAGGTGTCTGCAACCTTAGTTGGGACACAGATCTATGATTATAATACTTAATACAACTCTTAGCATCATCAGTTCCTTAATATGTAATCACTATTCACTTCGCTGATACAACAAAGCTTCGCAACATTCACATTAATCTACATTATTCAAGCACTTAGCATATACAAATGGATCCGAATGAGCACATCAAGCACTAAGCATTACTATCTAGATCAGATCTAGCATTCTCACATATAATCAGCACAAATCATAAATAGATCTATCTAAACATATCAGAGCACTTAGCATATAACATATGAACACATCAAGACAAAGCACAAAGCACATAACACAATGTTTATGTGGTTCACTACCACCCTAGGGATACGTCCACCAACTCTTCTTCTTTATTTGTCTTCGATCAATCAATTACAAGCACAAAGCCATCAAAACCCTTACTCCACACAGAACATAAGATCTACATGGCTCACTAGATCCTTCTTCCTTGAGCTATAGCACTAAGCTCTCCACAATATACTACAAGGATCTTCTCTTAGCTCTGCAAGTCTCTTACATTCATGCACAAAGTACTTACAGACTCTACTCGCACTTAGTGCACATTCACATCACATAGATGCACTATTCTCCCTCTTCTTACATTGCCTATCCTTCTATTTATACATACAAAATAGGCCTAAACATGGGTAAACCCATGGGCCGACATCCCATTGCCGTTACATATTCCCAAAAACCCAAAAAGGGAGTCGAGATCCCGTGATCTCCGCTTCATCTTGCGCTCCTCCTTCGACAGGCTGTCGAAGTCTCAAAATAGGTCAACATGACCAAGAAACTCCCAAAACTTGGTCAAGGGCCAACAGGATTGTAAACTCTTTTCCAACACTAAAGAGAACTAAAGGATCATATTCTTGTTGTTATGTTTGGGTTGAAGAGGAAGGCATCCAAATGGTCAAACAATTTATAGGGAAATTCATGGATGATGTGTCAAGGCGTTTGCTAGAACTTCCAACTCACCATGGTGGAATGTGTGACCTAAAAAAATGATATTTTGAAATCAATGCAAGGATACATTAAGTATGTATGCATGAGTAAATTATAAAAGTGTGCAAGTGGTGAATATGCACATATGCATGTTGATATATTTATTCTTAAAGAAATTATAGAATGCATTTGTGTGAATGCATTCTTATGTTCTATTTCATTGAAATTAATATGTAACATATGAAATTATGTAAGTATTGCTTACTCGTGTAATTGAGAACATTTCAGGAGCTATTGGATATTTCAACGAAAGATATGCATGTTAAATTATTTACATGAGGATCAACTACGTGAAATCTTTGTTAGGGGAATAGAGTTGTGAAAATAATGATGGCTAAAAAAGGGAAATCTTAGAAATAAGGCCACTGTGACGACACTGAACCATATGATTGACACAAATTGTTGAATAATGACTACCAAGGAATTCTTGGTAGTAAGTTGGTTCTCCCCTTGCACATGAAAACCTTGGAAAATGATGGATCTCCCGGGAGACTATGTAATAGCTAAGGGAATGCCTAAACTTGGAGGGTGAGTATAGCAAGGAAGAGGAAACTTAAGAATGCATGTGTTTGGAATCATGAGGGTGTGTCAAAGGTTGAATTATTTCTTGTGCCATCTTTGTGAAGTATAGAAATAACCATATAGATAAGTATTGAATTATGATTGCAAACTTATTTTTAAATACATGTTTTGCATTGTGGATTTGAGAACTCCTGTAAATGATATAATTGTTGTCTAAAAATATCTATAACATGTATGTTTTCTTGGTGGTTTTTATAGGTGCAATTGAAAAACAAAGACTTGAATTAAGTACCTAAAAAGAATAATACTAAGGAAAGGTGTATTCCAAAAGAAAAAGGAATGCAATACCAACTACAACTAGAAGGAAATGGCATGTTCAAGAACAAAGGAATAGGACAAGTAAACACCAATGGACATGTTATAACTCTGAAGATGCTAAGTGGGATCATGAGGATGCCATGTGGGAGGAATACACGTATGTTTTTTAATATTTTGAGGAAAATTGAATGTATATTTGTATATAATGCATTAAGGATAGTGCAAACAAAAGGTAGAGGGGAAAACAATACCTCTAGTTTGACCCTTAGGCTGTAATTAATTATGTACATATGATATTTTAATCTAGTGAGACTATATGTTTTAGGTTGGAATGTCTGTGTGATATTAGGCCAAAGAGCCTATATGATAACAGGTCAGTGAGCCTAGCATTGTACATTGTAATCACACTCATATATTAATAAAAATGCATCATGGCTACAAACAAGAGAGTATGGGGGGATAAGACTCCATGAGAGGTAAA
Source organism: Picea engelmannii (assembly GCA_009831015.1). NCBI lineage: Eukaryota > Viridiplantae > Streptophyta > Pinopsida > Pinales > Pinaceae > Picea > Picea engelmannii. The sequence goes on from ML779045.1 coordinate 716,324, forward strand.
TGGGGATAAAGTATTAAGGAAAGGGGCTAATCAAAGGAGGCTAAGCCAAATATATTAAATTAATCCTTATTCCTAAGAATAATTCTTATTGCATGTTTATATCCTAAAATTCCTAAGGAGTGGGACGTGTTCCCAAGTGATGGGAAGGTGGTTGCACGAGTGCCACTTGGAAGGTTTAATCCATGCATATATAAGCTTTGTTTCCAATGGAAAATGTGTTCATTATAGTCCATTCTTTCCATTGTTTCCCTGGTATGATGGAGTGTGAAATAGTGAGATCCATTGAGACCCTGGGGATTGTGTACCTAGTGACATTTACACAAGGATAGGTGTTATGCTTATGGATTAATGTTTTGTTTTATCTTGTGTACATATGTTGTTATGGTTTATGTGTGTTTATGCATGTTTATATTGATGTTGTTTTTATGTTATATGATGCATATCATGGTAGTATGCATTATGCATTCATGACAAGGTAGAATTATGGTACCAAAGGTACCTTAGTGAAGGAATTATACCAAGATACAAAATTGAGGTATCAGAGCATAGTATATGGTTATATGATCCTTTAGGATGGTTGTAATGGTATAATTAAGGGTGTTAGAGTTATATTAGGAGCCAAGTTAAAATAATTTTAAAATAGAATGTGTATAGAGTTGGAAATTGTAGTAATATAGCCCAGATAAAAGACTGGGTGCATTATATGCTCCTTTAGAAATATAGAGCACCAAAATGTTTTAAATGGCTAAAGCAAAAATCCTCTACAAAAATATCCATTATTACAAACATACACACAAAATTTATGGATATTTTATCTTATATTTTTCGCAAGTTAAAAAATGTTCCTCAAAACACTATGTGCCACCTTAGATATGGATGATTAGTGCTTCATGTCCATACGGAGCACCATGATTCAAAATTTCAAAACACTCACCCAAAAACCTAGAATTACATAAAACCTATATGCTAAAAGAGTTAGAACAATTTTAGAAGGGAACTTGGGAGATAAAGGATTCTCGAAGAAAATTGAAAAGAGGTCAAAGCATTAAAAGAGAACATCAAAGGGAGATCAAGTGAAAAACATAAAAATATTAGGAAAAGAGTTTGTTTAAACATTTTTTCAAACTAAAATATAAAAAAATAAATTAAGAATGGAATGAATAACTCAAAAGGACATACCTTAAATGTTTTTGGAATATATGGTTATTGAACTTTTCTAATTGGTATTTCTTCTCTTATTGTTATCATCCACTGAGACCAACTTTAGTCTATCAAACCTTATGAAAAATGATAAAGGGCTAATTGTTTTATTTAACATTTTTTTATAGATAAAAAATATTGGATAGAAGCTTTCCTAAATCTCTACAATTTTGACGAGTTAATAGGTTATAAATATTAGGTAGCATTGCAAATATTTTTAAATTTAGATATAATGTGGGTATATGTGAGGCATTCTAAGAAAAAATGTTTTTCATCCTCCACCTTTTTTTTATAAGTAAGTTATTATATTAATATGAATATATATTACAAATGAAAATACATGAGAAGTTCAACAGTTTCGGTCCCAAAGAGACCATGACAGTCCATGGGGATCATATCTCAAAAAGCCAAAAAATGTTGCCTTCCCTTGAGAGGAAATTGGGTCTTAATCGATCTGAAATTTTCATACTTAGCTATATTTTGTTTGTCTTTACTTAAAGCTATCTCTAGAAGGCTAGATAACATGAAAACAATAAGAAAAGTAGAGAACATGATGTCATTGATCATGACGAACCTGAGGGTCGGTGAGGCCCATTGTCACTCGTCCATCAAAATCCTTTGAAGACTTGGAATAAGCATAGTTTCTGGCAGGAGGGATGGAGTTTCCACCTTGGCGTTTGGCCAGCCAAGTGATTACCTCGAAAACATAATCAATCTGAATTTCCAACACTTCTTGCCTGCTTTTCAACTGAAAAAATTATTTCTCCTTGGGGAGAATTCACATGGCCACCATAGTCTTGGTGTGCCAATACAACTCAATGGTTCTGTAAAACTTCAAGTTTTGGGACTAGGTGCAACCCATATATGGAATGAAGCTTCCAACATGAACCTCCACATCTTCATCTTCATGGAACTGTCTAATTTGCCTAACTTATTTTTCAAGCTCAGACATCTGGGATTTATCAACCTCAGGGACATAATCCTCATATAAATTAGCTAGGTCAATGGCATCCTTCGCAGCACAAGAGGGATGAGAAGATAGAGGGAAGAAAGGCATCCGACCTATGAGTGTCATTTCTAACCAAGAAAATGGGAGAAATATACTAGCAACAAGGGTAAGAGAACTAAATTGGCAGCAAAGAAGTATACTCACAGAACTAGGAAAGAGAAGACCAATGTCATTTTGTTAAGTCCTCGTATTTATGACCATGATAGAGCCTCAACTGAAATTCCACTTAGAACCCATTACCATGCTAGTCATGAGGGGGAAATTGATTGTCAAACGTGGGAGCTTCTCTATCATTATGCAACACAGGAAACCCTCCTCCATCGTTGCCATCATCCCTGAACCTAGAGACTGCATGACCTTCACCATTTTCATGTGAGAGCAAGGGATGAATGAGGCTGATATTGAACCTCATCTACACATAATGACCTTCCAAGCCATTAGACAATGATAAGACTTCGATATCACCGGGGGTGGCATTCTGACCAACGTCGGGAATAACAAGTGTGCAACGAGGCTGGCTAACTACATTCATTTGTATGCATGGGTGGGGTACCTCCTTGTTCATACCCCCCATGCTATCATGTTATCTGACAAACACCCCATTCGGGGAATCCTCCACCTTCTTATTATAACAAAGATGGCGAGTTATTTCATCCCATGACATTTTAGTATTTGGACAATACCTAATTCACTATTGAGCTCATGATAGTTCATTCTTATTTTAACAATATCAATTTACTCTTATAGAGGTTCAACATTTTTTTATATTATATTCACACCTTAAAATTTACTATCAATATGGAGGGTATATGGATTTAAAGGGTTGTTAGGGGTTTAAAGCATCATGTTAATGTGATAGAACCCTCAAAATGTTTCCCCTCTTTATTCGTCAACCTACCAATACTATATTTGATTAAAATGCATTTTGGGGTTTTATATTGCACTATGTTTTAATTGAGGTTTTTTTAGGTAATTATATTAATAAGACATATTTTTCAAAATAAATAATAAGTAATCAACCTCAATTTGTATGTTTGTAGGTGGAACACATAGATGTTGATCATACTGAAAGATAAGAACTAAATGTCAAACATCACAAGTAGTACAATGAATATGCAAATGGTATTTCTAAGCCATCAAGACAAAAGAAACAATGAATGCAACAAAGTTGTGATGAAGACAACTTAAGACGAGATGAATGAGACAACTTTCGAAGGATTTAAATGGTGTGTGTGTGTGTACACACACAAAAAAATGTTATTGCTTCATTTTTTGTTTAATTTTCATGCAACAATTTGTTAAGTGCACAACACACCCTAAAATTTCCAAAATTTTGGACACCACTTTTCCGATTATGATTGGATTGATTATTGAAATTGTTTCCCTTCGGGTGTTGTAATTTGATGTATATATATTTTAGGTTTTCAGATAGGTATTTGAAGAGTTCAGGGCAGTAATAGGACCATATCTTAAAAATATTAAGTCTAATTCAACACCTTCGTAATCAAGCCTAAAGAAAAGAGAAGAGCCTAGAGTTTCAAGTAAATGGGCATGGTTCAAGGTAGGTTTTCACACCGGTTGGGACTAAATGAGACAAAGCACTTAAACGTAGGTTTTCCAATCTTCCAAAAAAGATTACCCTAGGTGTCGAAAATACTTATATCATTTCATAAAAAAGACAAATACGATAGTCCGTTGAAAACATGTTAAACGAAACGGTCAAAACAAATCACGACGTTCGTCGAGGTGGGAAGCAGAAGAGAATGGAGAGTTCATGGAGACAATAAGAAATGTTCACCGAGAGAGTATTTCATGATGATCGATAAGATAAGGATATATTCTACTACTAAATCAATGGATAGGGAACGTCAAAAACGTTAGAGCAGCTTTGCTAAGATAAAAATGTAAGAAATGGTGACCTGTCGAGGCAAAAAAATATGAAATGGTCGAAGACATGTCACATGCATCATCAATTAATAGGTAATCATTTTGGATTTGGTGACTGTATGATCCAATCGATATGATGATAGTTCAGGGTCAGACTGTATTTTCACGTAAGGAGAATCCATTAAAATTTAATTCAAATTTCACCGATTAAATTCATCACTAATATCACAAGTGATAGAGGGAAGCTTGCATGCACAGTAGGAGTTTTCAGGTATTAGTTGTAGTTGATGGGTTACTCTAAAGGAAGTGAAGAATAATATTTTCATTCGATATGGTTTTAAGTTGGGCCATTTCTTTGTCAAGGATCCCAAACAGGGTCGCCAAGAGGTCATTGTACACTTGGAATATCGTTTACCTTAGGGGAAATTTTGAAGACATGATTTGAAGGGTCTTGTTTTAAAGCATTTCAAACTCATTGTGGCATCCTCACCATATAGTCACGAAAAATGGGAGGAAGAGTTGTTCTATCAAGATGCAAAGGATTGAGATGAAGTGTTGAGAAGGAAGAAAAATTCACATCTTGTGATTTTCAAAAATGTCTTTTGATGAGAAATTGGACAATCTAGAGAAAATAATGTCAGTTGAGAAATCCAATAAAGAGGTAGAAGAGTAGGGTTTTAAGATTTTTGTGGTGGGAGTAGTTATTAAGATTGCTTGGAAAATCCACAGTGGTCATTTTGAATAGTCAATGTTTCAGATCTCCAATCAAATCCATCATTGGGACAAAAACATCGAGTAAGAGAAGATGAATATCTAGAAATAAATTAAACAAAGAGAAGAGACATAAACACTAGAAATCCAATAGTGTTGTCTTTAAAAGAACCTACACAAACTATAGAAACACTTTAAAAGAGAAATAAAATTCTATAAGAAGAAAAAGAAGTAGATATTGGTTTAAGATTATAAATTAATAAATACTAATTAATGATAGAATAGTACTATATTAGAAAGGTATTCTAATAGTTTTATAGAATAGTATTATGGCTTAGTATTATTGTTAAGGTACGTATAATAACAAGGGGAGTTGCAAAGAAAAAAGTCCCTGCCAAGAAGGTAGAGGAGCTTGATTGAGCAACTTCGCATCATTATCTTATTAGAGAGTTGCGTAAGAATTCTGCAATGTGTTATCCAAGAGCTTGATTGAGCAACTTCACACCATTATCTTATTATAGATTTGAGTAAGATGATAGATGTGTGAAAAGAAGCTTTGGACCATGGGCATATAAATGTTGTTAGAGACTAATAACCCGGAATACATTATGGAAGCCATGGAGGAGCGGAATCGATAAAATGTGTTTTGTTTGAAGATGTTTTTTCTTTTGTGTTGTTCTGATATTCTAACCCTGTAGAGAGCCATGTCATCATGGAAGTAGACTAAAATGATAGTGATGCCCATCTGTCCTATGTCCAACCCCCCCTACACTTTTCATCCTTGTCATAATCTTGTTATAATTGCTATTAAGAGTGCAAGTGTTTGAGTAATAAGCAATCAGATTACACTGGCTACCCTGGTGTTTCATAGTGTAAGTGTGATAGCCAGAGGTAACCAACATTTGCAGGACCAATTCTAGTCATACAATATCTAAGACTGTTAGGATTGGTATTTCTTCAGAGTCGGCTGGAAAGAACAATGAAGAAATATTACCCCTGGCGAGAAGGTAGATGAGCTTGATTGAGAAACTTCGCACCATTATCTTATCCTTGCTTACCACTAATGGTTACAATATTTTTATACTCAGCCACTAACATTGGTAAGAAATCATTCAGGTCAATAGACGTAGTAATTACTTTCTCATGTGTTATGCAGTTCACTCTAGTACGATTCATAGTTAGTATTAGTGCTATACTAACACGCTGAAAACATTGCAGGCATCATGTATTAAGCCTAGTGCTTGAATGCATAGTTCCATGTTAGATATAGCCTAGCTTATATCCCTGGTTCTTTTTATGGTTCATAGCGCGTAAACAACTTTCAATAACACGTGACTCATGATTTACTATTAAGAACTTTCTTGTGTTTTACTATACAAAGTATGACCTTCCAGGAGAGTACAGAGACTATGACATAATTTTTTTCCTTATAAACTGGTAAACCTCACGCATTGGTTAACAAGATGATTGGAATAACCTATTTGTTGAACATTTACTATGAATAAATCTTGCTTGTCATTAAGCTCATGGTGGCAGCTTTCAAAGATGAGAGACTAAGAGTTCTAGTAACCTCAAGCTTAATGATATTACAGTATACTTAGTTAGCACATGTCCATAGTACGTTGTAAAATACTAGCATAAAGTGGATGTTGGCATTACCACTAAGCAGTGAATACGATATAATATAACAATTATCTTGCAGCATTGGTTACCAATGACAAGCACATGATACTAGTGTTTCTACTTAAGTCGGTTAATCATGACAGCCTAGCAAGTTAATGCTTAACTTGGACCCCTTGTATTACCTAGGCACTATGGAAGAGAGCTTAACCTACTGGTAGCTTCATGTATAAGTTCAACTCATTCAGAGTATTAATTTCACTATTAGTACCTCGTGCCAGGCACACATCATGTGTATTGAGATGCTAGTAATTTATAAATTGTGCTTAAGCTCACATAATTCCCCAAGCCTAACTATCTTATATCCGCTCGTATTAAGTCTTTTTTTCCACGGGTATTGTTGGGAGCATATCGTTGTATTACATAAGTACACGACTAAAACTTCGTAAGACTACTAAATCTTACGACGCACTATAACATTGCATATTTTCCTTGAGTTGTTGCATAGACGGTTAATAAACCTTGAATACGAGCAGTAAGCCTAATCATATAGGCATTGTATCCTGTTCAAGTACTTAGCCATAACAACGTGATAAAGTAAGCTAGATTTATGATTTTATAGTATTTCAGTCTCGTGCTATGTATTACTGCCTGTTACACCAATAACACACACCAGAACCAGAACACATGCCAGAACCAAGCCACTCGTTGAACTCATGGTTAAGGGTCTTTCCAATCCTTACCGCCCGATGGAAGCATGGTTCCTTAAAGCCCGAATAGTATGGTCTCAAGCTCTCCTTCCAGTAAAAGTATCCCTACAGTCATATTCAAAGTTATAACTTTCCCCACCTCGAGTTCCCATTGGAATACAGAGTTTAGTTAAATTTAATTTACATTTTAAATATTTTTTTTCCATTTAGAAAATAATAATTTAAAAAATTAAATCAATCTCATAAATTTTAAATACGAGGATTAACATAAAATTAAAAAACAATTATATAAGGACTTAAGGAAACGTTCCTGAAAGCATGCAATGCTTAACAATGCATCCATCTGGTTTGCCTCCATGATCCCCATGCATCTCCTCCACTTGGACTGCATCCATCACAATGACCTAGGTTCGATGCCCACCTTGGCTCTGCTACCCAAACATCTAGAAGGACTTCGCTCCTTTCCTTTGCGTGCGAATAGCTCTACTCAAGCAGCCTTTTGTAGATCATACATCTCCAACCGGGGCAGCCCTCTGGTTGTGGTGGTATCTAAAGAATCCAGTTCTTTCTCTTCTAAGCAGAGGCATGCCTATTATTTGTTTAGGCAGTTTTAACAGCTTAGCCATCCCTTGTGTTGATCGGTGCCCTTTGACGATTTCAAGTGCCAACAGATAGATACCTGGCAAGAACGAACATATACCTGGCGGGAACGATAGAGAGGAGAGGAAGATACGTGGCAGGAACGGATGCCAAGTGAGGGATAGACATTCAACAGGAGGAACATGGAATAGGCATGGCAGGGCTGCTCATCCCCCAATTCGGAAATAGGAGAAATTAGAAAGCTAAAGGAAATTTTTTTGGTGATCCCTGGTATGTCCCCTCACATAGTTCGGAGGGAACAAATGCGAACCAAGCGATCCAGGGAATAGGTGAGCCCATACCAAATGACACATCACATATGAACAACAGAAGAAACAAACCATCCTTACCCGATTCATTTTGAAAAAATCCCAGTATGGGAGCAGCTAATCAAAATTTAGAGCGGCGCACAACGTTAGGAGCAGCTTGGATGATTAAGAATCAATGAAGCTTGATTTACATATATTGCGTAGCATTGCCAAAATAGTGAGTGTTTCCTGCGCCACCCATCAGAACCACTTCTTCATCTTTGGTCTTGTAATATCATCCACTCTGGTTCCCACTTGAATCAACATGAATAAAGAAATATACAGAAAGAGTCCCCCGACAGGTCTCGTTCTTCCATACTCAGACGCAGCATTGCACTAACTAGATAGTAAGTGGCTCGCTTGCTTTGAACTTGGGGATTACGGCCTGTTTAGTTTGGGTTTGGTTGGGAAAGATTCAACAGGGTAGGGTAGGGCCTTTCAATTTTCTGTTAAGGAAGAAGATGATGAACTGAGACCCGAGCTACTTATGATAAAGAAGAAAAGGTGTATAAAATGTCACCTCCTGCAAGAATAGATGTTGCCAACCGCTTACCGAAATGATATAAAAAGTAAGTGAAAGAAACACTTAATTACAATTTACCTATGTGAAAGTCACACTTTGTCTATTTCTATGGAATTTCTATGGATTTTATCTATTCCCATGGATATAGCTAAGTAGCAGTTACTGGCTGAAAGGAAGTATATCGGGACAACGAGTCACTCATCCCCCAATTCGAAAATTCTTTCTCTAGATAAGCCTAGCCTAGACTTCTTCCTTCGTTGCCTTCATCCTTAAAGAAATGGGTGGAGGATATTTAGTGGTTTGGTTGTTGAGTCCGTCAGAAGCTGCATCCGTGAGCAATCCTCTTTTGAAGGCACTCGACCCAACTGGTGCATTGGAAGAAATTGGAAACTAGACAAAGAGAGCTTCTGACGAGAGGGTGAACGCACACAAGTCGGAGTGTTTATGCTAATTTTCTAGGCTTCTATATGTCGGTTGAATTCTAAGGGAGTCTAGCCTGCAAAGGTTACAGATACGCTATGCTCTCTGTCCCACCTAAGTATGTAGCTTTGCATGTTGGCTTAGGTGACACCAAATTTTCTACAGGCTATTATGGCCTTTGCATTACATCATAACATTTAATGTTAAGAAGTAATGCTAGACTCATTCCTAGCATTACTTATTTTCGCAAACACTTAGCAAAAACGAGTATTCAAATGTATGACATAACCTAAGCTATTTTCTTTGTCTGCCTCGAGAAGAGGCCAAATAAGAGGTCGAAAGAAAAAATTTGGTTAAAACATATGAATTTCCAACCTTAAATCGTATGAACTTTAAAGGGTTTGGTTAAAAGAGTGAAATTTTATTGATTTTCGTGCCAATTAAATAGAATCCCTGGAAATCGATTACTAATTGTCCCAAAGCCCGAAGGGCAGGGACTAATAATAGTATAGGTTCCTAATAAATACTAATTAATAATCGAGTAGTATTATCATAATATAGTATATTAATATTATTCATAAAGTGTTATAGTATTATTAGTTATAAAAATAAATATTAATTAATGATAGAATAGTACTATAAATTATTAGTGTTATTAAGGTGTGTATAATAATAATAGTGTTAGATAACTAATTAATAATAGAGTATAGTACTATATAGTAGAATAGTGTTATCAGTTCCTTCCGAAGGTGCAGAAGGACTATAGCGATCGATAATTCATTGACTTTATATTAATATTTCCTTTAACTATAAATTTTCGCATCATCTGTATTGTTCGTACTATAGAAGTAAAAACATTATTTTTTATATAATAAAAAAAACCTTATATGACATCGTCTCATTGGAGAATATATTGGAGGTCTTATTGTCAACTTCGTTGTTCCCAAAGTTGTAAATGTTTAGATATCCAAAGTTTTGAGCTTAGGCTCTCTTTTTTAATTTTTATTACATTTTTACTGAAATGTTTACATACCGAAAGTTCTGAGCATCGACGTTGTTTTTTAAAGTTTTTTTATTATTAGTCCCTACCGAAGGCGTAGAGGGACTATAGTGATCGATAATTCATTGACTTCATATTAATATGTCCTTTTATTATTATTTCTATTTGTATTGAAATGTTTACATACCGAAGGTTTAGAGCATTGACACTTTTTTTGAGGTGCTTGAATAGGCTTAACAGCTTAAATGTTTACATAGCGCAAGGTCCTGAAACATACCTGGAAACTTAAATGTTTGTATACTGCAAGGCCCTTAAACAACCTGACAGCCTTAAATGTTTACCTAAATAGGCTTCTCAAAGTACATTTTTCCTCGTATTTTTCCATACAATGTTGCAGTGAACTTGGACAATATTGGTGTCCACCGCCAGTTGCATAGCCATTGTATGTTTCATACTTCTTCTATGCTTGGAATGCAATTCGGTCATTGTTGAAGATACATACATTGTTTACTGGTTCGGTGGGTGCTTCTTATTCGTTGGTTCGTCGGTTGTTGCTTGTTGTTGTTTGGTTCAACTTTGCAAGGTTGAGGACCTGCACCTACAGTTGGACCTATTGGTGCTTGTTGCTTGATTTTGTTTACTTCAACTTTGCAGGGTTGGGGTCCTGCATTCACAGTTGTAGCTGTTTTTTTTACTTTGCGGGGTCCAAGTGTTGCACCCACAATTCGACCTACGCTTCTGTCATTCATCGTTTCGGAGTAAGTTTCAATGCCATAATTTCATTTTCTATTCGTTCTTTGTTGTTCATTGTTTGCAATTTGCAAGTAAGAATGTTTGATTATTTCTACTAGCATGCTCGTCATATGTTTCCGGTTCCTTATGTGCTTGGGTTGCAGTTTGGTAATCGTTGGAGATACATATGTTGTTTACTGGTTCAATGGTTGTTGCTTGTTCACTGGTTCGTTGGTTCGTAGGTTGTTGCTTGTTGTTGTTTGGCTCAAGTTTGCGAGTTTGAGTTCATGGGGAAGCAGTTGGGCATGTTTGTTCTTGCTCCATGGTTTTTTTCTTGTTGTTTTCTTTTGTTTACCTCGGATTTGCAGGGTTGGGGTCATGCGCCGGCAGTTGGAACTATTTTTTTTTCACTTTGAGGTGTTCAAGTCCTGCACCCACAAGTTGACCTGTGGTTTTGTCGTTTTCCGTGTCTGGTGAAGTCGAGATCTGGAGCCTGTACCGTGCCCGCCTATCCTACTCTTAATTTTTTTTCCAATTCTTTTTCCTAGCTCTGGACCATACCTACATGTCTTTTTAAAATTTTATTGTAGAAGAAAAGGATACTGAGATGGTGCTAGCAAGAGTGGTGTTTCGTGGATTGCAAATTGCAGTATTCAGTTTCTATGTTGTTTGGCGTGCAACATTGATAGCATAATGAACGTGTTCTCAAATGCATCACAACATTTACATTTGAACGAAACCATTATCATTCTAGGATACTTCAGTGTTGACATGATACAAAATAATGGCATAACAAATAATTGGACAACTACATGTGCAATTATAATGTCCGTTGTCTTTTTGTTAAGATAAAACATGTGCAAAACACACTTATTAACCATATATGGTGAGATGTGCCCATATCACAATACAACCTCTTTATCCTGTACACAAACTGGTGTGACCAGGATACAATTTGTCTTGTACTTGAAAT
>ML779045.1:745447-780948 GCA_009831015.1 Picea engelmannii
AATAGTATGTAATAACAAACCATTCACAACCATTTATATACCATCTCATAAAAATAAATATTAGATGAGAAACATAAATGTAAAGCTATAAACTTCAATGAAGAATAGTCATCACATGAAAGTGGTATAAAAGAAAGCATTAGCACTAGAAATAGTTTCACAAAGAATCCATCACAAAACCATTGCTCCTCTTCAAAAAATGGTCATGAGGGATTCTCCTCATTAAATTTCTTGTATTAGTTCTCAAAATTACAAAAATAAAGAGCAGGTATACCATTTCTTTTCTAGTATTTATAGTTTTCCTCAAAATAATTGTTTCTTGATCTTGTTGACAAATGGGAAATTTTATTTTTGCTTTATGCAACCGCCTCCTTTGCATTTTTTAATATATCCATTCTTTATCATTGATATTCTCTTTTTGTTTTATCGACATTTAAAGGAAAAGGAATACAAAATATGATTTGTTGACGCTAGGTTTCAACTTCATTAGAGAGTGACATCTTCACTCATCAATTTGATGATGAACTATGATCCTTCAATGAAAGGTTGTTGTTATGGGTTTTAGATCCTTGTCACTTTTGTCAAATATCTAATCTTGCATTTCTCATTTTCTCTTTGCTGATCCAAACCATCAACTTAGCATCTAGCTTTTGCCTGAAGTCCCTTTTATATTATAGACATGTTTGACACTTATGCTTGATGTTGTTCATTAATACCTAAAAAAGAAGTATTTATTAGGTCATTTGTTAATTCATGTCTCAGGATTTGCAAAACTAGTCAAGAGCAAAGGGTTCACCTATCCAATGTGACATTACACATAAATTTACCTAATGAGTTTGGTCACCACAAACTATGTAAATAAAACAAACTTTACAACACATCATTTGTTATTTGCATATCTTTAAAACACTTCATCTAGATCTAATGAATCAACATGGTATTATTTCATAGTCTTTGTTTAGTGTAAAATATAACTTTTAATGAAAAGATTCATTATTATCCTTTTCCACCATGTATCCTATAAGAAACCATGTATCCTATAAGAAAAATTCTTTCTGAACTTGTTTTAAAAAATATGAAACAAACAATGTTGAATCAACAAAACTGTATAATAGAAACATTGTAGATATTAGTGAGATCTTTCCAATAGTATAAGGTATGCCTAAAATGGAGATCATGATCAAAAGTTATCATGAAAATACCAACAGAAAATTGGCCACTTTAGAGAAAATGGGAAAAATCTTGCACCCACATGAGTTAAACAGATCCAAACCTGATCGAATTTAGGAAAAGTATTTAGAAATAAATTTGATTTGGCAGATGACCAAAAATCAAGAATTAATGGTGATGAGATGCATGCAACGATTATTTGTGAGCATTTGAATTTTGAATCGACGTCTGGCGTAAATTTTAATTTTGGGAAAAAGTTTTAAGACTAATCAATGCATGCTAAGAACTCTTTTGGTGTATGAAGACCATTTCCAACATTGAATCTCATGAGAAGTTCAAAGGATGAGTGATAACAAGTTTCTAAAAAAATGTGTTAATCGACGCATTGGGAAAGTTTGTTGGGCAATGTTTGAAATCATGGCAATGGACTTTCTCAGTCGGGTTTATAAATTTTATCACCATGGAATAAAAATTTCAATTTAGGCCAAAGTTGGTAACCAATGCTGATGAGCACTCGTTAGTAAAACTTTAGAATTTTCGATCATTGTTATCGATGAACTTTTGAATGTTTCTATCTTTTCCTTTTTGAAATTTCTATCATCCCAATTAAAAACATTTCTTAAAATAAAGTCAAGAATCTCGCTAATGGCCATTGTCAATAAAAAATTTCACATTGGCAACGTTATTGATGAATTTTAAAACTTTTGGGGAAAACAAAAAGTGTGAAGAAGACATTTATAGCTAATGTTGATCACTGGACTTTTTAATCTTTCATTGACAATGAAAGTGAACTTTATTCCCCGATGAAAGTTTCAAAATTCCATGATGATTAACAAAATATTAAGTAAAAGATCTCATAGGAATTAGAAATTTTTGGGTTTTCTTAGGCAAAGGAATCAAGTGGAAAATGACGAACTTTTATGAAATTTTTCACAAGTTTTTGAAGGTTGTGATGAGGCAAAAATTACTCAAAAATATTAAGGAAGAAAACCCAAAGCAACTTTTAGGGCTTGATGAGGTCCGAGAAGAGTGTCAATGACTCTTTATATGAAAAATATTTCAAGTTATGCGATCATCTCAAAGACAAGTCCGTGAAAGCTCAAAAGTCTAAAAATTAAAAGGAGGAGCCCCAATCCATTTTGCTTTCTTCAAATGATAAAGACAAAATGGTATGGGAAAGTTCTTGCTTGTTGAACAGTATCATATTAAGAATATTGTTCTTGAGATTCATTTCCCAAGTACGAAATAACGTTTTTTATTTAGAATTTGTGGATTATAGGAGGCGTTTTACGTAGTAGAAACAATTTCAAAAATCTATAGATTATTTTATTCTTTAATGTGTTTAGTAGGACAAGTGATAATCACCATACAAAGAACATGTCAAGAAATTTGATGTGATAATCTCTCTACTTGAAACTGTGCAAATATACATGGTTCCACCTACATTTCCTATCACATCAAGATTCTCGGTAGAAAGTGTTAGACAACTTAGGGGGGGGTGAATCAGTTGTTAGTGTGCTTAAACAATTATAACCATTTTAATTCATTACAGAACACTCAATGATGATCACAATAATGCAGGGAAGTAAGCAATAGAGTATCCAACATCAATCACACACATGAAGCACACAGAGACAGATATTCCTGAGGAAACCCATAAAGGGAGAAAACCTCTTCTTCTTGATATGATAAGTAGTCTTTATTTTCTGTACATTATCATTCTTATGAGCACCAACTCATTGTGAGGCTACCACCTATGTTTTACAAGCTACAACTTGTTGAGAGCACCAACTCTCTGGTTTCTCTAGCACCAAATCCCTGAATGTTCCAACACCAAATTCTAATCACACAGGCACCAACATGCATAACAAAGAACAATAGTTCTCCCTTGCACTACCCTACCTCCTTGGTTTTTCTAGCTGCAACCAGATGGAAGCTACAACTCCATGTGTTCAAGCACCCACTTGAAACTCTGAGGACTACAGTCCTCCCTAGCACCACCCTACCACCCTGAAATATAAATCTTTGCTTGCTGGAATCTATTACAGTGATACAGTATTTATCAATAGCTTACCAGTCTCATCATTGTTATGCTACACTACTCTACTCTGCCTGCATCAGTGTTCTCCTCCACGCATACCAGCCTCTTTGTTCAAATTTTCTGTTTCATTTCATACTCTGTTCCCTTCCTTCATTCCATGCGTTGCGCTTCTTATATACTCTTCTGGTTCTCTACATAGACACCTTCTTCTCACATGCAGAAACTATCACAGAGCCCTGCCTCTTTTATCTGTTATGCATGTTATTCACACATCGATTCCTCTGCCAGATCATCCTGGCAACTCTTCGGTGTCTCTGGCGATCATGCTGAGTATGTTCTTCATCAGTGGTCGTTATCCTGAGATTCTTTGGCTTCTCTGGCAGCTACAGTCTTCGACGCATATTCCTGCAGACCTCTAAGTAATTTGCAAACCAAGGAAAAATGGCAATTCTCCTATCATAGACATTTCAAATTCAGACTGCATGGCAGAAGCAAACCATTGTACCAATGAAGCATTATTACTACCGAAGATGATGGCATCTACATAGACCAACACAATGACCAAATCATTACCCTTTGTTTTGATATATAGATTGTTGTCAATTATTCCTCTCTTGAACCCTTTGTTTTGAAGATATGTATCCAGTCTATAATACCAGGCACGAGGAACTTGTTTCAACCCATATAAGGCTTTCTTCAGCTTGTAGACAAAGTCAGGGTTATCTAACAATTGGAAACCCTCTAGTTGTTCCATATAGACTTCTTCTTTTAGATATCCATTTAGAAAAGCTGACTTGGCATCCACTTGATAGACTTTAAACTGTTTATGACAAGCATAGGCAACAAACATTCTAATAGCTTCTAATCTTGCTACGGGCGCAAATGTTTCATCAAAATCCAGTCCTTCTATTTGAGCATATCCTTTGCAGACCAATTTATCCTTATTTCTTACAATATTTCCTTGCTCATTCATCTTATTTTTGTAGACCCATTTTGATCATATTACGTTTTTATCTGTTGGCCTAAGAACAAGTTCCCAAGAGTCATTCTTTTCAATCTGGTCCAGTTCCTCATTCATTGATTTTAACCAATTTACATATTTATTGCCTTCATTAAAGTTCTTGGGTTCCACCTTGGATATGAAGGCTATATGTGATTACTCGGTGTCTTTGATTATCCTTCTCCTGGTTTGTACACCTTTGTCTTTCTCACCAATTATCTAACTTTCAGGATGATTCTTTTGAGTAATTCTGGAGGAAGGATTTGATGTTGTCTTCTGATTTGAGTATTCCTAAGTATTTGTATCTTCATCTGACTCAGAGTCTTCATTTTTTGATTCTTTGACCTGTTCATCTTCAGCTTCAGCTATGTACTTTGTAGCAGACTCAATATTGCTCACCTCTCTTACTGGGACTCCTTCATCAACCTTTAAATCAATGCAATCAACTAATTTATGCAATTTGTTATTAAAACATCTATATCCTGTACTATTGGTAGCATATCCTAAGAAGATGCCTTCATCAACCCTGTCATCATACTTGCCAAGGTTTTCATTATTATTCTTTATGTAGCACTTACTCCCACAGACTTTGAAGTGTTTGATTGAAGCAGGTCTTCCATACCACAGTTCATAAGGTGTCTTGTCACTGTGTGGTCTGAAGTGGGCTTTGTTAAGAACATGGACTGTTGTGTGTATTGCTTCTACCCAATAGGTTTGACCAATGTTCTTCGCATTCATCATTGACCTAGCCATTTGTTGAACTGTTCTGTTTTTCCTCTCAACTACTCCATTTTGTTGTGGAGTTCCTGGGATTGTGTATTCTCTCTTGATCCCATGTTTATCACAGAATTCCTTGAAATCACTTGACATAAATTCTCCTCATCTGTCAGATCTTACAACCTTTAATCTGTTGCAAGTTTGATTCTCAGTTAAAGCCTTAAATATTTTAAATTTCTCAAATGCTTCAGATTTTTCTTTGAGAAAAGAAACCCAAGTGAGTATGGAGTAATCATCAATGATCAACATGAAGTAGTTTTCCTTCCATGTGCCTTCTTGTCTTGATGGTCCATATAAATCCATATGAATTAATTGGAGTGGTTTCTCTGTTGAAGTAGAGCTCTTGGATTTAAACTATGTCCTGGTTAGCTTTCCTACTTGGCAGGGTTTACACACAGACTCTTGTGGCTTTGATATTCTTGGAAGAACTTTTACTGCCTCAAGAATTTTTAGCTTGATTAAGTGATCAAAGTTTAGATGTCCAAGTCTCCTATGCCATAACCAGCTTTCATCATGTTTTCTTAGATTACACTCTTCTCTATCTTCTTTCAGCACATATACATTATTATATGTCCTTATGCCTTTAGCCACCGCTTGTCCTGAGTTTACAAACTTTATCTTGCAATCCTTGGAAGTGAACACCACTTCACATCCTCTGTCACACATTTGACTTACACTGAGCAAATTATGTTTCAGCCCATCTACAAGCAGAACATCATGGGATTTTCCTTTGCCATTACTTAAACTCACCATCCCTTTACCCTTCATTTTACCTGGAGCATCATTTCCAAAGGTTACATTTCTTGATTTGCTTTCACTTAGAGACAAAAATTTACTTTTGTCTCCCATCATATGTTTGGAGCATCCACTATCAATATATCAGAGGTTCTTTTGTCTTTGAGCAGACAACACTAATCCACACTTGTCATTTTCTTTCTTCTTCCAAACCTTGACATTTTCAATAGAGGGATTCAAATCTGGCTCATAGTTCCTTAAGCGACAGTCTACAGCTTTATGTCCATAATTATGGCAGGTGTGACATTCTAGTTCATTGAATAAAGGATCATAACAATTGTTATGCTTAACCTGTGTATTTTTCCTAGCCATCACATGATTTGCAATCTGTGGTTGTTTGTTACTTGGTTGTCTCATTCTTTGTTGCGGTAGATATCTATTCCTTGAGTGTTTTGATTGCTCATATCTAAATCTTAAAGAACAGTTTACAGCTTTGTGACCAAAGTTAGAACAGAAAAAACAATATCCATAGAAAAATCCTTTGTACCTAGAAAATGGATGTCTTCTTTGAGCAGGTCGATTTCTTACATGCTGGTGATTTCTTTGAGCAAAGGGTGTATTATTTCTTTGTTCTACAGATTCAGTTTTGGTACTTTTTCTTTCACTCTTCCTTGGCGGTTGATTATCTTCCTTTGTTTGTCCATATTTTTTGTTGTCAATGAATGTAGATTTGACAAAGTTGATGGATTCTTTGTTGCTTGGCTGACCACTACTTGATCCTTCTTCATAACCCAACCCAGTTTTGAAATTTGGATTCCTTTGTTGATTCAAAATGATGGCTAATCCTTCTGAGGCTTTAATGCTTGGAAGATTTTGGAGATACAATGCTTTAAACTTCTCCATCTCTTTTTTGGTTTTTATTACCTCTTCTTCCAAGGCTTCACAACTTGATTTCTTCTCTGATAACTGTTGTTTCATAATGTCCTCTATTTTATTTGCCTCTTCTAATTCTACTTTTAGCATGGCAAAGTCTTCAACGTTTTTTTTCCTGTCTTTCTCAAACTGTATCAACAACTGTTTTTTCTTTTTCTTCTTAAATCGGAGTCTGTCAATTTCTTTTAGGGAACTAATCAGTTCTCCTTCCAAGTCAACCATAACTTCTTCTTCATTAGCATCACTTCATGTGCTTTCATTATTATAATCCTCTTTGGCCATAAGCATAAAGTCATTAACCTTATCTTCACAATCAGAATCACTATATGTGTCTCCTGAAGAGTCATCATTGTTTACACATAAACTTTTCGTTTTACCAAATCTCTTGGATTTATACTTCTCTTTACCTTCAGCGTTCTGGTCCTTCTTCTTGTGTGGACATTTAGATGCAAAGTGACCTATCTTTCCACATTTAAAACATTTGAAGGGCAACTTGCCTTGATACTTGCCTAATCCTTTCTTTAGCCTTCTCACAAATTTTGCTTCAATTTCATCAGGCTCATAATCCTCATTCTTATCTGCTTTAAATGATGCTTTTCTAGAGGTGGATTTATCTTTACCTATCCTCATTTCATATGCAATCAACGTTCCTAGAAGTTGATCAAAATGCAGAGATTTTAGATCATTAAGTTCTTCTATAGCAGAGACCTTTGGGTTGAACCTGTCTAGCATAGATCTCAAGATTTTCTGAACTAACGAGGCTTCCTCAATTTTTTCACCAAGTCCTTTCATTGCATTTACTAGTTCATCAACTCTCGGAAAATACTTCCCAACAGTTTCATCCTCTTTCATCTTTAGTTGTTCAAATTGTAATCTGTAGGTTTGAAGCTTGGCATCCTTTACCTTCTCATTACCTTCATAGCTGCTAATGAGTTTGTCCCACATATCTTTGGCAGATTCTAAGTGCATAATTTTTACAAATTTTGCTTCTGCGAGCCCACTCAGAATAGCATGCATAGCCTTAGCGTTGAAGCTGAATTCTAGCTTGTCATCCTTAGAAGCTAGTACAACTGGCTTTACATAACCAGTCTCTACCACATCCCAAACATCTACACCTAAAGCCATTATGTAGGTTCTCATCCTAACTTTCCAGAAACCAAAGTTTGTTCCATTGAACAGGGGGGCCTTATTGGTTGAAGTTCCTTCATGGCTAGTCATGTTTAATCTCTAGGATCTACCCTTAGATAAAAGGAACCAGATCTGATACCAATTGTTAGACAACTGAGGGGGGGTTGAATCGGTTATTATTGTGCTTAAACAATTATAACCATTTTAATTCATTACAGAACACTCAATGATGATCACAATAATGCAGAGAAGTAATCAATAGAGTATTCAACATGAAGCACACAGAGACAGATATTCCTGAGAAAACCCATAAAGGGAGAAAACCTCTTATTCTTGATATGATAAGTAGTCTTTATTTTCTGTACATTTTCATTCTTATGAGCACCAACTCTCTGGTTTCTCTAGCACCCACTAGAAGGAATCACCAACTCCCTGAGTGTTCCAGCACCAACTAGATGGAAGTACCAACTTCCAGTCACACAGGCACCAACCTGCATAACAGAGAACAATAGTTCTCCCTTGCACCACCCTAACTCCCTGGTTTTTCTGGCTGCAACCAGATGGAAGATACAACTCCATGTGTTCAAGCACCCACTTGAAACTTTGAGGACAATAGTCCTCCCTAGCACCACTCTACCACCCTAAAATATAAATCTTTTCTTGTTGGAATCTATTACATTGATACATTATTTATCAATAGCTTACCAGTCTCATCACTGCTCTGCTCTGCCTGCATGTTCTCCTCCATGCATATCTGCCTCTTTGTTCAGCTTTTTTGTTGCATTTCATACTATGTCCCCTTCCTTCATTCTATGTGTTGCGCCTCTTATATACTCTTCTGGTCCTCTGCACAGCCACCTTCTTCCCGCATGCAGAAACTATCACAGAGCCTTGTCTCTTTTCTTTCTTCTGCATGTTATTCACACGCCGAGTCCTCTGCCAAATCATCCTGACAACTCTTTGTTGTCTCTGGCGATCATGCTGAGTCTATTCTTCATCAGTGGTCGTTATCTGATATTCTTTGGCTTCTCTGGCAGCTACAGTCTTCGATGCTTTTCCAACTGTCACTTGTCTCTATGATGAGTCTTCATTCCACTAGTAGTTACCTCGAGACTCTTCGGCTCCTCTAGCAGTCACCTTAATTCTCCTTGAATTCTCTGGCAGATGCAATCACTTCGTTCTGGCAGCTACTGAGAAAACCTCCGCACGTTCATCCCTTTGGCACCTTTTCCCTTCCTAAGAAAACTTCACAGTGGGCGCTAGATTTTCTTGATAAGCCCCTTCCTTTTATGTGACCACTGGCGGTGACCATATGCCTAACCAACATTCGTTTCGATATTTTGCATTTCACGATGTTGACTGTGATTCACCTCGATTTTCCCAACTCGCAAAACTCCAAGGTGGAGCCTAGCAATGTTAGCCCCTTCCTTAACCTTCATCAATGTGACCATGGCTGTGACCAGGGGCTTAATCTCCTGGGTGCATCGTAACTTCACGTATCAGGTAATCTGCCATGAATCACCCCGACTCTCTGCTTGCCAGATCAACGATCCACACTCTCCCTTCGATCGACGACTATGATCAAATCACGACCTCGCGTGTCAGGTGTTTGAACGTGAGCCAACCCTGACTCTTCCAAATCCCAATATTTGAAATACTCTATGTCAGATCAACGGTCCACAATCCTCTGTGATCCGACGGCCCAGATCTCGTCGAGACATCACATTTCGCGAAGCTAGAGGACTACTCACCTCCCTTCTCCTGACTTCTTATTTTTCGAAACCCGCTCCAGATCAATGACCCACGACCCTCTGTGATCCAACGGCTGTGATCAAATCTCAAACTCGGACCTCGCGAGTTCCTGCAACTTTGCCTTTGACTTTCCCGATTTGTGATTCAGCGAAATGTTGATCTCCCATCACGTGTCCTCTGGATCCAACGACTCAGATCTCATCGAGACTTCGCATTTCACGAATATGGAGGACTAATCACCTCCCTTCTCCCAACTCTCGATTTCCTAATATCCATGGGTGCCAAATCAATGGCTCACAGTCCCCACAATCTAACAGCTCAGATCAACTCTCTCGTGGATCGGGATTTCGCGTTTCGCGACTGTGGAGGTTGACTTACCTCTATTCTCCCGATTCCTGATTTCCCGATATCCACGGGTGCCAAATCAACGGTTCGATCTTCCCTGAGACCAACAGATCCTATCTCTTCTGAGCTTCCGAGTGTTGGATAGCTTCTCGGCCTTATCCTCCTCGCAGTTTTTCTGAATCTAGCGGCGCACGGCTATCGGCATTTCTCCCGCCAAGGATTTCTGGGGTTTGTTTAAGTTCTCGATGACTCCTTGCCAAATAACTTGGCATCAACCTTCACAGTGCTCGATTCGACGGCCACTGTCTCTCCTCCTTCTAAGTTTACAATTTCTTCTGACTTGGAAGATTCCAACGTTTCAAAGGCTCCACCTTTGAACTATCTCTTGCGAGCTCTGTGACTTTTGAGTCTCGTCTACGTTTCTGAGAACGCTATCTCTCCTGAGCTTTGGCAACGAGTTAACCTTGGCCCTGGTGCACACTTGCACTCTGCGTGTGACTCTGCGCTATTCCTGCTGAGCTTTGATTCCTTCTGCAAACTCACGAATTCTAAGGAATCCTGTGCATGCTCCTTGCAGCCTTCATGATAACCTCTGGCTATCTGGAAACTCCAACTCTGTGCCATGTGCTCGTCCTCCTATGCTTGTAGACAACAATTTCTCATGGTCTCGTCATTCCCGATGCTATCATTGCAGCTTTCATGTTTGTCATCATTACACACTCGACCTCTAATCACGCCATCATTGTTGCTTTTCTTGCCTGTAAACATGCCATCGTCATTGTTGTTCTTGCCATCAATGACAAGCACACTCTGCTTATAAACATGCCAACAATTTTTTTGCGGTAGTATGGCTGCCATTAGACCAAAACCCGTTGTTTATTGGTAAACTCATCACTGCCAGATTTCAAGGATCCACGAGACGCGGTTAGTCCCTTTTCGCGATACATGCGGGGAGCGCTGACTACTTGCAATTTCGTGCAACACTCTCCCCCTCTGCGCGAGCAGAGTGTGTATCGAACTCGTGACCTCTAGCTCTGATACCATTTTTTTGATAGTACAAGTTTCGTTAGACCAAAACCCGCGGGTGATTGGTAAACTCGTCACCGCCAGACTTCAAGTATCCACGAGAGGTGGTTAGGCCCTTTTCGCGATACACGTGGGGAGCGCTGACTACTTGCAATTTTGTGCAACAGAAAGTCTACCTAGTGCATATATAAGGCCATTTAGTACCTCCACCATACAAGGGTCCTTTTCACATAGATATTTTCACTAAACTCTTTAATAACTCCATTATCCTTATTCCCTCCTTATATATGAATTTAAAAAGTCAAATACACCTAATAACTATAAAATATTTAGTCCCTACCAAAGCAAGGAGTATACTTTTCATTTGGAAGTCAAACTACATTGACTTAGCATTAGTTGACTTTCTAAGATGATTTTGTTTTACAAATATTTATATTGTTTCAAAAAAAATTGATATTAAAATGATTTTTTTGAAAATTAAAAATAAATTCTTTTTTTTTTACATAACATCTATTCAATTTTCTAATTGCTCTAAAGGGTTTTCAATTAGACATAAATCCCCACTTGAGGCATTCTAATTGTCAGATAAAAAAAATTATGCATAGCCACATCACCCATGGCTTTAAATACAAAGGATGTTGCCTTGAATGAAGATTGTAGCCTGTGCGTACTGTGTCAGCATAATGTCAATTTGTCTAAATGGATTGAGAGATTAGATATGGAATTTGATGCACTAAACAAGCAACTAGTTGGGAAACTGCATGACATACTTAGAAGGGAACTATTTGGGGAAGTTTCAAGCTACGAGAATGACATTCTCAAAGAAAAATCTCTTTCTTGAATGGTGTCTATTTCTTATTTTTTATTTTTATTTTCTGACAAATGCACTTGCACTCTCGGGCATTTAATTCCCATTTAGGTACTTGTGGATTTCAAAAAATGATGGAAATAAAATAAATAAAAAATTAAAATAGGTAGTTAGGGCTTATGTGGGTTGTTGTTAGTAGCATGTGATTTCGTATGGGTGTCAATCAATTGAGGTATGGGAAATTTTGACTAATGGTTGGAATAATAACTACATAGAATTTCCCTTTATGGCAGATTTATGTGGTTAAAGAGTTTTTTTTGTTGAATGCTAGTTATCTATGTAGCTTGTGTAATTCCTAAGGAATTGTGGATAGTTTTCATCTGTGGCTACAACAAGCATTGAAGCTCATTTTATTGCAAGTAAATGTTCTCACCATAAAAAAAACTCCTACACTAGCTATCTTAATGGAAAAAGCTTTTATTTTGCACCCTCATTTTCTTCATGTTACATGCCCTCCTTACAAATAACATGGGTTTTGAGGATTTTGTGCCCCCAACATCACTAGATGTATTATTAGAAGGTTTAGAGTAAACCTTAATTTATTTCTCTAGGTTATAATGTGTCTAATTTATCTACTACTAACGTCCTTCAATAACCCAACAAGCTTCTAGCGATGATGAACAAATGTCATAGTTTATGGCCTAAGATTTCTACCAATTTCCCGACAATGTATGTTAAGTTTTTTTCCTTTAAGGAAATTTCTAGGGTTTAATTCCATTCCATTTTAAATCCCCAATATATTTATTTTGTCATTAATAAATAACTTACTATGTTGCATTTTGACATCAATGGGGATATAGAATTACAACATTTTAATATAATATCATTCTAATTATCTCTTGTTCAGGAATTAGGGTATTTATATTATGGTGAACAATCCTAGGGTTTCACATAGTTCGATGAAGTGGTAAGATGTTATGGTCCCTTCTATTGTACACTAGGGAGGTTAACAAAGGCTCAATGGTATGGGTATTTGAATCTTTTTTTCTTGAAAATGGTGTTTATGTTAATCAAAAAAATGATCATATTGTAAAGATATAATCAGTCCCACAAACCGCAAAAGGGGTGGTAAACTTTGCAAAAAAGACATAGGAAAAACTCATGCTCAAAGTCATAATTCATAATTTATAAAATTATCTTCTAATACATTTTGAAGAAAGAATTATGGTTGATCTCTTGTTTTTCCTATTATTTACTTTTGCTTCCATTGTCACTAATGTCGTATTATTTTGCATGAATAGAAATTTGACTTCTCTATTATATATTCACATAACTTAGTATAATATTTATTGTAATGGAATTAGCATATTTTCCTTTTTACTCATGTTCTTAATAAAGTGTATTCAATCTAAACAAGTGCCTTTTTTCAATGTGGAGGCATAAGAGTGCCCTTAGCTTCTCAGAGGATTGTATCGGTTCTACTCTTTAACACCGAGATCCATATACTAACTTGGTGAAAATGATTAGATAATCCTTCTCTTACCTTTCAATGGCTTGAATTCCATCATGGTTAGATTTCACTCTCCCATTCGAGCCCTAGGATCATGCATTTTAGCACAAATGGCAAAACATCTCTCATGCTTATACAAATTGCATGTTAACAATGTCTTTTCCACCATCTATAATTACATTGATATAGTTGTTCAACCTCTGATTACATTGAATCAATATAGTTGTCTACCCTTAACATGTGTGTTGTTGTAAGCATATCATGCTTTATGCAATTGAAGACTTCTAGCTCTTCAACTTACTAGATATATCATTCAAAGTGATAGTTTTATTTTCCATGATTATATCTAAAAGAAAACATAGCTATCAATTTTGCATATTCTCACACTAAGGTCTAAACTACTTCTTGGGTTTAGTCAAATACTGAGGTTTTCATCTCAATGAAAGGCTTAAACACGAAAGTTCCTAAAACTGCTAATTATGGTACCAAACAACACTATATACTATTATAGTTGTAAGAAGCCAACATTTTTGGTATGGTATGAAAAGAGATGTCACTGATTATTTGGCTAGATGCATGGAATGTCAAAAGGTAAATATTGAGCATAGACACCCAACGGGATTGTTGCAGCCACTACCCATTTCGAAATGGAAATGGGAAGTTGTTACTATTGATTTCATTACCAAATTGCCTAGGACAACAAGGAAACATGATTCCATCATGGTAGTGGTGGAAAAAATTACAAAGGCTATACATTTCATTCCTATAAAGGTCACTCACAAGGCAACCAATATTGCAAAAAAATTATATGAAAGATATTGCTAGGCTCCATGGTGTGCCTAAGAAAAATGTTTCTGATAGAGATCCCAAATTCACATCCAATTTATGGAAGTTATTATTTAAAGGATTTAGGACAAATATGAATTTCAGTACAACATGTCACCCAGAGTCCAATGGGAAGATAGAGAGGATTAATCGAATAATTGAAGATATGTTGGGAATGTATGTAATGGACAAGCCTTCTAGGTGGGAGGAATATATCCATTTAGTTGAGTTTTATATACTAATGGGTATCAAGAATCATTGAAGATGAGCCCATTGGAAGCATTGTATGGAAAGAAATGCAACACACCAACAAGTTGGGATAACCCGACAGACAGAGTCGTGATTGGGCCAGAATTGTTAAAGGAAATGGATGAACATATGTTAAAGATCATGAAGAATTTGAAAATTGCACAAGATTATGCACAAGAGATATGCCGATAAAATAAGAACACATAGAGAATTCAAAGTGGGAGAACATGCGTTTTTTAAATTTAAATCCAAAAGAAGCTCGTTGAAATTGGGAAGTTGCCCAAAGTTGGAAGTGCGATATTGTGGGTCATTTGAAATTCTAGAAAGGATAGGTGCAATTGCATACATTCTAGCATTACCTGCATCCATGAGAACTCATAATGTGTTCCATTTATCTTTATTAAAAAAGTATGTACCTGATCCTAACCATGTGATTGATTGGACTGTGATCCAGGTGCAACATGAAGGGGACTTTTGGGTGGAACCAGTGCGAATCCTGGAATGGAAAGTCAAACTGATTAGAAACAAAGCCATTGGATTGGTAAAGGTTCAATGGACCTACTATGGTCCTGAAGACACTACATGGGAGCACATGTAAGCCATGTGGGGAGAATACCCACAATTTTTTGCAAATTTTGAAGGGAACTGAATGTACATTTGTTTATAAGTGAATGGAGACTCCTTTTTTGCAAATTTTGGGTGGAACCAGTGCGAATCCTAGAATGGAAGGTCAAGGTGCTTAGAAACAAAGCCATTGGCTTGGTAAAGGTTCAATGGACCTGCTATGGTCCTGAAGACGCTACATGGGAGCACAAGTAAGCCATGCGGGGAGCATACCCGCAATTTTTTGCAAATTTTGAAGGGAAATGAATGTACATTTGTACATAGGTGAATGGATACTCCATTTTGGAAGCTAGAGTTCCTGGAGCCACACCTCTAAGATTTCCTATCCAACCGATGTGTACGTTGAGGGGAAAAGAGAGTTGATGATTGGAACTGCTACGTGATTCATTAAGTGGCGACATTGTGAATTATTTTGATGTAATATTTTAGATATGTCAACGTGTAAATTGTATGGTTATGTGCACCAAGGATAGTGCAGTTTGTAGGGGGAGGGGAATGTAACATCCCTATTTTCCAATCCCAAACTAGTGATGTATATTGTAAAAGTAATGTATGGTTGAGGGCCAAGCAATGTAATATGTAAATGTTGTATATTGTAAATAATAAATAAAAAGTATCGCTAGCTACATATGGACATGGATGGAGATTTGGGGGCTTAGTTTCCAGAAGAGAGGGAAGGGGTCTATGGAGGAGAGTTTACCCATGTCTATTAAACCCAAACAATTTCTTTATAAAGTATCCTTACTATGAACCTTCCATTTTTTGGTTGAGTGTTCTAGAGCCCAATCATTGAATTCATGTAAGAGGGTGGGTGTGAGAGTTACATTCCATAATTATTGCGAGCATGGGGGCCGAGTACAATCAGTTTGGGGAAGAGTGCAAGTCAAGAAATCAAGAGAAAGAGAGGAAGTTCGTATGGGTAGAGGGCAGAATTAGACATTTCATGTTTTTTCATGTAGAGCAATTTTTACATGCAAATTTTTGGAAAGTAAGAGAGTTGGGAGTGTTGAATCTTGAAGGAAGCCATAATGGGCATGTTTGATAGCTTTTTGGAGCTAAAATTTCATGGAAAAAGAAGTTGCGGGCCTGTGAACAACATTTCATTCGAAAATTGCCAAGAGAAGCAAGTGTTTTGCTATTATACGAATTCTTGTGGCAGCTATAGAATTCTAGAGGTCCCAATAGAGATATTTCCTATCCAACCTGTGCAGGAAGTCCTAGAGGGGAGTGGGAAGGCCCGAGGGACTATGAAAAGTGAAGGAGGATCCCATCTCTTGGGTTGTGCAGGTTGTGGGGAAGAACATTGGTGGACTAGAATTAACCATGGGAAATTGACTGGTGAGAGGGGGACATTAGTGAATTGTTATTGAGAACTTGAACAAAAAGTATACGGTTGGGAGGAACGTCTTTCCTCTAAAATGGGTTGCATATTTTATAAGATAAGTGTTCTTATTGGCCATGCTTATGTATGTTAAATGTTGATATAGTTGTTGTGCATTTTACTCTGAGATATTTTTGGTTATTGTTGCATGTTGTGAGTAGAATGATGCATGCAAATATCTAGTCATGTTGTGAGTATAATGATGCATGCAAATCTCTAGTCACGTTGTTGAATGTGTTTAGTTGTTGTTGTGGACGTTTAAGTACTTGCATTTATGTTTTTAACTAGTATGGAAAATTGCATAAGCTTGAATGTCGTGTTGTTCATTCTTCCACATTTAAATGTATATGTCAGTCAATTTTAGTAGTAATGGTAACAAGATTTCGACACGGGGCTCAAATCACCATGTGCACTGGGAAACAATTGTCATGCATGGTACAAGGCATGTTGCATGCAAGGTTTGTCTCAATGAAGACTTGGAATTGTTATAGTTTGGTATCCAAAATTTTATTGGGTCATTTTAGTAGTGGCATGACCCAACTTGGGGCTAGGTACATTACAACTTACCACCATCACACCACATGTTAACATTGGATTGGTTGCGGGGGTATACGCAGGTTGCACCACTATAGCCCGCGTACATCGGGAAATGTGCCCAAAATTAAAAAATGGTGTTGGGTTTCCATGTCACGTCACGAAATCAATGATCCTTGGCCTTCCATATACTGGAAACGTTCCAACTCTTCCCTTCAGTTCTAATTGAAGGCTATAAATGGGCGAAATCCAAGCTATGGAAAGGAGAAGAAAGAATTCAACTTTGAGAGAAAAGTTACTCTGGAGAAATTATTCACTTCACATTGAGTCTACATCCCTTTGTCCTTTAAGTCTGAACACATTGTTTAGCCTCCAAGCTCTTCCCTTATTGATTGATAACTTCATTGTCTCTCTTATATGAGCTTGCCTTTGGTGGAGGCCCAGCTGGAAGGAACTTAGTTTCTCTGTTCTAAACCGTGTCGACATGGAATTTTGTAACTCATTCACTTCTGTTGATTATATATTAATAGAAATACCCTTTTCTCGTCCAATTAATATCTTGCAAATATTTGAATTATTATTCCATGGGCGTATTTGTTATGAATGTTGATGGATTATGTTATAGATTGTGCTAACATTATATATTATCACCATATTCTTGTGTTTCTTGGTTGTTGATGACTAGTTGCAGGTATATTGATTTGGGTCAAGTGCTCAACGGTGGACTTCATCAAACATCTAGATGAGGTAGGCCTTTTATCTTGTCTCGCTAGCATATTTGTTCATATAGCATACTTGAGATTAGAGTTGATTTTTGCAGTCATTTTCGTCTGTTGTGGTTTACCCCTAACCATAGAGAGATTTTCCTCGTAATATAATTAGCGACCATACTGGGGATTGAACCTTGTTTTGGGGGGTTTGGAGTCTTTTTCTCCTTAGATTTCTCTCGTTCATATTGAGTTTCCTGACGTATTATTTCTTGACAGTCTATGTTCACTTTGAGTCTAAGTTTCTTAGCCTTCTCCTTAGCCTAGCTGTGTTTTGACACTTATACACGGGTTTTTGCTTGACAGTCACGTATATACGCTTGTTGTCCTTCTTCAATCTACATACATACGTGCTTTTCGCTTGAACAGTCGCATACATCAACCTTTGTTGCTTGATTGCTGGGTTTGGTGGTTTTTGGGTAGGTTTTGATTATTGTTGAGTCTTCTTGGGTCTCTGTGGTGACTATTAAGTGTTTGTGGAACAACAGGAAACCTGTCTTTGGTTGAATTTTTGGGCAGTGCCTTTCTCATCATCTTTTTCATTTTGATTGTCCTTGCACCTTAGGCTGCATGTTTTTCTCCTCGATATCCTACTTGGGTTGTCTTTCTCTATACACAGTAGAGTCTTTATATCAAGTTGTTGTTCAGTCCTTGAATTTTCATTCTCTTATATTGAAAATACAAAAATATTAGGCATTTTACATTGATTGGCATTTTGATCTCTTGAGTCTTTGTCATTTATCTTAGTGCATGTAAAGAAAGATTGCATTTTATTTAGAATTGCATAATTGAATTGAAAATTGCATTTTTGAAAAGCATATCATTTGTTGGAAATTGAAGCTAGGACTTTGCATTGTATTCATATTCATTTATTTTACTTGTTGAGTCATAACATCACTAGTTTCACAATCGCACCTTTTGAGTAAGCAAGGCCATTAAAATTAATGCTATAATTTAAAATTGATTAGTAACGATTTCATTTTCTAGGGTGCACAAACTAGCTTAGGATTTAGAGCCTTGGAATAGGATTTTGTGAGTAAACTTCTCCAAGGATATTAAATCAACATATGTGTCTACCTAAGGGAGTGAAGAAATCCATAGTATAATCGGTAATATTAGGAGGCTCTGCTTACACCGGAGTTAAGCATGAGGTCGCGTGAGGTTGGTTGAAAGGATATCCCCCTGATACCTTCTTAGTGTTAGATATATTTCTAGGGATCTATTTGCATATAGGGATCTTGCTAGTGCCCTTACCTCTGTGAGAGGCAGCGCTTTCAATATTTCAGGCTTTGCTACTCTGTCCATACAGTGGACCTGACTTACGATTGTTCGCGTGTGCATCAGTGATACCATGGTTGCTTATTTGCTTGACTTAGGTACCACATAGGTTACTTGCAGGGGTTATTCTGCAGGTACACTGGGTAAGATAAGGGTCGGACAACACACAACCTTTATGGAGGATTACCTCTCCGGAGGGATCTGACCGACTAGTTGTTAAGCCCATGAAGGCCCTTATAACTGATTATGTTTCCTCCAATATTTAGCAGCAGAGTCTCAGGCCCCTCTTGGGCGAGGCATACCTACTTTAGAGAGGAAGGTCCCTTTCAGCCACTTTATTTTGTTTCTGTGCATATTGGTCGTTTGATTATTTTTGGTGTCCTCTTTGATTACTAGCTATCCTTAGGGTTTGTTTTATGTATCTTGAGTCTTGATTCATCGTGGAGGAAGAACAACTTCCCTGCAGGTCTCGCCGCTTGTTACAGTTACCACCGCATTTTGAGTCTTTGCCTTGTAAAAGGTGTAGAATTATTAAACGTGGTACACAGGCCTCCACTTGTCAAACTTGTCATTCTAAAAGGATGAGCACTGAACCGGGTCATCAAGATACGGGGAGCCCTTCGACTCCAACACCTACTATAGTTAATGGTACCCCTTCGACTCCTTCAACCACAATGGTTGTAGTGCCGGAGGCACCTATTATCATCGATGCTCATCCTATAGTGAATACTCAACCTATAGCCATGAACCCCTTTGGGTCTCTTCACCATTCACCGGGCTATAATGTTCAGTCCATCCCGATGGCCTCTAGTCCTTTT
Organism: Picea engelmannii; assembly: GCA_009831015.1. NCBI lineage: Eukaryota > Viridiplantae > Streptophyta > Pinopsida > Pinales > Pinaceae > Picea > Picea engelmannii. The sequence goes on from ML779045.1 coordinate 765,149, forward strand.
TCCTATGGTATGCCGAATTTTACATCGCAGTTTTCAAACTCCATCCCAACCTCTAGCCCTAATGCTAGCATTGGAATCAGGGGCACAACCTCCTTATACTCTTTTCTCGTTTGGTGGCACTCATGTCCCTCAAACGACTCCTACCATGGGAGGCTTTCCTCCTTTTAATCCCAGGTCTAATCCTGTTGCTTCTCGATGGAGTAACCAACCTGGCGGACAAGCTTCTACTCAAGTTTCATCCTTTACACTCACGTCCTCAATGTCGATTCCGACAAACACATTTGGCATGACATATCCACCTTTATCCTCTGGATTCACACCTGGAGGAGGTTAGTTTCACACCTTGGGAAACCCCCAACCCGGGTCCACTCCGACTGGGGGAAGTTTTTATAACCCTCATCAAAACATTCCTACTAGAATGATGCCCAATCAACCCCTTATGAATTAGCCTGAAGGAGGGTCTTACAATCCCGAACAGGGCCATGGTGCTTACCAAAACCCTGGATGGGTTGCAATTCCCCAACCACAAAATTTTTAAGGAGCTTGGGGCCAGATGTCGCAACCTCATCTCCCTTTTCTGGCCATGCTCAATATTCCAGACTTGTATAAGTTGATGAAAGACCCTCTATGTCACGATCCTACATGGCCCCATGTTCCCACCAATATTTTTTCAGATATTCCAAAATTTGAAGGCAAAAATGGCGAGGATCTTGGTGATCATGTTACCACCTTTATGGTGCTCTTCGAATTCCCTTAATGATGATTCCATTCGGTTAATATTGTTTCAACACACCCTCATGGGGGTTGTCACGAAATGGTATATCAAGGTACCTAGGGGGGCATACGGGACCTTTAGTCATATGGTTTTAGTCTTCCTTAACCACTTCCAATTGTCGGTTCGTTACGATGCTGACCTAGAGCTTCTGCCGACCTTATGCCAGGAAAAATCCACTCATATCTCGGATCACATCCAGGAGTAGTGTAGATGAAATAGGTTGATCAAGACCTGCATACCCCTAAAATTCCTGTTAGAGCGGTTCCTTAAGTCTCTACAGCCTTATATTTCGAAGGATGTTTCTACATCCGGGGTTACATCTGAGGAAGAGGCAATTTTAAAAGCCTAGTAGTTAGATCTTATATATGTTCATTCTGAGATGTTATACAAGATTCTTCCTAACGCACAGAGTTCAAACTATGACCCTAGACAAAATCTCGGGCCTCGTGTCGATGGCATTGTAGGCTTCGCCAATGTGAAATCCGCAGATTCGGTAACAAGCCATTTGAAAGAGTTGTCTCCAAGCCAGTCTACAGGAGGGCCAGCTTCATCTGTGTCTTCCAATCCCACTCAGACGATGGATGTACATTCCATGCAGTCTTCGACCGACCCAAATGGTAACCAGAAACCAGGCAGGAATAAGAAGAAAGGACGTAATAATAATTGTACGGGTGGGAAGACTAATAATAAACCCAAGGACAATGGTAATAATGAGAAGATGAATAATAATGCTGGTGAGGGAAAGAAAGAAAGGTGTAAGGTGAAATTTCCTTGTAAACTTTATATACACAATCACCTTACTCATTTATGCCCCAAACTTGCGGAACTTGCGAGGCTCTTATCTCTGTCGCCCGTCGTGTTGACGAATCCTTTTCCACATAACCAGCATATGGCCTCGAGGTCCTCAAATGCTGGAAATGTGGTGAGTGGGAGTCAAAACCCAACAACACAAGACGGTGACCGTTTATGCATCAATATGGTCAAATCTTAGGTTAATGTAGCCACCTGATCTCACGATTACAGTTCTCCACAAACTGTACCTGGTCCAGAGTCTCCTCCTCCCCCGAAAACGCTCCTAGAGATCAAAAAACCAGATCCACCACCTCGTATTTTGAAAGGAGTACTCAAGGACTCTACCCACAATCCTAATGCTAGATCCACCCATAATTACTCTATTGTTGAGGACCTGGTTCAAACCCCTTGCGCGATGTCATCCTCACAGAGGAATGTCTTGTTATTGTTAGAAAAATAGGACCGTGGAGCAATAAAATAAAACAAATGCGGAAACAAAACACAGAAGATACACAATACAAGAGAGACACGGATTTACATGGTTCACCCAGTGTGGGCTACGTCCACCAGAGAAATTGCCAGGTCCTTCCTTTATTATTATCCAGCAAATGAGGGGATACAACCTACAGCAAAACCCGTTGTAACTTCCTCTTCTTTCTCTCACAGTCTCCTCTCTCAAAATACAATACTCGCAATAATGCATAGCCACAATACATTTCCATCATAATAGAGGGTTGCCTTCTAGGGCAAAAAACCCTAACATAATTTCTACCATTAGATCTGCGACCTTATAATGAATGGTCCAGATTTATAATGAAATTACAATATACATCTACAAGGCAATTTTTCCTTCGGGGGCTTCACCCCCGAACCCCCCAGTTGAGGGGATAGGCCCCCCGAACCCCTCAGAGGAGGTACCCCCCCTCTGTACTCCCCCGCGTGGAAGAATGTACATACCTCTGGGGTGTAAATTCTTCATGGGGTATAAACACGGCTGAAAGTAAGGACCTCTGAATTAGGAACATAATCAGGCTCCACAGCCAACAATCTCCCACTTGCAGACTGATCTCAACAACTCCACCGCTGTTGTATATGTTGGACTTTGAACCTTCTTGGACCTAGAAAATTTCTCATCTTCATCTTCATTCTTGAAGACCAACTGAAACTGAGCAGGAACTCAGTTTCTCTTTGGTTACTCCCTTTGTTAACATGTCTGCAGGATTCTCGCTAGTGTGTATCTTTTCCAACTTCAAATGTCCATCTTCCAAGGCGGATCGTATGAAGTGGTACCTCAACTGTATATGCTTAGTCTTTGAATGGAAATTTGAGTTCTTTGCAAGATGAATTGCACTCTCACTGTCATAGTACAACTTGTTATTCTCCTGCTTCTTTCCCAATTCCTCCATAAACCTTTGTAACCAAATCATCTCTTTACTAGCCTCTATAGCAGCAACATACTCTACCTCTGTTGTTGAAAGTGCAACAACCTTTTGCAGTTTCTAAATCCAACTTACTATTGTTCCACCTATAGTAAAAACATACCCTGTGGTGCTCCTCCTACTGTCTTTATCACCTGCCATATCTGAATCAACATATCCCTGTAGAAAAGTGTCTAAACCTCCAAAACATAATGCATGAGTAGCAGTACCTCTCAAATACTTGAGAATCCACTTTACTCCTTCCCAATGTTCTTTACCTGGATTGTTCATATACCTGCTCACCACTCCCACTGCATGTGCAATATATGGTCTTGTGCAAACCATTGCATACATCAAGTTGCCAACTGCTGATGAATAAGGGACCCTGGACATGTATTCTATCTCCTCCTATGTCTTGGGACACATTTCCTTAGTTAATTTGAAATGAATAGACAAAGGTGTACTAATTGGTTTTTCATTCTGCATTCTAAACCTCTCCAACACCTTCTCTATGTACTCACCCTGAGACAATGTCAATTTGCTATTTTTTCTGTCTCTTGTTATTCTCATGCCAAGGATTTTCTTTGCAGCACCCAAATCCTTCATCGCAAATGAATTGGCTAATTTATTCTTGAGCATATTTATATCCTACATATTAGACCCTGCAACAAGCATGTCATCTAAATACAATAACAAGATAATATAGCTTCCATTTTCTAGCCTTTTAAAATAAACACAGTGATCGGAATGACATCTACTATAACCTCGTTCTGTCATAAACCTGTCAAACTTCAAATACCACTGCCTTGGAGCTTGCTTTAGGCCATACAAGCTCTTCTTCAACCTGCATACCAAATTCTCCTTCCCTTTGACCTCATACCCTTGTGGTTGCTGCATATAAATCTCTTCCTCCAAATCCCCATGGAGAAAAGATGTTTTTACATCTAACTGTTCTAGATGCAAATCTTCTACTGCCACAAGACTTAAAATAGTCCTAATTGAAGTCATTTTAACAACAAGAGAAAATATTTCATCAAAATATATACCTTTCTTTTGTGCAAACCCCTTTACAACAAGTCTCTTCATTAGAAGTACCTTATTAGACGTCGAGGGTTTTTCATACAGTTTAGCCAACGCATCCATCAGACCCTTGGTTGTCTTTTCTTTCGAAATATTGAAAGCCATCGACGCTGCCAAGCTCAGTCGTATCATTCCTAGAGCCTTTCTGTCAAGAATCTCCCATTCTTCATCCTTCATGGTCGTCGGCTTCCTTGCTACTCTGCCCAATGGTAGGAATAGATCCTTCTAATATAAATAATCTTCCATCCGCATCTTCCATAACTGGTAGTTTTGGTCGTTAAATTTCTCAACCCTAAACTTTCCATCTTCTGACATTGCTCCCACTCGAACCAGGAACCCTCTTTTCCTGCGAGTTACCTTTCGCTCTGATACCATTTGTTAGAAAAACAGGACCGTGGAGCCATAAAATAAAAAAAATGAGGAAACAAAACACAGAAGATACAAAATACAAGAGAGACACAGATTTACGTGGTTCACCCAGTGTGGGCTACGTCCACTAGAGAAATTGTCAGGTCCTTCCTTTATTATTATCCAACAAATGAAGGGATGCAACCTACAGCAAAACCCGTTGTAACTTCCTCTTCTTTCTCTCATAGTCTCCTCTCTCAGAATACAATACTTGCCATAATGCATAGCCGCAATACACTTCCATCATAACAGAGGGTTGCCTTCTAGGGCAAAAAACCCTAACATAATTTCTACCGTTAGATCTGTGACCTTATAATGAACGGTCCAGATTTACAATGAAATTACAATATACATTTACAAGGCAATTTTTCCTTTGGGGGATTTGCCCCCGAACCCCCCAGCCAGGGGGATAGGCCCCCCCAAGATCCCGCAGAGGGGGTACCCCCCCTCTGCACTCCCCCGCGTGGAAGAGTGTACATACTTCTGGAGTGTAAAGTCTTCATGGGGTATAAACATGGGTGAAAGAAAGGACCTCTGAATCAGGAACATAATCAAGCTACACAACCAATAGCTATCTGCGTTGGGAGATCTAGATCCTAGTGGCTTAAAAGTTATCAAGTTTGACGTCACAGATGTGAAGACTCGCTTGCCTTACCATGTGGCATTCCAAATCCATGTCGGTTACTCAAAGTATAACATCAAGCGTATTGTTGTTGATGAAGGCGCTGCAACATGTGTGATGTCCCTAGTCTGTTGGAAATCCCTCAGCTCTCTGACTCTCTCTTAGTCTCCAACCATGTTGACTTCTTTTGATGGTCATTCCTTCCACCTTCATGGTATTCTTACTACTTTTTCAGTTCAGTTAGGTGGGAAGATGGTAGAGGTGGATGTCAAGGTGGTTGATGCACCCCTCGATTATAACTTGTTACTAGGATGCAATTGGACTTACGCTATGACTTCCATCGTATCGTCTGTCTTATGTACTCTTTGTTTTCCTCACGATGGGAAGATTGCAATGATAGATCAGTTGTCCTTTGCATATTCTAGCCCCAGTGCATCTGTTGGACCGTCGATCCTCGTGGTCGATAATTCTCAACTGGCAGCTGAGAATATCGATGTCAGAATGTATTCATCCTTTATGGGTACCTTCGACTTCATGGCACCGATTCACCATATTTACACCATGTCCAGTAGGCTCGTTTCATCAAAGAGGTATGTTCCTTTCTGCACTTCCTATTTTAACGATCTTTGGACCCTACCTTCCTCAACTGTGTCCTGTGAAGGTTAGTCACATGCTGGAATGGCCATGTGACTATCAACAATAGAGATATCATATCAAGTTGTTCTTGACTCTTCCGCCGATCCCGATCCTATTACCTCACAGACGGACGAGGAGGATCCTATTATTGAGCCCATGTGGGCCACTTCGTCGTCTTTTTCACATGACTTCCTCGATGAGACTTTTCCCTCAGATGAGACTATCATCGAAGCCATGAATGGTTCTAACAAACCTTAGGATGATAAGCATCATCGTTCTTATTTTCTCCCAGAGCTTGCTAGAATCGAACAAGATGACTTTAGATCTACTCTGAGTGAGATATTTGTTCACGTCATAGTTCCACTTGATACGCACGACATTTATTCCAAAGGAAATATTGCGAGTATCTCACCTACCGTCACGATCGATATCTCTCGTACCCCTGGCAAGATTGAAAATGTACACATTGGTGCAGATTGTTCGCCAGAAGAAATCTCGATCTACATCGAAATCTTCAAGGAATTCTGAGATGTATTCGCTTGGTCATATGAAGAGATGTCGGGAATCGACCCTCGAATCGTCGAACATGATATTAAAACTTATCCAGATGTTAAGCGTGTTCGACAACGTGTTAGAGCTGTCAATCCCTGGGAGGCCCCTGCTATTAAGGTAGAGGTAGAGAAATTGCTTAATGTTGGCTTCATCTACCCGGTTCCCTTGACTGAAAGGGTATCCAATCTCGTTCCTGTGAATAAGAAGCAAGGAACCATCCGTGTATGCATGGATTTTCATGACCTAAGCAAAGCTTGTCCTAAGGACAACTTCCCGACACCTTTCATCGATCAGATCCTCAACGAGTGTGCGGGATGAAAAGTGTTTTCTTTCATGGATGGATTTCTAGGGTATAACCAAATTTAGATTAAAACTGAGGATCAACATAATATGACATTTATTTGTCCTTGGGGTACTTTCGCATACCGGAAGATTCCTTTCGGCCTTAAAAACGTTGGAGCAACCTTCCAACACGCTATGACCTTTGCCTTTCACGATCTCAAGCATATAGTCGAAGCTTATCTTGATGGTCTTGCTGCTGACTCTCGTAAGAGAGTGGATCACCCTAAGAACCTTCGACTAGTTTTTGAAAGATTTCGTCATTATCACATCTGATTGAACCCTCATAAATGCATCTTTTGCGTTAGGTCAGGACATCTTCTAGGATTTTTAGACTTTGAGACTGGGATCATGGTAGATCCGTTAAAGGTTGAGGCAATACTTCAATTGCCTCCCACGTGCTTTATTCGACAACTTCAAGGTTTACAGGGGAAAGCTAAATTTTTACGTTGGTTTATAGTGAACTATGCCAATATTACTAAGGGTTTCATGCGTCTCTTGAAGAAGGAAACCCCTTTTATCTGCGATGAGCGAGCCCAGGAATCCTTCCATGCTTTGAAGAAAGCCTTGGTATCAACGCCTCTGCTGAAGTCTCCTGACTATAGTAGATATTACGTGTTTTATGTCGCCACGTCCGAAGAGACGATTGGTATGGTATTGGTTTAGGAGGATGATGAGCTCCACGAGCACGTCATTTACTATATTAGTCGAAACTTAGTCAATCTTGAGCTCAAATATTCTCACGTTGAAAAGCTTGCTTTGGTTGTCATTCACGCAGTCCAATGATTACGCCATTATATATTTATTTGAAAAAATATTGTGGTTGTCGATGCCAATCCATTTCAATGCGTCCTTACCAAGTGTATCATAGGGGGAAATTACAATAAATGGATTGTCATTTTACAATAATTCGATCTCGATTTTGCTTCTACGAAATCCATGAAATCACTAGTCTTTGCAGAGTTAATATTCGACTTCCCACGATTGGACGAGGATGTTGTTCATGTTGATTCTTTTGTGGATGAACACATTTTCCTTGTCTCGTCGTCTGACCCCTAGTATGGAGACATTGTTCTCTATCTTCAAACTTTGAAGTTCCCTCAACATCTCTCGCGAGATGACCGACGACGTATACGATACCAAGCTAAGAATTACCTTATCCTGGATAACACTTTGTATCGTCGAGGAATAGACAATATCTTGCATTGTTGCTTAACTCACTAGGGTTTAAGCATGGTCATTCTTCCCCTTACTACCCCCAAGAAAATGGACAGGTAGAGGTCGTAAACAAGTCTCTCAATACCATTTTACAGAAAACTATCAGCCAGAGCAAATCTGACTGGCAGATCATGCTATATCTCGCACTTTGGGCATATCGAACCTCGGTCAATACTGCCACCGATTTTTCTCCTTTCCAGTTAGTACATGGTGTGGAGTCGATCTTACCTATTGAATGTGAAATCCCTTCTCTTATATTGGAAGTTGTGATCCTATCTGACACTTCCGATCTCAAACGACGCCTCGTGCACCTGGAGAGCCTTGATGAGTAGAGTCGAGATGCCTGTATGACTATCGAAGCGAATAAAAGACATGTCAAGGTCCAATATGATAAGTCTGTATGTCCTCGATTGTATGTTGAGGGTGACTTGGTCCTTTTATATGATCAATCCAAAGAACCATTGGGGCCAGGCAAGTTCAAACCCATGTGGCACGGTCCCTATATTGTGCGACGTGTCTTAGAAAAAGGATCATATGAATTAGAAGATTATGAAGGGAACATGTTGTCTTAGCCCAGGAATGAAATCTACTTGAAAAGATATTACGCTTAAGCCCCAAGCTTGGGCGTAACTCTTTGTATACTAATGTAATTTAGTGTATATATTTTTCCCTTTATTTTTTGTCTTCAGCTTGCTTATCGAGTTTTCCCTTGGTTGGCATATGTCAACGGAGTCTTTGGTCTACTTAGGATTCACAAATGGAGCCAGTCGTCATACACAGAACTTGGTTTCTGCCGCTTGGGTTGTTTACTCACCTGAGGGTCTACTGGTGTATTCAAGTGGTGTATGCCTATGTCCATCCATGAATAATGTGGTCTAATATAGTGTTGTTATAGAACTTTTGCTTAATGCCATTTCGCATGGTATTCACTCTTTAGAGGTTCGCCTGGATTCCCAGTTAGTAGTATGTTAGTTGAACGAAAGTTACCATGTGCGTGACCCTATGTTACTCCAATGATTCTTATGGGTACGCCTTTTAGAACGACAGTTTGATTTTATTACTTACCATCGCATACCTAGAAGTTCTAATTATGTATCTGGTGCATATGCTAATTTCGTTTTAGATTGGCATTTGTCACATAACTAAAGCAAAGAAAATTTTCTTATCAATGTACACATTGTAACATAAGTAAGGCTGAAGAACCATGTTTTTATATATATTTCAAAAAATATGATGTTTATAGTACAAAATTGGGGCTAACACCCTCAATACACATATAGAGCTGATAATACAAACGTCGTGACATCTACGCATGTGGCGCCGGATGAGTTTCATGATAACAAACTACGACATTTGTGAGACACCAAAAGAGTCACACCTGAGCTCTAGGAACGCCTACCACTTGTCATTGCATAGCCTCTGGCAGATCCTCCACTTGAACCATCGGAATCCTTTGTGTCAAACGAGATAGGTTTCCCTACACATTTTGAAGGACTCTCTTTGCTTCTCCTCTCGTTGCCTCATCTCCCCAGTGCCTTCGACGATATCGTGGAAGGTTGTCACATACATGTCTAATTAGTACTTAAACATCATCCAAAAGATATTTTTGTTTTCCTATACAAAAATACAAAAAAATGAAATATTTAAAAAAAATTGACATACCTATGTCCCCGTCGGTGATCCATGGTGGTAATGGCATGTCGGGGTCCCCTTTGAAGTCGATCCCTACGTAGGGGTAGTCATCTAGAGCAATGACCTTTTGTCTCCACCAGTAAAAGAAATCATCGTTTTAGGGTGTGGGCACCCTACCTTCCCCCTGTCATCTCATCATCTCGGTCATAAAGAGTCACACCTAAGCTCTGGGAACGCCTACCACCTGTCGCTGCATAGCCTCCGGCAGATCCTCCACCTGAACCATCGGAATACTTTGTGTCAAACGAGATAGGTTTCCCTGCACGTTTTGAAGGAATCTCTCTGCTTCTCCTCTCGCTACCTCATCTCCCCGGTGCCTCCAACGATGTCATGGAAGCTTGTCCGATCGTCGTGGACCTACGTTTGTGTCACATACATGTCTAATTAGTACTTAAACATCATCCACAAGATATTTTTGTTTTCCTATACAAAAATTCAAAAAAATCAAATATTTAAAAAACTTTGACATACCTATGTCCCCGTAGGCGGTCCCTGGTGGAAATGGCATGTTGGGGTCCCCTCTGAAGTTGATCCCTGCATAGGGGTAGTCATCCAAAGAAATGACTTGATGTCTCCACCAGTAAAAGAAATCATCGTTGTAGGGTGTGGGCACCCTACCTCCCCCCTGCCATCTCATCACCTCGGTACACCATGCCATGGTTGGATCGCAAGGTCCTTGCGGAATGATCTCAACTCTAGGTCCCAAACCTGGAACCCGCTCGAAGAAAAAGATACACAAGATAGAAGTGAACCTGAAGTTCCTTTTACAACCCTGTTTACATTCTATCAACTGGCTCTTAATGTTAGCCAGTAGTGAGGTGCACTAATCATACATCGTGGGTCTCAAGCACTCTATGGAGTAAAACATAAGTGGCCTCGATGCCTGGTGCAACGAAGTTGATCCTGTGATCCGTGTCAAAACGAGGACAACAATCTATTGTTTATCGCTCGAATGGGGAGTTGACTCCTGACCTTCTCAGTCCCTATAATGCAATGAACATATATGTATTCTTCTATATTCATACCGCTCCCAGCTCCTTAGGCTTTGAGGTTGACCACCTCACCCTGACGCAACAACCCCGTTAAGAAATAAATATCCTCGACTTCAATTCTTAATGGTTGCCCATCAAGGTTGAAGCTCTCACTGTCTAGATCCCAATAATCCACGAGCAAATGTAGCAATCTCACTTGGGCCCTCATCCCTTTGAGAGCCCAAAAATTATACAACCCGCATCTTTTCAAGGCCATTTGGGCCCCTGGATCTCTTTCCACAATAACATCTACCTCCTCATGTTCCATTTCCCTCCACTCTAGCACCATCCTGCAAGAGAAAAATCATTTTTTGAGTTAGCATTCACTAAAAAAAAATGTTTACGGACATATACACGAGCTGCATCATTCACAGTCACATATAGGGTTGAGTATATGCTGGCTATCTTTTAAAAAACTGCGTATAACCATGCGTATATGCGACCCGATGAATAGTAGCCCGCGTACACCTAAACTTCTAATTTGTGCCCTAAATAACTTAAAAATTGAAACCTTAATACAAAATGTGATCCACTAAAAAGAAATAGGAGAGGAAGAGGAATTACTTGGTCCAGACGGTCGTCAATTCCGTCACTCGTATCTCCCGCAATCACCAGTTGAAGATCGGAGGTAATTTGGTCCAAAATCCACTATTTGGGGTAAAAAAGTAAAATGGTATAGTAAATTTGTTTTTTTTAACTATTTATAGCAAATTTTTACCCACTTTGCATAGTTTCGGATAATATTTTCGCCTAATGGACTAATACAACAGTGGATTGAATTGGGTTTTGTAGTTTTTTCTTGGGTTTCTTGTGGTTTTCAGCGTTATGTCGAACGTTCATAACTTCAGACAAGTATTTTCGCTACCCAACATATAGGATAGGTATCCATTCCATCATGCACATTTGCATCGTCCTATAATTGTCACTCATATGCCTAGGTACGAACCCATTTTTAGCGACACAAAACTTTCTATCTACTACTAGAAGTGTCATTATCAAATGGTAGAGACTTACCAAACATGGGTACCCTAGTTAGATCCTCTGCTTCATTTGGTGCCCATGCAGAGATTTTTTCCATAGGACCGAGAGTCCCTTATAACTAATACATGACTTTATGATGAACCTCATTTCTCACTCATAAACATGATGACCTATACCTAGAGGACTCCCAAGGGAGTTTGATTTAAGCTCTTTTCCGACTCGTTTTCAATAAGAGAAAAGATTGCCGAGTGAACTTGTCTCTTTAACACTCATAAATTGGATTTTAAAGGACATCTATTTGGTACAAGTTTATCCTTTTTTCAAACCAAGTAGACTAGGATTATGAAAAAGGACATTTTTTGGCGTTAAGTTGTGATTGCATCTCATGCCCTTGCTTGCAGTATTGAGCCTATTGTTGGTTCTTGCTTTGCATTATAAACCCAATAGTTTTGCATCCTCAACCAAGCAGAGCCTTGTTTATATCCTTTGCAGCTTGACACCCTATACACAAGAGGTAACATTCCCCCGAGTGTCCATCTCCCACATGCACCTCATTTCATTGAGCATAGGTACGTTCCACTACTAGAACTAGTTTTTCTTACTTGCAACACTCGTTCCCTCCTCTATATCATAGCATTCATTTGACTATGAAAAAAAAAAAAAAGACGGGTGGGAAGGGAGTATTATATTCTATTGGAAACAATCGTATCGCCTTTGAAGCACAAACTTTTTGAGTCCACTTGTCATCATAATTTTGGGTTTAGCATGACTTTAGAAAGCTGAGATCATTACAGAGAGTTTACTCCCCCTACTGGTTACTCTTTCAGTCCCTATGGAGAATTTGATTGATGCCTCCTGCATCTCATGGTTTCATCGTTGAGTTTATGCTACTAGAGTCTTCCATATGTCTCATGCTCTTGTTTAAAGGATGTCTATCAACCCGTGTCGGCCATTCCTCATAACTCTTAACTTTGCATGTCGACCATACCCTCAGTTTTTTCTCAAAATCACATGAAGTTGTAGTCCTATTGTGCGCCCTGGTCCGACTTTCCTCATTGGTAGGTAACCTTGAACCCATCAGTCTACATTTCATCATTGGTCGTTGACTAGGTGGTTTCCCTTGTCTTCGACGACAAGACATCTAAACACACATTGGGATTCATGCAGTGTCTTGGATGCCATTAGCCTTATTCGTGGTTTCCTAGCATTTATCAGCATTTTTCCTCATTGGTTGTTATTCAGAGGGTCTTTTTAGTGTACCTCTTACACCTGGCACATGCAAAAGACGCACAAGGTCATTGGTTCATGAACATTTTCTTCGTCCTATTTCCTTCAAATCATCAAGCTCCTTCTTTATACCTCATGTTGAATGATAAGAGATCCATTAATGCTCTCCTTTTAGCGGGTCTCCTTCCATCGAATTCAACTCATCTATTTTGGAGACAAGACCTAGAGTCCTATGAGTACCTAGAGGCTTGTAGTCATTAGTGGCAGGTTCTCTCGCCATCGACAGTTGGGAATACATCAATGTCTCATGATCGATGGATTCTTCAAGTGTTCGACCCTGACTCCTTTATTCACACTTGTAAGAATGTATTTGGTGGATTGATACCTACTTTCATCATCGATAGGTTTTCTCGCGTTTGTTGACGGTATACCTCAATGAGTGGAAATCAAATGAAGTCTCATTGTGTTCGACCTCAACTCCTTTATTCACATGATGTAGACTTGCACCTTTGGAAGATTGTGTAGAAGACTTGAAGACATAAATTTATAGTCGCATCTTTTCTGAGCTGTTACTACTTTTCATTGGACCAATGCCTGTGTGACTTCAGTGATCATGGGAGATCAAATTGTACTCCATGTATGCATATATCTTCAGATTGATTTTGAGACTGGTTTTACTAGGCCTTGTTCGTGACTATGAAAACCTTTGGAATGAAACCACCTTTGTATTTCCTATTCATAACCATGGACAAATGTTTGATATATTTTCACATGGATCTGCAGTGTAACTCAAATTGGCAGCCATGCATGCAAAGTTAGTACATATTGTAATGAACAAATAGTTCTTTCAACTGGGTCCCCAGTACTCCACTTTTGGGTTTTATAATGTATTTCGGCCATCGTAAATACTCCTCTGACCTCACACATTAGGGGGCATCTATTATAGCAAGACTTGCCTCACCCTATGCAATCTTGCACATAGGGCCTTTTTTCCATTTCCCTATGCAGACTTGAAGTCCCTTTTTGCAAATCCTAGAGCTAAAAACATCATTTTTCCACATATACACACCTTGCCTATATTACAACATGCGTATACACAGGTTGCACCACTAAATCCCGTGTGCATCGGGAAATGTGCCCAAAATTAAAAAATGGTGTCGGGTTTCCATGTCACGTCACGAGATCAATGATCCTTGGCCTTCCATATACTAGAAACATTCTGAATCGGCCCTTCAGTTCCACTTGAAGGCTATAAATGGGCCAAATCCGAGCTATGGAAAGGAGGAGAAAGAATTCAACTTTGAAAGCAAAGTTACTCAGGAGAAATTATTCACTTCACATTGAGTCTGCATCCCTTTGTCCTTTAAGTCTGAACACATTGTTCAGCCCCAAAGCTCTTCCCTTATTGATTGATAACTTCATTGTCTCTCTTATATAATATTGTCTTTGGTAGAGGATTGAAGTGTGGAGGTCCAACTGGAAGGAACTTAGTTTCTCGATTTCGAACCGTGTCGACACAGAAGTTTGTAACTCATTCACTTCTACTGATTATATCTTAATAGAAATACTCTTTTCTCATCCAATTAATATCTCACAAATATTTGAATTATTATTCCATAGGCATATTTTTTATTAATGTTGATGGATTATGCTATTGAATGTGCTAACATTATATATTATCACCATATGCTTGTGTTTCTTGGTTGTTGAGGACTAGTTGCAAGTATATTGCTTTGGGTCAAGTGCTCAATGGTGGACTTCATCAAATGTTTGGACGAGGTAGGCATTTTATCTTGTCTTGCTAACATATTTGTTCATATATCATACTTTATATTAGAGTTGATTTCTGCAGTCATTTCTTTCTGTTGTGGTTTACCCCTAGCCATAGAGAGATTTTCCTCGTAACACAAATCACCTTTCTGTCGTGGCTTTGACGTCACCCGTGCAATTGACTCTCAACCTTTTTCCTTCATGGCCTTTTCCACCTATCCACAACCCCTACCATCTGCCACTGTGGAAATCCACATCACCTCTGAAACATCACCTGACATGTGGCCTTCATGTCATCATGTAAAAAAATATTCCAAATTTTCAAAAAATTCGAAAATTCCCAATTTTGTTAAAAATGCCAAATTTTGAAATTTCTCCCTTGACTTGTGTGGAAATTCTGGATTAACCTTCTCACAACCAACTTTGGCCCTGCACACATCAATTTGACCTCTTTCCTGAAGTTCAAACATCCTTGAACTAATTTTTCAATGGATTTTTCCAAGAAATCGCGGCTTTTGCCCAATTCACCTAATTTTTTCCATGGTTACCTTGCAACTCCATGAATCTAGTGAAATTTGACCTTAAACGCTCAACTCACTACTACATATTGAAAAATTTATGATGACTGCTTGCAACGAAAGTACTCTTTCGTCGCAAAATTCAAGAGAAAAAGTACAATTATTCATTTTTTTTCTAAATCCACCTGTATTCGTCGCTATCTCGATGAATGTACTTTGTCTAAATTGATATGGTCAAAGTTCTTCGCAAGAGCTATGAATGACCATTATAAGTGACCGTTATAAATGACAGTTAAATATGACAAATAAATAGGTAAAAAAAAAAGAAATATTTTAGGTCATGGTCGTTGCAATTGCGACGATGGTGACCTAAAATTGAACTATAAATATTTGACGGTTTAAAGATGTTGCGACAATATTGCTATAAAAACGACGGTTCTGAAAGGGTATTTTTGTGCAGAAGTTATGCGGAAGAATGTCAGAGAATATAGTTAGAGGTGGGGAAAAAAGTAAAGCGGGTGAAAAGGGTGATGGTAGATGTTATTGCCCTTGTAAAAAATGTTGCATCATACGTCCCGTAAGAATTTTAATAGCAACAGCTACAAAACATCGTAGGAAATATGGGCACATTGATGGCAGATCGAATGAATATCATCCCATCGTAATTATTTATTTTTTTCATTATCTTTTTTTAATTTGTCAATTTTATATAAAATTATATATATATATATATATATATAT
>ML779045.1:784478-802207 GCA_009831015.1 Picea engelmannii
ATACTTTCGAAGTTATATAAATATATGTTAATTTATTAATTGACAATGCATCTTTTACATATCTGACATATTGCAGTTGAAACACCACAAGGCTATGTGGTGCAATGGTCGTAAATTTCGCATCAAACAATTGGATGAAACCATGAAAACTTATGATAGTGGGATAATTGTAGTATTCCAGGTCACTAATGTTTCCTCTAGGAGTGACAAACATCCCCGAGAATCTGAAAATAGATACTATGAGTATTTAAACGATATACTTGAGTGTGACTTTAATTCCTTCAAATTAGTTATGTTCAATGTCAAATGGTATAGGTTACGAATGCATGAACACGATGAGGAAAGAACTGTTATTCAACATGCCAACGAATTTCCAATGATTAAAACAACGGTGTTTGAAAGAGGACATGATCACTATGTTTTTCCAAGCCAATGTGAACAGGTCTTTTACTCAAATGTTCCAGGTGAAAGGGATTGGTCATTTGTTGTTAGATATGATCCAAGAGGAAGGCCAATTAAGTATACTCATTTACAGGAAGCAAATGATATTGAAGATCAAGAAGATGATTCGACAAATCAGACAGAGCCGGAAGATCATGGAGGGTCGATAGATCATGATCCAGGCATAGGAGACAATATTGCAATTATTGATGATGATGTCGATGAAAATATGCTCGAAAATGACATTGATGATGATGATGATATCATCAATCCTTTCAACATCGTTTCAGAACCGGATGATGATACAGATGTCGAGTTCAATGAAGAAGATCAAGATAGAGAATAAGGATGATTACACAAATGTTGAGGTTGGATTAGGTACGTGACTATATAATATTTTAATTTGTATGAATTATTCTCTTAAAATAATTTACTTATAATGTCATGGGTTAATGACATGTTTTTAAGTTTTATGCGACGTTTTTATATCCTATGTTGCATGTTGTTTAATTATTATTTGAAACCTGAAAATAGCTACCAATATACTAAAGTACGTGGTAGACTAAAAATATCATTTAGAAACACATAATTTCATGTACCTTCATTAATTTTTGTTTTTGTAGTTTCTATGCATGATTCTTAATAGGACGTTGCTTTCAATTATTTTCTATTTTATAGATTGGGTTTTGGGGATCAATTGAGATTGATGTGAGGGGGAGGGGAGGAACCATATGAGCTTCCACCTTCACGTGGTTGGCCTTGTTCAGTAGAGGATAAATTATTCTTGAAACCAAGAGAGGCTCTTTCATTTTTATACCATCATGATCGTATAAGATTTCATCAATATTGTTACATATTTGAATCTTCTTAGAATAGAGATTTGTTACATAGTTCTTGAAAAAATACAAAATACTTATGTATTGGATATTAATTTGGTCTTTGTGTGGGACATTTTATGCCATTAGTATGTTTTGTACAAAAATAATGGATCTTGGGGACTACACCATGGTCAAGGAATGAGGAACGAGGAATGATGTATCTGTGTCATACTTGTGATGAAAAATCCCTCTTTTTCATTGATTGCTTAATCAACACCATAAAAATACTAGAGGCAAGCAACAGTGACATGTGAATGGGGCCAACGTTGAAATGTTTTCAAACTGTATCCGTATGCATTGAAATTTGACCTGGATAGACTATTCGCATGCCTTAACGATATGGGAGGGTTTCTGGACTCAAATTTCACTCACACACTCACTTTCTTCCATCATCATATCATCATGGAAACCATAAACCCTATTTTTCATATGTTCTAGTAGATATGTTAATGATTTCAAGTTTCATATTTGTATTTGACTGAAGGTCCAGCTAACTTGCAAAGTATCAAATTTTAATTTCAAGTTGATAAACCAAATATGAAATGAATCCAAGCATCATTTGATATTTTCGCAAGAGAGACGAATGTAAATAATCTTGCGATGAATTTGCTATACTATCGACGAAAAAAGTTTGTCGATAGTATAGCTAATTCGTTGCAAGAATATTGTGTCTAATTTGAATGGTGTTACATGGTTTGCAAGGAGTGTAGGGCTTATATTATGGTGCAATGTAATGTAGTATATAAGAACAATCTCTATTCCAAACCTCAAAATGGATAGTACCATATCTTGTTCATAAGACAAATATTCTTTGTATGTTTCCTTTATGGTGGCTCAAGCCCTTAGTACACATGATGCCTTACAATGAAATGTAACAATTTTACTATTGAATGATAGTGTTATGTCACCCATGGTTAAGTAAATAACTTAAGGTTCTTAGGTCCTATTTGAATCTTCTTAGAATTGAGATTCGTTACATAGTCCTTGAAAAAAGACAAAAGACTTATGTAGCGGATATTAATTTGGTCTTTTTGTGGGACATTTTATGCCATTAGTATGTTTTGTACAAAAATAATGGATCTTGGGGACTACACCATGGTCAAGGAACGAGTAATGAGGAATGAGGAACACAGAACAAGGAACAAGCTAGAACAAAAATTGTACGAGGACTAGACACCGGCAACAGTGACCTGTGAATGGGGCCAACGTTGATAATTTTTCAAACAATTTCTATATGCACTGAAATTTGTCATGGATAGACTATTCACATTCCTTAACAATATGGGAGGTTTTTTGGACTCAAATTTGACTGACACACCCACTTTCTTCCATCATCAATTCATCATGTAAACCATAAACCCTAATTTTCTTTCAAAGTACACAATTTGGTTGACGCAAGTTTTAGGTTTTCATCAGTATTTCTTCATTTTTCTTTCAGGTTCTACATTAATGTATATACAATGTATCTGCGTCATAGTTGTGATGAAAAATACCTCTTTTTCATTGATTTCTTAATCAACACCATAAAAATACTAGAGGCGAGCAACAGTGACATGTGAATGGGGCCAACGTTGAAATTTTTTTAAACTGTAACTGTATGCATTGAAATTTCTCATGGATAGACTATTCGCATGCCTTAACGATATGGGAGGGTTTATGGACTCAAATTTCACTCACACACCCACTTTCTTCCATCATCAATTCATCATGTAAACCATAAACCCTAATTTTCTTTCAAAGTACACAATTTGGTTGACGCCAGTTTTAAGTTTTTGTCAGTATTTCTTCATTTTTCTTTCAAGTTCTACATTAATGTATATAAAATGTATTTGTGTCATAGTTGTGATGAAAAAACCCTCTTTTTCATTGATTTCTTAATCAACACCATAAAAATACTAGAGGCGGGTAACAGTGACATGTGAATGGGGCCAACGTTGAAATTTTTTCAAACTGTATCTGTATGCATTGAAATTTGACATGGATAGGATATTCGAATGCCTTAATGATATGGGAGGGTTTTTGGACTAAAATTTCACTCACATGCCCACTTTATTCCATCATCATATCATCATGGAAACCATAAACCCCTTTTTTCATATGTTCTAGTAGATATGTTAATGATTCCAAATTTCATATATGTATTTGACTCAAGGTCTAGCTAGCTTGCACAGTATCAAATTTTAATTTCAAGTTGATAAACCAAATATGAAATGAATCCAAACATCATTTGATATCGTTGCAAGAGAGAAGAATGTAAATAATCTTGCAACGAATTAGCTATACTATCGACGAAAAAAGTTCGTCGATAGTATAACTAATTCGTCGCAAGAATATTGTGTCTAATTTGAATGGTGTTAGATGGTTTTCAAGGAGTGTAGGGCTTATATTATGGTGCAATGTAGTGTAGTCTATAAGAACAATCTCTATGCCAAACCTCAAAATGGATAGTACCATATCTTGTTCATAAGACAAATATTCTTTGTATGTTTCCTTTGTGGTGGCTCAAGCCCTCGGTACACATGATGCATGACAATGAAACACCAAGAGATATGGTCGAAAATAAGCAATGGACTTTTGATTATAACTTCGAGTGTAAATAGGATTGAAGACCTTAAAAGGAAAATCAAGATTACAATGGTCGAAGATAGGTGGAAGAAAATAATGGATGAATATGGATACATTGCAAGAAAAGAGATAGGTTCCATGAACGAGTACAACCAAGTGGTTTGATCCTAGATGAGTGGAATGAATGATGGTAAATGGAAGCTGTGACCATGGGTGGGTCACTAATGGAATTAATATCCTTGGGGGACTATTGAATGGAGATATAACATAAAAATGGTCTTCAAGGTATGGAGGAGGTGAAGGGACAATGACATGTGATGAATCACACCCTATCATATACCAATTTGATACAAATCGCTTGTGAGTCCTTAGAAAAAACCAACAAAATAAGAAGGAAGCATACGGATCTCTTTGGGATGTAAACTATATGGACTCCTAATCCTAATGGGGAAACAATGGCATGGATTACAACATGCAATAGGGTGATAACTTGGGGAAACAACACTCGCGGAATTGTCATCCTCTAAAGGTCATTGTGCATACACATTTATAGGAATGGAAGAATGACCAACGTTGACCATGTCAAGGATCAAAATTACCTAGGGTTTTTGTGTTTGTTCCATGAAATCAAGGTCTGTGATTACATTGAACTAAGTTGATTAGAATTATTAGGGTGATGCTTAACAACCCATGTATAAAAATTGACTATGAATTATATCAACATTGATAAAGTCATTACTCCATCAATAATCATCCCCACATCTTATCTTGTCCTAATTCATTTATGTTGTGCCATATCAACATCCACTTCAAGGTAGGCTTGTGTTAAATTGTTGTCATTGTGCTACTATTCTTTTCTCCTATTTGTACACACACTTTGACTCTCACACACTAAACTCCTTTGCTAAATTACATTCAACACACTCAAATTTTCGTTATGTTTCCTAACAACTACTCTAATCAATGATTGTATTATTTTACCATAACTCTCAATAGATTGACTTTAAATTGTCTAGTGGAAATTATGTATAGGTAATCCTTAATTCTAGTGTATTGAAATCATAATGCACATATTGCCTAAGTCCTTTATCACAAATTCTTTCTAGTTTTCAAATTCATTTTTGTGACAATCTAAAAAGGCTTTTATATGACATTCACAAATTTTGGGTCTTTATCATCAACATTTGTGCATTGAGACTCACATAGGTTGGTCTTGCACTCTTGTTAGGACATGCAGGTATACTAAAGGGATTTTGTCATTCAACCCCCTCTTTTGAGTGTCTACAAGCATAATTGCAAGCAATTTTATCTCAAACACAAATATAACAAAAGACTAAGCACAAACACTAAAATGTGTTGTTATACCAGAGAAAAAGATTGATAAATAATTCCAAAAAGAAGGAATGACATAAAATGAAAAAAAAAACCATATCATCAATCTCATTATCAAGAAGTCTATAAGAAAGATAAAAAGTGCAAAATAGTATCCCTAGGAATGATTTTAAGGATGGAAATTTATATTAAAATGTAGAAACATGGGCTAATATTACTAGTCCTTAATATTCAAAATGTAAAATGTTTGGCGATAGTTTTGTAAAAATATTCAAATTTCTAAGGATTTTATATAGTTTCTATAAATTTTTGGCGAATTTTAAGGTAAAATAATTTTATTCTATGGAATTTGGGCAAATCATTTTTAGAAAAAATGGGAATTCGTGAATCTTTTTTGGGGAAAAACCATGGAAAATTACCCATTTGCGAAATTTAGCCCCTAAAATCATCTATGTGTATCCCCACTTCTAGAGAAGCAATTGGTAAAATCAACAACGTTCATGGAATCAAAACCCTAGGGACAATTATGTAGCATTTTATTATTAAAGAACCACAACTACCATAGATTGATCAATCTCCATTTCCACACCTATTACCTAGGTCCCTGTTACAAATTGTTTATACTTTTTAGATCTATGTCCATGACAACCTAAAAATGTTTTTATTCAATTTTTATAGATTTTGGCTTTGTATCGTCTTCATTTTAAGAACAAACACTTGCATAGGTTGGGATTTCTCTCTCTTTAGGACACACAATGACATATTGGAGGGCTTTTTCCAGTGGCACCCTCTTTTTTGAGTGACTTTGTTGAATCCTCACAAGAAGGTGATTTGGAGGGTGCCTAGGGTCATTGTGACTATTATGAGAAAACGTGTAAGTAGATATATCCCTCTCAATTATTGAAAATTCATAAATTGATTATTATATCCAAGGCCAATGATAATTTCCCACCACTTTGTGTTTTTTTGGTTTGAAGGGCTTGTGATTTTGCGATGCCACTTTTGAGGGTCACCATGACATTCCCACTCAGGGATGGAATTTGATATCCAAATTTCCCATCATGGGGAATTTTGGATATCAAACATGGTCAATGAATTTAAATTCTCATTGTCAACTATAGGAAATAAGGGTGAATAATAAGCGACAAACTCAACCTTTCTCATGAGTTCATTTTTTTTACATCAAGGTAGAGTTTTGTATTCGTTTTTTTCAAAATTACAGTTCTATAGGTCATCTTAACATGGGCCAAAAATTATGGGGTTAAATTTCTATGGTCGAAGTTCCCATTAATACTTAGGTAGTAGGATTATGGATTTTGACAAAACTCATATCAAAGTTAGGGGAGTATTTCATTCGAAAATGAAGTGCGTTTATCCACTTATTAACTTACTCCTAAAAAATATAGTTAAATACCTTTGATCATTAAGTCAAAATTGTCAAATTAACGTGAATAGTTCCAAGCCCAACCTTATTCCCACTTTGCAAACTAAACACAATGTTCACTCTCTAAGTGCCATTGGCAATACAGTGTTTTAGTACAAGGAGCATCACCTCCAAAAACAATGTAACCTTATGGCATTTAGGATCTGCTCTTTTGGAATGGAACCTTATGGAATTTAATATGTTCTCTTTTGTTATGCGTTTGGTGGACCCCTTTAGAAACCAATGAAAAAAATATATTCCTAACTCCCCCTATTCTTATCTCCACAACACCTCTCCATCTACCACGTGTACAATTAATCATCAAGGTCTTAAAAGAAGATTTCCTAGCCTCTTTGGAGTCAATAAATCTCTGCGTATAAAATTTATACCCGTGTTATCGGACTAATCGGTAGGTGCAGACACTAACAGATCTCCCTAGATCCACCTGGATCTAGAACAAAACAGGATAGGACATGACTCTTTCCCTAATTTATGACCATTGAATTAGCTAAGAAGGAGGAACAAGTGGCATACCTTTGTATCGCTTCCTTAGGTCTTTGTTGCTCCCGCTTCACTCCGGTGCTCTCGTGAGGTCAAGACCAAGACAACACAAACCAACCAAAGTGAAGATAGCAAAATGTATTCAATCGTCAACTTATGTGTATGATCAAGGAATTACACAATAAAGTAAGAATGACTTTATGGGAAAAGGACATGTCGCTGTATCATATTAATTGAAAGTAGAAGATACAACCTGATCGCCTTGATGTCGCAAGATTCCTTTCGGTGACTCTTGGTTCCAACACACACACTTGCTCTGTCCTTGCATGAAGAAGATCCAATTCCTCTTGATAGACCTACTAGAGTCTCCAAGCTTCTGTCCAAGCTGGCTTCTTCACACAATTCCTTCACCAATTCTCCAATTAATCTTGCTTAACATTTTCCATGAGAATCCTATCAATATATAGGAGAGGATGAGATGGTTACATGGATGAGAATGATCCCACCAAATCAGGGAAACCAGTAAAATGATAACCATTCAAATGCCAACCCATTTTCTAGAAGATTCCCTTCTAGAACCCTCGAGACTTCTTCTCTTTTCCAAGCTTGAAAACAAGTTCGCACCCTATGTATAGATCACAGTGCGAGAAGTTTTCACCCTAGCTGAAGGTGGCCTAGGAGAATGGGTCATTCTCGCACCCTAGGCTATAAGCAGGCTGCAAACTCACTTTGAAAATATGTTTTCTGGAAGGAGGTAAATGCCACTTTTCTCAGGAGAAAGTTCTTGTTGGGAGCCTGAGCACACCATTGTCAATACACCATCAAGATGACCAAAATCATGTGTAACAGAATGCCCCCCAAAGTATGAGGCCGAAATTAGTGACAACTGGAATACTTTGTAAACTGCGTGTGTGTGTCGGAAACCAGGAGCACACCTAATCGGAAACCTGCAAACAACCAAGCATCTGCAGAATATCATACTAGTTCTGAGGTAGGCATTCCCATACTCAGATCACAGACTGATGACATCATAAACATAGGTCATGGCCACCAATCATACACCATGGATCCATGCCATCAAAATATCGCATAGCCACCAAGAATACACTGTGGATCCATGCAAGAAATTTCAAATAAAGACGGCATAGCCACGAGACATACAAAGTGGATCTATGTGTCAACAAATTATACATATTCCATCGTAGCCTAGATCAAAGAGATGAGACCCAGGGTCTTCAATCCCATCACCTGAAAATACGAATCTAACCATGTGATTACATGTGTTGAAGTTGAACATGGTAGAAATGACTTGATTACCGGTCATTGATGAAACCGTTAACAAGTGCAAGGGAAATCACCATTAATGTCAAAGACTCCCAAGGTACACTAGTACAATCCACTGAATGTGAATAAATGAGTTGAGGTCGAACATCCAACGGAATCTCCCGATCAGGGGTCAATGATGAAAACCCACTGTCGAAAGCGAGGAAACCTGCCATTGAGGCATGCAAGTTCCAAGGTACCAAATAATTTCTAAGTCTTGTTTCCGGATAATGAGCTGGAGTCGACGGAACAAAACTCGTCACTGGAGGGCCTTGATGTATCCCCCATCAATGACACGAAATGAGTAACATATTTTGAAGGCGGAACAGAGTATGATGTGAGTTGAACTGGACACAAGGAAGGCCAACACGGAGAGAATGGACGACTGCAGATGGCCAACTCAATTTCGGATGAACTTCTCTTGAACATATGAATGACACGACCAATGATTTGGCAGCACTGACTCAGAGATGACGCAGGGCATGACCTTGTAGCAAATCGAATGAGAGACAAATGGATTTCCCAAACCGACTTCAGATAATGAATAGGGGGGTGTCATGTTCAAGAGTGACACTTACTGCCAATAATACGAATACAAACACATCCCTTTCCCAAATTTTTCTCCACCATTTCTGGCAAGTACCTCTTTATTTTTACGCAAGCTTGAGGAGGATAACATATGCTTGTTGATGTAATCTCATCCTTCAGATGAGTCCTTTGGAGTATGTTTAACGAACCCTAGGAAGGAGTGGTTCGGTCCCATTACGGGTCTTTCGATGTTTGTTTAATGAGTCCAAAGATAGAAAACTCGAAGGTTTTTCATGATTATAGAGTCTGGAAAAACACTTAAAAGAGAACTCTCTCAGTTCCTTTTTCGTAAAATAGTCTGATGAGACCAAAAAAGAGATAAATTATCACCCAATAGACGCTTTCTTAAAATACTTTAATGAGCGTGAAAATAGCAAGGTCGCTCGGCGATCTTTTCACGTTTAGAGAGTCTGAAAAGAGCTTAAAGAGGACTCTAGGGGGTTCCTTTTTCGTATAACCTTGTTGAGCCCGAAAAAGTGATAAAAGTATGCTTGATCACGTTCTCATGTATTTTTTAGCGTGAGAACGGACAAAGACCAAGCTCGAGGTTTTGTGCAAAAAACCATAAAAAACAACTTAAACATGCGATGAAAAGAGAAAAAATATATGTATCCTTGTGTATGAACGTCGAAGTCATTATGTCTGCAAAAGTCGCACTCATAAGGGTATTAGGCATTAGGTTTAATAAATAAAACAATTATAAAAACCAATAAAAAGGGCAAAAAGTAAATATAAGTGGGTAAAAGTTCTTTTTACCATAGTCATTGTAACTTTGCCAATATTTTAGCCCAAAACCCCTCTTTTGCCCTTGAATTCCAACGCTCGATTGCGGAAGGTACGAGCATCCATTTGACGAACCGTCTCCGGCAGTGAGGTAAGCTCCTTGTCTTCTATCTTTTCATGGTTCAATTTTTCATTTTCATTGGTAAAATTCAAGTTTTTGAGCTTGTTTTAGGGGTTGAATTTGCGCTCGGCCATTGTCGCAGGCTAGCCACACGGGACCTGCGAGAATGCATCATTCTCGCAGGTGGCCCCAAAGGCACCTGCGAGAACCTCACACTGTGCCTGAAGGGCACCTGCGAGAACCGCAAAGTGAAAAATTTCTTTAAAGTTTGCTCAATGAAGAATGTACCAAGTCTTGAAGGGAGTTGTTGACCTTCTTCTTATGTGTCTTATGCAGGAATTTGGCTATCACCATGGTTCTGGAATGGCGTGAAAGAGAGCATGAAGAAGATGATGCTATTGCTGGGAATAACTCGGGCACCATTGTCACTTTACGAGACTATGGTCTCCTGAAATTCTTTCATATCCCGGGTATGAGGGCCCAAGTCAGACTGTTGGAGTACCCCGTTCATATGTGGGACGTGGACCAACAAGTATTCCACGTACGGGTCCACACATTGTCCTTGGATATCAAGGATGTTTACTTCTTGACAGGACTGTCATGGCGTGGGTACCATGCTAGCTTGACTGGTAGCAGAGGTGGTGGGCTGCCTATGAGTGAATACTATCATTTGTACTATGTTCCAAAGGCAGAAAGGAGCAAAGGAAAAGTGGTCATTTGGGGGGTACAGGATTTGACCCTTCGCACTATTTTGTTCACCATTGCTCGTATGGCTGGGAGCACTGCTCCACACATGGCTCTCCAAAGCTAATTTTAGTATGCCATAGAGTGTACTGAGCCTCGGGTCTTTAACTGGGTAGACGCAGTCCTTCGTAGCGTGAAGAGGCAGTTGACTAAATGCAGGAGAGGCGACCTGAAGAAATTCGGGTACGGGTCTTTGTTGGTGTCCTTCTTTCTTGAGAGGGTTCCCTTGCTGAGGTTGCAGGTTGAGTGGGGTTTACCGGCTCAGGAGGATCCAAGAATGATGAGGTGGTGTAACCTCATGGCCTGGCATGTAGCTGGACCAATCATCAAATACAATGATTCTTTCTTTGACTGGTTGCGACCACAGATGTTGATGGTCGATGATTATGCCTATGCCAGGTTGGAATTTCGAGGAGATCTGGACTTGGCCCTGCCCGAGGGTGCTCAGTGGGGAGATCTCAATAAGAAGTACACATTTTTCACTTTTTAAATGTTTTTATGAATTTTATCATATGCAAATGTTTTTATGTTTGTCCAAGGTCTAATTACAAAAATTATTTTTTGATGACACGGACATGGGGCCTTATCGACCTTCGGGTACTTCTCCTATTCAGCGACAAGGAGAGGTGGCTCCGGTGCCACAATGGGACACTGAAGATTATGAAGTAGTGGAACAAAACTTAGAGGGTTTGACTGCAGACATTCCAGACATGCCTCTTGGAGAGGTTCCACGACGTTATCAGCGTCATACGGTGGGGGTGTCAGAGTTTATTGGTCGACTGCTTCGTAGGGTTTCCAGGGCAGTCATGTGTTACCTTGAATGTCATCCATGACGTCACTTTGTAGAAGCTATGAGCTTCAGATTTTGAAATTTTGGTCCTAAGACAGAACTTTTTTGTTAAAAACTTTTTGATCGTTATATATACATACGGCTTCTACCGGCTTATTTTGTGTTGTGTGATACTTGTGATGTGATTGATTTATAAATGACCCAAATGTCTGTCTAATACATAATTAGTTAATGCATCAGTTAATGTATTTAGACATCTAGGAATATTTTGATACTCAATATAATCAAAATAACGTTCCAAGAGGCGAATTCGCAAATACACCCGTAACAAAGTAGGACTTCGAATAGCATAGACATTACTTAACTGTAGTACTACGAGCTGCGAATCGAGTCGCACAACCAGGTGACGGATACCGAGCGAGATAGAATCAATCAACAATTCAATAACGGCGCTATACTCTGGAATATTGTTGGTCGCACGGCCGAGGCACACACCTCGTAGAGTGACAAGTTCGTTTGTAGGGGCGTAAATTGCCCATGCAGCAGAAGCAAGGTTCTAAGTACTATGGCTAGCGCCATCAGCAAAGCCAATGTGGGGTAGCGAAAACTCCGACATCTGGAAATCAAACACAACGTCACATAAGGGCAGAGACCAGATAACGACAAAAGCAAACTACAGTAACACACAAGAAGTAGGATACAATATAATACAAGTACTTGTGCACAGGTGATCTTATGCATAGTACTTCTTTAAGTACAACCCATTTCTAGGTTCACTCAAAGGGATATCATCGTAATCTACTAACTTGTAAGCTCCTTTATCCAGAACTCGTCTAACAATATAAGGACCTCGCCACATGGCTTCAAATTTTCCAGTTCCTAGCATATCTCGATCTTGTTCATAGAGGAGAACCAGATCTCCTTCAGAGAAAATGCGAGGCTTGACGTGTTTGTCGTATTGGGCCTTGACACGTTTCTTCTGGGCTTCCATGACTAGGGTAGCATCGCGTCGAGTTTCGTCTAATCGCATAAGATACAACAGACGTTCTTCCTCTGCAAAAGTGTTTGGTAGGAGTTCAACAGCTAGTTTTAAAGAGGGTATCTCGCATTCAATCGGGAGAATGGCTTCTAAACCATAGACTAACCGGAAAGGTGTAAACCCAGTAGCGGACTTAATGGACGTCTAGTAAGCCCACAATGCTGAAAACAACATTGTGCGCCAACTTGTTTTGTGAATCCCTATCATTCGTCGAAGCATGGTTATGAGAACTTTATTAATTGCTTCGACTTGGCCGTTGGCTTGTGGGTAATAGAGCATTGAGTTTTCATGGCGAAGACCCAAATTTTCAGTGAGTTCGGACATCATGAAGTTTCTAAAGTGGATACCGTGATCGGAGATGATAGCCTAAGGAACACCAAAACGAGCTATGATGTGATTGAAAATGAATAATGTTGCGGTATTTCCAGTATTGTCAAATGTCGGCATCGCCTCGGCCCATTTCGTAAAATAATCTATGGCTACAATAATGTATCCATTCCCCCCAGCCAAGTGGGGGTGACATGTCATGAAATCGATGCCCCATTTTGCAAAGGGACCAACGGAGACCACAGGGTGAAGAGGAGTGGGATGTGATCGTATCTTATGATTATAGGTCTGGCAAGCGTGGCATTTTTGGATGGCGATTATGCAATCGTTAAATAACGAAGGCCAAAAATATCCTTCTCGTAAGATCTTCTAGGCAATAGCATACTCGGACATATGACCACCACAGGCTCCAAAATGGAAGTCATTTAAGGCTTTCTCAGCTTTGTCGAACGTGAGGCAGTGTCGAAAAACTAAGTCAATCCCATGACGATAAAGAGCATCCCCGAGGATAATATATTGACGGGCTTGGTAGCGTATTTGACACTGGTCAGTACTGGACAAATTGGGCCAGAAAGTCTGGTTGTTTGGAGATATATGATGATATCGCCATACCAAAGATCATCGGAACTAATTAGTAAAAGGAATTCATCAGGTAATGAATCGGCTGCTACATTTTCCATTTCAGAGTAGGGAAAGTCGCCTATCAACTCGGAAAATACTAAGGACTTCTTGGACTTTGCTCGTTCGAACTCCAAGTCAAACTCTTGGAGTATCACGATCCATTTGGAGTATTTTCCCCCTAGCAATTGATGTGTGAGAATGTGTTGCATAGGGTTGCAGTTAGAAATCACCATAGTCTTGTGAGAGAGGATATAGTGTCGGAAGCGTTGAAATGCTTGGACGGCTGCCAAGGCCAGTTTTTCGACATGTAAATACTTGGTTTCGGTAGGCGTTAGACTTCGACTCAAGTAATAGATAACATGTTCGTCGTGAGAATCATCCTCTTGGACGAGAACCATAGCGATGGTGTAATCCGAGGTGGCGAGGTAGAGGAAATAATCGCAACTGTAATCGGGGGGGAAGAGAAGCGGAGCACGTGTCAGGGACAGTTTCAAAGCTTCGAAGGCTTTGTTTGCGATGGTATCCCATACGAACTCAGACCCCTTTTTGAGTAGTCGCGTAAATCAAGAGTTATCTCGGCGTAGTTCGGGATGAAACGACGAAGAAAGTTTGCTTTCCTTTGCAAACTTTGTAACTGGCGAAGTGTAGAAGGAGGAGGGAGATTGAGAATCGCCTCGACCTTTAAAGGATCTACCCTGATCCCTTGACGTGAAACAATAAAGCCTAGAAGTCAGTCGGATTCTACGCAGAAAACGCATTTGTGAGGATTCAAGCATATATGGTAAAACCGACAGCGATTGAAAATGGCTCGGAGGTGGATTGGATGATTGACTCGGCGCATGGAATGAGCGGGTAAGTCGTCAAGATATGGTTGTATGATGTGCTTGATATCATGGAAGGCATAAGACATAACACGCTGAAAAGTGGCGCCAGCGTTCTTGAGACCGAAAGGAAGTTTCCGATAGGCAAAAGTGCCCCAAGGACAAATGAAAGCGGTTTTTTGTTGATCCTCTGGAACAATATTGATTTCATTATATCCGAAGAAACCATCCATTAGAGAGAAGATTTTTCTTCCGGTGCAATCGTCGACAATCTGATTGACGAAGGGGGTAGGAAAGTTGTATTTAGGACAAGCTTTGTTAATATCCCTATAATCAATGTATACGCGGATTGTGCCTTGTTTCTTGTCAATCGGGACAAGATTGGAAACCTAGTCAGTGAGGGCCACCGGGTAAATAAAGTCGGCTTTGAGAAGTTTCTCAACTTCAAGCTTAATAGCAGTCGCTTTACGTGGGTGAACTGGACGAAGGCGTTGTCGAACGGGTTTAGCATCTGGGTATGTCTTAATCTCATGTATCACAATGTCAGGGTCGATACCCGGCATTTCTTCATAGCTCCAGGCGAAGACGTCACGAAATTCTTTGAAAACTGGCTTATAGGTGACAATTTCATCAGGGGAACAAGAAGCTCCGATATGCACATTTTCAACAATTCCAGGTTTGATGGATATGTCAAGGGGAATAGTGGGTGAGATATTGCTTGAGTTCCCTTCGGAAAACACATTGTGTGTGGACTCGGGAATGGTTGAAATGACGACAATGGTCGATGGAGTCGAGATCCTTTGGTAGCTCTCAATGGTGTGTTGTTCCAGCAAGAGGATGGAACGGTGATGTCCATCGTTCCAAGGGGTGTCTTCCATGACAGACATAATCATCTCATCCATGGGAAATATGACACGGAAAGGATCTGGATATAATTCACCAAGAGAGGGGGTAGACGGGGTTGTCGATTGAATGGCTTGATAGGCAGATTCGACCGGACTCAAAGGCATTTCGTCGTCGTAACGAAGATGATCTCCAGGGTCAGGTACCATCCATGGGTCGTGAGACGCAGGGGTTTCATGAATCGAGGTGGAGATCATGTTGATTGAAGCGATAGACGAGTGTGGAACATCGAGTGGTGGAATGAGGAAAGTACCCATTAACGAAGACTCTTTGAGAAGACCTAAACCAACGTTTTCATAACCCGGTGGGGTTTTAGCGATGAACGGTATGTTTCCAGTACACGTATCTGAGTTAAAGAAGGCTAATTGGTCGACGGTGATTACCTTTCCTTGATGTGGGAAACGTACAACATGAAAAAGAGTCAACACAACTTCGTGCATGGAATCGATCCAGCTATGGCCAAGAAAAAGATTGTGATCGAGAGGAGCGTCAAAGACTTCCACTTCGACTTGGACCGTTTTGCCTTCTAGCATGATTGGTAACGAAGGAAGGACACCGTAAGGCTTGAAACCAGAGCCATTGAAGGCTTTGAGTGTGTTATGGGATTCAGTCAAAGAGGGAGATTCGATGGCTTTCCAGCATGTAACAAACATGACACACGTCGAGGCACCCTCGTCGATAACGGTTCTACAAATGTTTTTGTCGGAGACAATCACTTAGATCTGGAATGCGAGTTGAGGGGGTAACCTTGGAATGTGATCTTCCAAGTAAAAAATTATTAAATTCGTGTCCGTTGGGTCGATTCCACCGATAGCTTTCAACAGTGCCTTCCGTTGTGTGGGACAACATTGAAGGACTTCAAGGGCTGACATCGCAAAAGGTGCTTGGGCCAGATCTTCGACAATTTTGTAGTTATGGGCAGCACGAGCATGAGGATTGAAAGTCGATTTCCGAACGACGCCCTTTGGAGGGGGGCAAAGAACTATACCAAGGCTCGGTCATTCGAGATGAAGAGGATTGTTTGTAGGTGGAGTCGCGAGAGAGGGTTGGACCAATGAAGGAGGTATATCATCAACCTTCTCTTTAGAGGGAGAATAATCTTTGGCTCGACTGGTGAGTGTGATGTCATTCTTCTTTGAATCACCAATACACATTAATACATAGGACGTAGTAGAAGGGGAGGGTTGGTCATGAATGACCAATTGGGGCTGTTGTTGAGAGGGGAAGGGTTGGGACAAAACGGCCGGAGTGGGTGGTTTCGGGGCTCCTTGAAGGAACTTCGTAACCTCGACGTGTCGTGGACAATCCTGCGTGTAGTGATCATCACCACAGATAAGACAAGGGTATCGAAGTTTGCGCTTATCCCTATCGTCAACAGGTGGAGTTTTGGGTTTCTCTGCTTGTGAAGTATTTTTTCCCTCCTTATTCTTACCCTTTCCCTTTCTGGATTTGTTTTTACTGGCTGGGGTAGATTGAATTGCATTTACCTCAAAAATCTTGCTGGTGGGAGGGGTAGGAGATGGAGCATTTTGAACATTATAAGAAGCAGGTTTGGGGTTGGTGCTTGAGGCGGAATGTGGTTGGGCATGGAAAGTGCCAATCACACCGTCGGCTACATGAGAAGCAACTGGAGTAGTTGAAGTGGTGGAAGTGGAAGGACGAGGTGCATCAGGGAGTAAGTCATAAAGAATACCCGTTTGTGAGTAAACGAGGTCAAGGTATTGAGCACAACTTATGGCCTGTTCTTCCATGACAACTCCACCTATGGCAATGTCACAACTGATGTCGTTCACAAATGATTTTGTGAACCACTCTGCCAGCAACTGATCGGGAAGTTCGAGTTTGATGAGACGTCGTCTCCGTCGCCACTCATGAATGTGATCAGATATATGAGTGGCTTTGGTTTGTTTGAAAGAACTCAAAATCTCAGTCCCCATTTCATAACGGATCGGTAACTAGTAGTGGGTGAGGAAAGCCATAGCTAGTGTAACGTACCAATTGCTCTGATACCAATTTGTAGTGTACCAATTGCTCTGATACTAATTTGTAGTGTACCAATTCACTACCCAGGTTCACCCAATCCTCTCGAATTACCATTCATTACATGGATTTAAAAGAAACAAATGCATTTAACCAGAATTAAACACACTTAACAACTCAGAGTAAAATATATGGGTACTGCTATAATTAATCATTCCATAGCATTTATCCTTAATTCATTCACACAGCGGAAAACATGATACAAAACAGCACAGTCATGTCAAATGTGATAAACATAACTCAGATTACTTATCTTTTATCTGCTGTAGAAAACACCAACCAAGTGCAAACCTTCCACGAACCTCCCAGCCTTAGACCACACTATTCATCAGCTCAACAGTAGGTCACCCCTGAGCTGGGACCGAGCTCCACCCCAAGGCAAGGAATCTAGACTCAGGCTGAGGTCACAGGGAAGACAGCACATACACATTCAACAGGAAGAAGCTCTCCCAGGAATCTCCCACGCTCACTGCACACAGACCCTCATTCCCCACATGCCTGTTCCACCCCAGGAGAGTGCACCTTCTCTGTCACCTAGACAGTCCTTCG
>ML779045.1:809908-821786 GCA_009831015.1 Picea engelmannii
TAATTTATGATTAAGATGAAGATATGTCAGTTAAATATTTGATAGATCTGTGGTTAAAGTGAAGATATGCTAGTAAACTAAACTCTCAACTTAGTAGTCGATGCAGCTTATCACTTACTATGAGTACAATGACAAACATAAATAGAGTTCGATGGATAGCATATACAAAACAACAGATGTGTATTATTGCTATATAAGGATAAAGTACAAAGTACAGAGCCTTACTTCCCTTAGCTTTGTTGAATGACTTCTCAAAGGAATGATTAAAAAAAAGAACAATCTTCATTGCTACCTCTTATTTCAATCTTAAACTCCTAAGCTTTATCTATTTCTACTTCTAAACCAATGATTTAGTGTTCTGGTTTTCTATTTATACAAGATAATGTTTGTAAGTTATTAGTAAGCACCATTTCAATATTAGATAGGTTGGTTTTGGCCTATCCTTTTTTGTCTTCCAATCAATGTCCAGTGATCGATGGTTGATGTTGGTCAATGTTGTTGGTCACTCAATTAGTTGATATTGGATGGATTGACCATCCATCATCTTGTTTGTCAAATATTGAAACTCTTTTTGAGTCAATCTTTTGTAAACCATGTGCTAGCTTGAAGCAATTGTCCTTGGATTTCTAGTTGGCATGGTTTAATCTTTTTATTCCTCCTCAACCAACAGAATATTATACCTTTCGAATGGTTTTCCTATCTTTGGAATCAAGTATGATGTGTTTGGTGAGATGATCTGACTGTCCTCTTCATCTAGTACTAATGGTTTGGACTGGGAAACAAAACAAGAAAAAACCACTGAACTTGAAACATGGGCTAGAGGGTTTCAAGATAAGAAACGATCCCCCACATATAAGAAATCCATTTCATTCAAGATCCCAAAAATACAATGCATGATATAAATGAAATCAGATACACAATTTCACATCATAAAAGGTAATAAAGAGTGAGGGTATGCCACTTAATGCACATTCAAGAAAAAAGAAATAATTCATACCACTTAATAATTCATACACTTAATGCACATTCAAGAAAAAATAAATTGTTTCTATTTGTGCTAGACTATAATATAACATGTACGGCTTGATAATAGATTCACCTTTATGAAATTAAACTTGGATGACAAGACTAGATTCATGAAATGAGAAAAAGCATTACATTTTGTTAGCTAATAAAACACATAAAGATGATAAGAGAGTCACCTCTATCGATGGAGACTTGGAAGAAAAAGAGAGATCCTTTAAGTTCCATGTCAATGCAGCATAAACCTCTTCTAGCTTTGTTATCTCATCTAATTCAAATCCAAGTTTCAAGCCACTTTTAACAGAAGACTGCAGAAATGCCATCAGTTGATCAAGTTTCATCATAAGATTATTCATGTCCTAGTATTTATCATGGATTGCATCCCATCCATTCTGGCTATTGAGAAATAAATTAGCAGATGCCAGTAACAGGGCTATTTTGGAACACCAAGCCTCCACATTCTTCAAAATCATTATTAGTATATCTGATTCCTTAAGAGACACTTTAAGAAGCTTAGACTTTTCAAGAAGCTCCTGCACAGAAGTCTACAAGTAAACACCCTTCTAGAAAATCTAGCCAGTGGAGTTTCTCCACATAAAGTTATCCATTGTGTTATTCCTGAAACTTTATCTCAACCAACCAGGGTAAGAAATAACCTTGAGCACATCAACTCTTAAAGGAGGTCCACATGGCTGATCTGTGAAAATTCGGTCCAAGAATGGTTTGGAATTTCCCAACCATGACTCATCACTTGATATACAAGCCTTGATACTGGGAAGAGTTAGCAAAGTTGTACGGATGTCATCGGCCTTCCTGAAAAGAGGAAAAGACATAAAAACACATATTCCATACAAATAAAAAATAATAAGAATGTGCATATTGCAATTAAAAGTATCATAACAGTTTCGAAAAACAAAATAATCCAGTGAAAAAACCTAATAAGATCCTTAAATTCATAAATGCAACCCCCTTCATGCAGAAGATTCTTAGCAATTTTTTCCCAAGAATATGCAACTTCCACAGTCGTAAAAACTTCAATAACCAACTTTTCGTTTGGCAACTGCAACCTAAAAGTAAAAGTGAAATAACTTAAGCATGATTTTGACAACCTTTGATTTACAAGAAATAGAAACATTTATACCTAAAAATTTTAGATAGGGTACTGAGTACAGAAATCAAACTTTGAAACTTTTGTTGTCAATTCTTCCAGGATCTTCAAAGGTAATCTCTAGCCAAGAGCCTACATGGCAAAATAGAAGAAACTATAAGGCCCAAGTATCTTGAGTTTGAACAACTACTACAAAAAAATGGACCCGAATTCACTTCATTGAACTAATCAGGATAACTTTTAAAAGTTTTATGGACTCTTTGGTGCCTAGAATGGAATGCAACATCACTGATGTCATCCTAACAAAATGGGCGGAACCAACATTGGAAATATTTACCATAAATAGATATTTATTTCCAGGTTTGTGCAATTAATTCAATTAGATAAGTCAAGTCGACCTTCCCTATTCACTTCACACTAGCAACTAGTTAATTCCAATCAGCCATCTTCAAGAAAATTAATGGAAAGAAAATAATGCAGAAACTCTATCCCTTATATGGCAATCCTAAAGCGAGGTAGATTAATCTGACATTTCAAAGATGATTTTGGCAATAATGTAAATATTGACTTTTTTAGCTTTCTTTGTTTAGTTTGATGAAAACTGTAAAGCATTGGTATTTTCTTGGATGCTCCTTACCTTCCACCATTTCAAGGAGAACTTAATAATGTGATCAAGGATGGATATTTACCAACAATGCAATCAGACAACCTGGCTCTCCCCCTCTCAGCTATTGAGCTCAAAGTTGGTCTTTCATGCAGAAATTTTTTGTAGATTTTGAATGGCCTTAATCTTGCTGGCATATTTAAGTGTGCACTCACATTAGAATGCAAGAGGAGATAGACCAACATAGCACTTGGGAGGACTAGATTTTTTATTGTGAACTCTTCAGCAGATGTAGACTGAAAAACATTTAATTATCAACTGCCCAATTCACTGTGACATCCAGAGCAGTTGTAACTTCCTTTTCATATATTCTTGGGGAATTTATTTTTCTTTTCCCATTATACCCACTAGAAATGTCTAGCCCTAATTCTCTAGCATGTGGAATCCTACAAGCATTAGTGACTTGGGAGGACCAGATTTGTAAATTGTGATCTCTTCAGCAGGTGTAGACTGAAAAGCATTTCATTATTCGCTGCCCAATTCACTAAGTAATCCAGAGCAGGTGTAACTGCCTTTTCATAGATTCTAGGGGAATTTATTATTCTTTTCCCAT
The DNA here is from genome assembly GCA_009831015.1 of Picea engelmannii. NCBI lineage: Eukaryota > Viridiplantae > Streptophyta > Pinopsida > Pinales > Pinaceae > Picea > Picea engelmannii. Next base: position 813,257 of record ML779045.1, read on the forward strand.
TATACCTACTAGAAATGTCTAGCCCTATTTCTCTAGTGTGTGGAATCCTACAAGAATTAGTCACTCTGAAGTTCTCGTAAACCTACCAGGCTTCTTAAATCATTCTTTAGAGTAGGGACGTCAAGTGCCTACAAATACAATTGATATTCGTGCAGACAATAGTAGACCAATAAAATAATATCTCAACAACTGGGACTGCTCCTAGACTGTCAAGTATTCTTTCATCTAATGGTCAATATATGCTGACAGTTGCCCAAAGCATCTATCCTTGAATTCATGATGGGGACCATATTCCTAGCTTCTTTACTTCCTCCAAGATATCTTTGATCTTAAATACTAGGGGAGCTTCTTCCATTTATCTTCCCCAAAGAACACTTTATTAATTAGGATATCTCTGTAGCTCATTTCATTTTGTTGTATATAGTTTCTCTATAGGGTTCACATTCTTTTGTCGAACTCTCTTCCATGGTTCTTTAGGTTGGACATCATTTCCACACTCTTTTTACTGCCAATATTGTTATTTGTGATTTTCAGTCCCACTTACCTATTTTGGACAATGCTGGCCATTCATATAATTTCTTATTTTGTTTCTTTCTAACCTCCTTTTTAGCATTTTTATTCATAGCGCAAATAAGACAAGTATACTTAGGTTATCAATTCTCCTTAAAACTTATTTTTTTGGTGTAAGTACTTAGAGTAGATAAAAATATCATATCCATGGATCCTTTTATATCTTGCGTCATATCTGTGTATTTTCATGACATCAAAGCCCAAACTATCTTGGTGGATTCTAATATTGGAGCTACAGTTAGTGTAGATGCCTTCTCATGTCGAATTCCTTTAGACATCAGTTAACTTCCCTTCAAAGGTGTAGGGAAATTCATCTAAGAAAGTGTTAGCCTCTTGGGAACCCTCACTTCTTATCTAACTTTATGGCTGTATATACAATCAGTCAAAGTGTAAGCTTTATTTCCAATTATTTTGTAATGTATAAGAAATAATTCAATAGGTTCAAATTAATTTAACAGTTTACTACTTACCAAGTGAGGCAGAAGTCATTTTGACACTTTTCCTTGCAAAAACATGTTTTCCTCTGGGTTTTCTTCTCAATCTGTAGGTCTTTTTTACTTCCATCCTATTTTTAATGCAATTGTAGTTCTTTTTACTTCCATCCTATTTTTAAGGCAATGGTGGAATGTTGAACACAGTTTAGCATATGTGCATTTCCAACATTGAAGCTCTTTAGAAGACCAAGTAATGGAGTGTATTCACAGATTTTAGGCCAATATAGGCCTATGCACATTTTATAATATTATTTTGTATTGTTGTTAATGTTTGGCCAACATGTGGTCCCAAGTAGACCCTATGGCCTTGTAGAATGTTGCAATTTTGATACTTATAGAGTATCTTTGCTCATTTATAGAGCATGGGTGAGAGCTACAAGTATCAATGTAAACTAACTACAAAATTTGCAGTTAATATAACTTCAGGCTTCCGCCCATCTTAGGCACTTAGTCTCTCATCAATGATCATAGTTACCACAGTCAACTTGATGAATTAATTGGCACACCAAAAGAGTCAAGAATTTGACTTAGCAAGGCAAAAAACAATGAAATATCACAAGAAAATGAACAAATGACAACTTTGTATGAGTCTCACTGGTGACTCCTCGAGGTCTCACCGATCTCATGGATCTAGCAACTGAAGATTTTCAAGGCTCTTTTAAGGCTGCTACAGGACGACATTTACAACTGATAATGGGACTGATTAAGGTCACTTACAGGTTTGAAAAATTGGGACTGTTTTACTGTCACAACAAAACTGTTCTCTTACTGATATAAGGTTGCCTTTAGAGCTTTGGTTTCGGGCTCATTCAATGTTGTTGTCAGGGTTAGTTTAGGCATAGTTTTTGTTGCCCCAAATATTCTTTACAACAGTAATTAAAATCCTCTGATCTTTAACACTTTAATGCTGAAAGTAAAATATGCAAACCACAAGAATTATACTCAAGGATTTTTGGTCAACGTGACCCTAGAAAATCCTTCATGGGGAAAACCAGTTGAAGAGGAAATATATTATGGAGCTCGTAGAGAAATATTATAGCAAAGAAATGAACATAAGGAACCTGATTTACAATAGCCAAAAGGTCTCGAGCTTGGCAACAAATTTCTCATTGAAGTGCACGCCCTCCTTGGGATTTGCACCCTTCTTCTTTGCTTCCCTCTTCCTTGAAGATTTGTGCCTATTGTTGAACTTGTACACCCTCTCTCAACAAGTGCGCCCTTCCTCTTAGCTTGTGCACCCTCACTCAAGTGCACCCTCACTTAAAATAAAAGGTAATAAAGAGGTAACATATAGCTCATACCTAACTTACGTCTTATAATTCTCCAACATTGTTCTTTACACTTAGTGCAACAAACACCAAATGGAATGGTTTACACAAGGTCAATGGAGAATGTTATTCTTATCTTATTCTTCAACTTGGATTGAGCATGTATATGACTTGGATTGAGYATGTACAKGAATGGTMCCTGGCATGTATATGACTTGGATTGAGCCACATCCATATATGTACATCCATAGTTGTTAGTTTTCACTCAACCACATTGCAGAGGGTGTAGTTGTACTTCCTCTTAGTCACCAAGCTTATTGTTGCCCCACAGTAGTACTAATGTGAAGTGTGGAGGGCATGCCTCTTTGCTTTCAAACCCCATAGTCTATACCTTTGCATCCACATTGGTATATAGCTCCACATCAACACTCCACTTCACTTTCCTTTGCACTTAACATAGCCCCTTACTTTTTATGTGATTTTTGCTATGCCCTTCAGCCTTCCCCGTAGCCTTTACATAATGTCACCCTTTTTCCTTATCCTTTTGCTTGTAGATGCAAAGTGCACAGTGAAAAGATATGAACTTCCCTTCACTACATTCTTAGCTCTGCATGCATAAAAATTTCTAAGGAAAAATAATAGGATTTTGGCCAAACTTGCAAAGGAGGTTTTATTGAAGGCCTTAAACCCTATAAAACTGTATCTTAGAGCACTAAAATTAAACATAAATAATAAAAAAAAACCATTAAAGAGAACCTTCTTTATTATTGGTCCATTTAGGATTGAACCACACATCCCCATTGGGAGTCTTTTGGTCTATAAGCTTCATCCCCTTCTAATTCTTCCACCTCTTCAAGCAATGGAAGTTGGATGATGCATAATGTAGGAATGGATGGAGTTACGTGAAAATGTGGGATGTATGTTGCATGGATGTTGTATCAACAAGGTGAAGCCCCCGTGATCCTTATGAGTATTCAAGATGTGTATGGTGGTCTCTATAATCATAAAAGTTTACTATGTTAGAAATGATGACATTTGATTCAATGTTGTATAGGTGTACTAAGTGAACTATGGCATTTGCATGGTATTTTTAAAATGTGGGTCATTTTGCAGTACTGCACACATATTAATCTATCAAGAAATTATTTATTTGCTTAAAACCTCTTGCTTCTTCCCATAGCTAGTTTTCATCAAAGTTGAATTTCTTGCATTTCATTTTCCTCTTGCATGGTTTAAAGAGACGAGGCAAAATGCCATCAGTTTCACGACCACTCCTTTGAGTAACAACATCCTAAAATCAAACGCTAATTAAAATTTATCTAGCAACTTTTCTAGGGCTCTTCAAACCCATCTTAGCTTAGGTGTAGAGCTTTGGGATAGGATTGTGAGAATAACTTTTCAAAGCTGCTAAACAAACATAAAGCCTTGAGTTAGGGAGTGAAATTCAGTTGCTATATCACTGACTTTGGGAAGCCCTTCTAACACAAGGGTCAATCGTGAGGTTGCATTGGGGCCCTTAGAGTAATCAACCCTGCTTTGTTGGTCTTGGTGTCGACTTTCAACTGTCCCCCCTATGCTTTGGTATAGTAGGTGGTACCATAGATGCCATAATCTTTTAGACTTCCTACACAAGGTGACATCACAAGGAAGGTGGTGTTGTACCTGGGATTGACGTTGGCTAGACTCACTCAGACTCCTTGGAGGGTTGCCCATTGCTCGGTGAGTTAACTTGCACCAGGGCGTTAGTTCATTAAGCAGGTTGTCAACGTAACTTTCCCACCCGCCGAAACTCAACCCTTTCGTGCATTGATTTTGCAATGTTGGATTCCATCACCAACTAGCACTTCTTTGTGAGAAGGTTTGTTTGCATGCTTGACTCCTAGATTAATTAGCATGTGTTGTTTTTTCTCCTTAGTTGGCCTTAGGATTGAGTTTGTGTCTAATGGCATTAGTTTCGGGTTAATTCCTCATTTGATCAATACAAAATATGGATATAATTAAAATAAAAGGTAATAAAGAGGTAACAAATAGCTCATACCTAACTTACATCTTATACTTCTCCAACATTGTTCTTTACACTTAGTGCAACAAACACCAAATTGAATGGTTTACACAAGGTCAATGGAGAATGTTTTTCTTATCTTATTCTTATCACGATAACTAACTTATTCTTCAACTTGGATTGAACAAAACTAATATTTGTATAGTTCTAATCTTGGCTTGAACAAAACTAATATTTGTATAGTTCTACTCTTGCATCAAACACAACTAATATTTGTATAGTTCTACTCTTGGCTTGCCTTAGACATATTGCCAACTAAAGCACCCAAGATTTGCAACACACCAACTGATGGTTGGATTTCTTACTCCATAGCATTGACCCTCATCTTCAATGGACATTTCTTATAATAATTCTAATTTGCACAAATACAACAAAAAACAACCTTACTACTATTTTTTTCTTAGATCCATATGATAAATTTATCATGTCCTTAGTGTTATCACATTGATATGTCCTTAATATGTCCAAAATCAAGAGGGATATCACATTAAATTAGGTGGTTGACCACTAATATTGGTAATTGCACCCTAGTCTAATTGTGCATCCAAAACTAAAGATATAAAAATTTTATTTAGAACTTTGAATATGATGATGGACTACTAACTAACAACACGTGCACATGCAACTGAAGGTACAAACAAATAGGTACCTATCAGATATTTCTTTGTCGAGTCAGGAAATATTAGGACAAATAGAGGCCGGAAATGCGACTGCATCTAGTACATATGATAAGCAAACAAGGACCAAAGGTGAAAAAGTCAGAATAAAATTTTGTAAACGCATGAAATTTTTTCTTGCTGAAGGAGGATCATGCTCTTATGATGATGAGAGCATAGGAGACATAGATGTTCCACTCAGGTATAAGCATCCGGTGAAACAATGGGTACCTAAGGAACTACCTCCTATAGATGTTGACTTCGTTGTCAACAATAGGACATATCGCATTGCACCATCCTCCCAGCATGGCTTGGGGCTATTTTCCATGGATGGAATAATTGTAAAATACAATACAGTAACTGAATTGATGGACTATGTCGGACCGTGTTACAATTATAATGATTGGATGTGACTGGTCCGGTACATGCGAAGTATGCAGAGATATGCACTCGCCGCAAATTATATACAACTAATAAACAAGGATAAAAATAAGGGAGCGACTATCTATATTGATGGAAGACCTAAAGCTTCCGACAATATCGCAGGGTTTATAAACAACACACGACCCAGGACAACAAACAAACAACCGAATTTTGTATATGAGGGACGTGAAGAGAATCGGGTAGTCTTGTGTGCAATAAAAAAGATAGCTCCCGGGGAAGAGTTATTAGTGGATTACCATTTGAATCGAATAGAAACATTGATTAATAGTGTGCAGGTTCTTATGCAACACCTCTTTAAGAAACCTCTACTTATTGCATTATATTTTTTTATTATCTTTAACATTGTGGTAAATATTATCTTTAACGTTGTTTTTTTGTTATCATTAACAATTTTTTAAATATTTGGGGGTTCTAATTATATTATAATGTGGCAGGATGATCATGGAAAAGGGCCAGCCGCAGAACATGTAAATGATTATCAATTTCCACTTTCATTTTACGTTGTTTTTATTATTTGCTTACATAATTTTATTGAAATAACATTGTTTTTGTTGAAATTATATGTAGTCCGCAGGCCATGTTGATCATGATTCCACCAATTAGAAGGGGTTTTATTCATGCGTTGATCCGATGGTCTTAATAAAAAAAAAAGATCATTAAAGCTAACAAGGAACTTGCTAGCTTCTTAGATCATCCAGATTAAACTCTCGACGTCAAAGCAAAGATCAAGCTCCTTATGTCACAACTTAACACATGTAAGGTAATAACCATAATTTAAAGTGTTTTTTTTTAATGTACTCATATGTTAAATTATGACACTTTGTTCTTTAACTTTTACATTATCTCACGAAAAAACATTTTATTTTTTATAGACATTTTTGGAGCCTATTCAGCCCAGTGTTGGTAGTAGTGGTGTTACAGAGACGCTACAGAGTCCTGATGCGGACGGTCATACAGCTGCTAGAGCACTATTTACTTCTCCATCTTCCACACCTAATTTAGATAGGAGCCATGACACGCACCGCCAGACATCCACACCTTGATCAGAGTCTAGAGATGGTGGCAGAGATGAGGATCATAGTGATGTGGTTGAGATGGTTGCATTTCCTGGAGCTAGATGCGTGACAAGCACGGGGACCCTTCCGTGCACATTTTTGGTCGACGATAATGGACTTCCATTAAAACAATCAAGACTCCCAGGTAGTTTTAATTCATATTTTAATCGTTTAATGTTGTCCTTCTCATACATAAATCATCTAGATTATTATTTTTAAATTAATGATCATATATTTTTGTGTGTAGGAAACAACCTTTTTTATAGGCACCTAGAGAGCAAGACCTTGGTGATTTTTGGGGCAACCTTACGCATGAGGTGGAATTGCCAGAATTCCAACCTCAAAAAGGAACTTATGGATTATCTTGAAAGCCTCTTTGGAGTAGACATGTTCAATAAAAAAGCGGTCACCTCTGCAGCGGGTGAATATTTAAAATATACGCGGGATGTTTATAGACGAAGCTTGGCAGGAAATCCTAGGTATGAGCGTCCTCCCTCAATTCCAGAGAGGGAGTGGAAGGCGATCATTGATGATGCAAAAGAGAAGATTTTGAAAAAATCAGGAGAACAAATAACTGGTACACCATGGTAAATTACAATTTTTTGATTTCAATACCTGCTTTATTTTTCTTTAGATCTAAATAAAAGTGTGGTTATATATAACATACTTGAAAATTTTGATGATAGGTTGCCTGACACTTCGAAGGCAACCAAAGCAAGGATTGCCAAACATGGCCAACACAAGCTAGGTCAGGGCGGCTACTCGAGGTTACAGTCACGAATCGTATGTACCCAAACATCTTAAGAATATTATTTGTATCACCTTACAACTTTAAGGTAATTGCAGCCAAAAACATTAAAAAACCATACCCTTATGCAATGCACGACGACGACTTCGGAACTGAAACATGGCCAACACAAGCTAGGCCAAGGCGACTACTCGAGGTTACAGTCACGAATCATAAGTACCCAAACATCTTAAGAATATTATTTGTATCACCTTACAACTTTAAGGTAATTGTAGCCAAAAACATTAAAAAACCATACCCTTATGCAATGCACAACGACGACTTCGGAACTGAAACCACGGAGGAAGACCTCCAACTTGGTTACAAGTACGGTTATAAAGCCGTGGTTGATCGTAGGAAAAGCATGGGGCAGACCCCAAGATCCAATTTGCGGGATAAGGTAAATAAAAATCAGTTCACGTTAACCTTTCATTACTTATAAAATATGTAAATGTTTGATATCGTTCATAATTTAATGTCTTACTTTGTTTTAATCAGGGGAGTAGCACTATCGACGAAACCATTAGTACTGGACAACATAGCGTTGATAGTGCAACGTATCCAAAAGATCATGGTGCTCCCCAGCAACCCCATCCTAGTGAGGTGCAACTCCAAGATGTTCCTGCGATTGAGGCCCACGACAATAAAATGTCTATATATTAATCATATACTTAATAATTTTGTACTTATAAATTTTGATGTTTCAATGGAAGAGAATGTCATAGTTGATCCTCCTCGACCTGAAGATCAGGTGAACAGGCCGACAGCCATTCCAACGGTGCCGACTAGAGGACCAGGTAAATAATTACATTGTAGAGTTTTTTTTAATATTAATGAACTACTTCAATGATATTTAAAAATTGGCCATATAAAATTAATATTTTTTATTTTTGTAGGTGATGGTCCCTCATAGCAGCATCCACTCTGTGGGTACGAGACCAGACGTACTCGGCATGAAAGGACTGAAACAACATCAACTGCTGAAGAGCACCCAGTAAACAAAGACATAGAGATGGATGAATTACTTAAGACCTGGAAAGCACAAAAGAATACTAAAAGAAATTCATGATGTCATGTAATAATTTTATAAGACAATTAGATGTACATTATATAGTTGAACATGTAATGATGCATATAATGCATTGACATTATGGGTACTTTTTCATCTGATAATATACACAAGGCTATTTATAT
>ML779045.1:831823-864532 GCA_009831015.1 Picea engelmannii
TAGTCAAATTATGAATACATAGCTCATTTTGAAAGTGCTGTATGTGTGTGAATGTGCTTTTAGCATAGAAAATGCATTGGTTTAGAGAAATATTTATCTGTTTCCTACTGTTTGGACCTGATTTTCCGTTGCTTTGCTCGCTATTCTGGATAGGGAATAAATCAACCCCTGAATTTGATTTTCCGTTGCTTTGCTCGCTACTCTGGATAGGGATAAATCAACCCCTGCATTTGATTTTCTGAGCTATTTTCACATCTCTTTTTAAATTTGATTTATAAAAGGGAACCCCTGAACATTTAGAAAAAGAACATAACATCCCTTACAAGGCAGTATTTTTATTGTTTTCTACTGGTGTTGTTTACAATTGTTTTATAGATGTCTGGAAGTTATTAACATTTAAAATTTATCCATTTTTTTGGATTTTGATATCCCAACTTTATAATTTTGTTGTTTTTTTTAATCCGAATATATTGATTTTGACTCCAATTTTAAAAAAATTATGTCGAGGTTATTTTACTTTCAAATTTTCTAATTTTTTTCAAGTCATTGGTGAATTTCAAAACCTCAAGCAGTTTGAAAGTTGTTACTTACAACTTCCAAGATTTTCATTTCTTTCTTCACATTGGGGATTTTGCTTTCAAATTTTCTTTTTTTTCGTCATTGATGATTTCAAAACCTCAAACCTGAGTTTTAAAGTTATTACTTACACCTTCAAGAGTTTCAATTCTTTCTAAAGTAAATTTGGAGAATTTCGTTCTAATTATTCGAAGATGTAGCTACACACATTTCAACTCATTTTACATTGATTTAATATAATTTTATGCACAACCATAACATTTTTCAAATTATTAAATTTGTTTGGTGTTGATTTAGTTCAGTTCTGAAGACTTAATAATTCATTATGGAGTAATGAAGTGGTCAAACTTGAATCATATGACTTGTATTCATGGGCTAGGTAGTAGTGTTGTAGATTATGTGATATATGATATTCCCTTTTCAACCAAATAACAACTTTTGATCTTTTAAATGACCATGAGCTTAATTTTGATCATAAACTTTTAACCCTAACTTCAAAATTTTCCATGCATAAGAGCACCATTGAATAGAATTCTGATAATCAAAGGAATTTACGTTTGACAAAAGTAAAGTTGACATTTTCTTAAAAGATTTAAATAGTAAATTAAACCTCCCAACTTATAAAGACAACATTGAAGAATTCTATCACAATTTTACAACTATCTTTTCCACTTTTATTAACAAGTTTTCTTACGAGATGTCCTATTCTTTATCATACCAACCCTTGGTATGATAAAGAATGTAAAATGGCTAGAAAATCCATTAGGGATGTTTTTAACGAGTCCTTAAAACTTGATAAGATCAATATGTACAAAGCTTTAATTAAAAGATAAAAAAGATACTATATCAATAAAAGACAAGAGCAACTTTCACAACTATACACGTTGGATCCTAAGAAGTTTTGGAGTCAAATTCTAAAACGCAATACTAAAGAAAATAATAGGATTCCCTTTAAGGCACTGAAATTCCCACCTTAAAAGTCTTTACGAGTTTCCTAAGGCCATGGACACCATTTTTATTGTCTCTACAAAGGAATAAGTTTTTTCTTTAGGTGACATAGAGTTTGGGGTTAAGCGGCTTGCAAATGGGAAAACTAAGGACATTGAAGGCTATCAAGCTGAAATTTTTAAAATCGGAGGGTCAAGCCTTATCCCTCACATACACAAGCTTTTCAATTTAGCGATCAAACAGGGCTTCTCTAAACCCTGGACGCAAAGCCTCATTGTTCCTATTTTTAAAAATGGGAATAAAAACATCCCCTCTAATTACAAGACCATTATGAATAGTTCGATTTTAGCCAAGCTTTATGGAATTATTTTGGAAAAAAAGATTAGTCTTTGGCTAGAAAGTCACGATAAAAGAGCTAAAGACCAGGTCGGGTTTAGGAGATATCATTCAACTGTGGACCATTTTGTTATCTTTAGGATCATTGTAGAGTAGTTCCGTAATATTAAAACCAATTTTTTTTGTTGTTTTGTTGACTTTAAAAAATATTTTGACATGGTTCCTAGAAAAAATCTTTGGAATAGGTTGGAAGAGATAAAAGTGTCTCTCGAGTTGAGGGGCCGCTGCAATAAGGATGTATGAGAACGCTATTGCTAAGTTTAAAAACATTGAGGGTTGGTCAAAAGAGATTAACTGCAATATCGGAGTCAAACAAAGTTGTTCCTTGTCTCCTACCCTTTTTGGCATATACAATGACAAGTTAGAAGATTGCTTGGAAAAACCAGGTTGTATTGGCCCTATTCTCACTGGTATAGTCATCAATCTTCTTTTTTATGTCGATGCTATCGTTTTTATGGCAAGGAGTCCCCATGATCTTGAAAACCAATTAAGAATCCTCAAGGACATTTTCTCCAATATGGGTATGACTGTTAACACTGATAAAACTAAGGTCATGATTATTAAATCCAATAAGATTCCTTATGATACTTTTGTATATGACAACAACTACTTGGAGGAAGTGACTTCATACAAATATCTTGGAATTGATATTCACCACAAGCTCAATTGGAATTATAACATTGAGAAAATGATTATTGGGGGATGGAAAACTTATTATGGGTTTGAAAACAATTATAAATCAGCGGATGTTTGAAGTTGGGATAAGAAGAAACTCCTCTTTGAGACTCTTGTTACCCCTGTTATTCTTTATGGATGTGAAGTATGGGGTTGTAGTATCTCTTGTGAATCCTGGAGAAAGATAGAGCAAATACAAAAGAATTTTATAACCTATAATCTTAAAATTAAAGGAAATACATCTTATCCCATCCTCCTCTTAGAAACAAGCGCCTCCCTCATTGAGAGCATGGCTATGACTAGATATCTTAATGTATAAGAATAAGTTAAACAATATGGAAGACAAGAGACTACCTAAAATTGTTTCAAAATCAAGTTATAACCACCGACGACTCAAGCGACGATGGCATAAAGACGCCCGATATTGGCTAAACTATTGGGAAATCATGGAATAAATCATTTTGTAGAATAAAGATACTATTAAAAAAAACGTCAAATCAAAATTTAATGATAAAATGTGGTGTGATAAAAAGTTAAGAGAAAAAAATAAAATTAAGGTATTATAAATATGTAATCAATCATAATCTAGAAGATCAAAATTATCTATTTGTTTTGCCAAGTGTAAAGAAAAAAATAAGCATTGCTATGATAAGAGCAAATTCTCACGAGCTCCATAGTGAAATTGAGTGTTGATCAATTCTTAAAACGCCATGGGATGAAAAAGCGTGTCAGCGTTGTGACACTAAAAATGTTGAATATGAAAAACACTTTCTCTTAGATTGTCCAACCTATACCCATATTAGATTTCATTTTCAAAATATTTCTCACTACCAACCTTCCTAACTTCTTAACTCAACAAAAATATGGTGATCTTGGAAAGCTTCTCTTAATGCTTTTTGAGCATATAAACAAAATTTTAAAGAATCACAAGTAATCACTTACTCTTTTAAGATCTGATAGACCAATTCGATCTTAGTGGACGTTAATCATCATCATCATCATCAAATTTAAGAAGTCATTTGAGATAATGAATATAAATAATATTATTCATTTGACATACAATGCAAGTATTATTCATTTTGCATACAATGCGAATGTTTAGTTTATATATTTATAAATAGATTCATGATTTGTGATGTTATCTAATTTCGAAAATGTGTACTGTTAATTTTTTTTATAATACATTATAATAACTAATTATAATTAATTATATAAGATTAAATTATATTAGAATATATAATATTATTTTTTATACTTAACACATTCTAACAATTAATAATAATTAATTATATAAAATTAAATAATATTATCACTTGACAAATTTTCTAAAATTTTTATTTTCATATTTTTTTTGAAATTTCTCACCTACTCATTGATTCATAAATCTTTTTATTTAAAACTAAATGTATGTTTCACAACAAATAGAAATTTTATACAATTTATTGATGATAATACCAATAGTTGCAACCGTTAAAATTTTAATCGGATTGATTCACATTCACATTAATTATCTCTTTGATTAAGAAGTCCTAGCTACCTTAATTTAAGCCATAACTCATTCATCCATTAATTTATGTATGTTTTCACAGCAAATATAAATTTTATACAATTTATTGATAATACCAATAGTTGCAACCGTTAAAATTTAATCGGATTGATTCACATTCACATTAATTACCTCTTTGATTAAGAAGTCCCACCAACATTAATTTAAGCCATATTTGAATGTCATGGATCCACTCATGCTTGGAATTTGATATCTCATATGATTTTATTTATTTTTTATTTATTTTCGGTTTTAGATGTATTTGATATGTGGATACAAAATCTACACATCAACACTTACCAACATAAAAAAATTGAATCTATCAAATCGATGTTCCACTTGATAGCGACCCGTCATAAATTCTAGATACTTAGTTTACTATAGATATAGTGTGTAACCTACCTATGCTGGGAAATGACATGGGTTGGAAAGAGGTTTGTTGGAGAAGTAAATATAATGATAAACAAAATTTAATTAGTCCCATATTCTCAGTGCGCATACAATGTTAATGATTAATTGAATATCCACCTGGATCACATTAGACCCATATATTGGAGAAAAGTATGGGTCTGTCCTTCCTTAGCACACATAAATGCTTTTCCTCCATTTTGAAATTATACCTTTAGGCATGCGAGGGAATACGATTTCTTACCCCTTGCTCTCTTAGTGAGCTTGGCCTGGAAGGCTTAACTAGGTATATTAATTCTAGAATTAAGGTATTATTGTAAACTTTGACACTCATGAATCTGGGTAAAACGTAAAACAACAGGTATGAACAATGAATGACCATTATCAAATTTTCACTTGACATGCGTGTAAATTTGAAATTCTAGGTTTGGATCCACAATGGTGTTGTTGGATTTCCTATTGATTTGTGCTTGGATGTCAACAATGGACTTCTCGTATTCTCACAGCCTTAAGCTTCAATTTTTTGAATTGATCCACACTTGCAAGTGGATTATGATTATGCTTGTGGAAGATTGGCACATATATTATATTTATGTTAGATAATTTATTTTTAGATACAGTCATACAATTATTTGAAAGGGAAAATTTTCTGACTATTAATATGTATCTTGTAGCAGAGCATTTAATGTTATATATGTTGGGATATATATTGTTCGATCTAAAGGTGTTTTGGATGAAATTGTATATATCCAAACATATATATCATTGGATGCATAATGTTTACCAAATTTTAGCATCCCTATTAATGATATCCTATAATCTTTCAACTTTCCACACTCCATTACTCCAACTTCATTGGACCAAGTGCAATTGTATTTAATGATGTAAATTTTAAATAACATGTCTTGTTTATCCATTAATTCCAATGGTTATCCATTATTTTTTCCCCTTTAAAACAATCAACTCTATGGTGAACCAAGTGAATGAGTTGATTTGTTCAACACCTGTGAGGATAGGAGACTTTGAAGAAGAGTCAACAAGCTCTTCACCACTGTCACTACCATGACATGTAGTATTAGAGCCGATTCGTTCAGACTTTGGAGAAGGTCAGTGAACTCTTCACCACTTCCAATGCCGTGACAGGTGGTATTAGAGCATAATTTGATGGATGGCTTGGCTTGAGATAGTGAAACAAAGCTTGGGTCGTAGGGAAGACAAACAAACACATTTTCGACCATGCCAACTTTGTGTCGTGCACTATCAAAGAAACAATTGGGACGGTTGGGTTGCAAATGACGATCACAACTTCCAGGCGAAGTGACTCGTCGCAAAGTCATGCAAATTGGTTAACAAAAAGTGACTTAACGATCGATGGGTTTATGTATGGTGTCCTGGTGTGGAAGCATTTCAGGGTGCGAAGATAACATATGAAGAAAATAGGTTCGGTTGAATGCATATGACTTGATGGAGTTTTGCATATTGCAGAGGCATATCGTAGATTTGAGTTGGAGGCTTGATGTGAACATGATGGACGCACATGACTGAGATGAGTCCATGTTGGACTTCGCTACATGAAGAGGTTGGGTCCTATGGTTGCAAACTTTTGGTTGCAACAACAGATGAATGTGACATAGTGTTCCATTAAGCTTGGCACCTTGGTGACGAAGTAAAATTGAGATTTTTGGACAGCAAATTGGTGGAAGTGTGTGGTTGGGCACATCATAAGTATTTGACTTAGCTGAAAATTTGAACTTTCTTTGAGCCACAACACGGAGGTTCGTTTGCGAAATCAGACTTGGTGGTTCAAACGAGTTGCATACTTATGAGAGTATAAAGACTTGAACCATTGGTTGTCGAAGATGTCGTGACTAAGTATGATTGATTCAAGCTCATGGCATATCTGAGTTGTTTCGTTGGTTCCGTTTAAGAGTGAATGGGGAGACTTGGTTGAAGACTAGGGAGACCCGTTCCATTGAAGACTTGGTGAGTGTCAAGTGTTGTAACCTTCTTTGGAGTCATTAATAGTTCAGAGCGCCCCGAGGGAGGAAAATGCGAATATGACTTGGAATAACATACTTGGACGAGCCCTAGTGTTAGAAAAATAAGATTGTTGAGCAATAAAATAAAACAAATGAGGAAATAAAACACAAACGATACTCAATACAATAGAGACACAGATATACGTGGTTCACCCAGTGTGGGCTACATCCAACAGAGAAATTGCCAGGTCCTTCCTTTATTATTATCCAGCGAATGAAGGGATACAACCTACCACTCACCCATTGTAACTTCCTCTTCTTTCTCTCATAGTCTCCTCACTTAGAATACAATATTCACAATAATGCATAACCACAATACATTTCCCTCATAAAAGAGGGTTGCCTTCTAGGGAAAAAACTCTAACATAACCTCTACCATCAGATTTGTGACCTTATAATGAACGGTCCAGATTTACTATGAAATTACAATATACATTTACAAGAAAATTTTTCCTTCGGGGGCACCCTCGCCGGGGGCTTGCTTGCTCTCGGACCCCGCAAGGGAGGTAACCCCCCTGCACTCCCCCACGTGGAGGAGTGTACATTCTTCCGGGGTGTAAAGTCTTCATGGGGTATAAACACGACTGAAAAAAAAGACCTCTGAATCAAAAAGATAATCAGGCTCCACAACCAACAATCTCCCACTTGGAGACTGATCTCAACAACTCCACCGCTATTGTATTTGTTGGACTATGATCCTTCTTGGACCTGGAAAATTTCTCATCTACATATTCATGCTTGAAGACCAACTGAAACTGAGCAGGAACTCAATTTCTCATTGGTTACTCCCTTAGTTAACATGTCTGCAGGATTTTGGCTAGTGTGTATCTTTTCCAACTTCAAATGTCCATCTTTCAAGATGGATCGTATGAAATGGTATATGAGCTATATATGTTTAGTATTCAAATGGAAGGTCAAGTTCTTTGCAAGATGAGTGACACTCTCACTATAAAAGTACAACCTGCTATTCTCTTTCTTCTTTCCCAATTCCTCCTGTTAGTGCTCATAATGTCCTTTTAAATTTTTAAGCACCTTCATCATTTCATGCTAAATTATCATATTTCTTTGGTATTTTGCCCATTGTTATAATCATTAAATATTCCATTGAGCCTTGACAATCTTGATTTGATCACTTTTTCCTAAGATCCTTTTGACTCTGCCTTTTGACTTGCATTCCAAAAGCTTTGTTAGTATTGCCTAAAACCCTAGTTTTATGACTCTTTAGATTTGCAAAAAGAAAATATATTTTCTTTTTGTAATTTTTACCCAAAAGTGGTGTGTGCTCGAGTGAACTAGGTCTAATCCTAAGCTAAGTCATATCACACACCAAAATCCACATGTCAAGCGCATATACAAAAGTTCACAACCAATACAAGCCAAGCCACAAGTCAACATACAAGCCCAATGCAAGCGCCAAGACCACACTCCACATGTCTCATCGATATACTATGAAACAAGAGATGGACATAGAGATCATGCAGAGGTTGATTTTGATATCCAACATTGCAAAGGCAAAAGTGGTAGTCATTCGATCATAGTTTTCTTAGTAAAGATGTCAACAAGACCGTTCATAGGTGAATGAATATCCAGGTTTCAAGAATTTTCCAGTTGTCATTACAAAGAGGAAACGCATGTATGGAGGTTCTTAAACACCTAAAAATTGGAAACTTTAGTTTCAGATGTTTCTATATCAGATTTTAAGGTTGCATAGTATATCAATTACTGTTATAAATATTACAGACAAGCACATTTTTCAAGGAGTAAAACTGTTAACAATCTGGTTTTCAATTTGGATGCTCATCCTATGCACACAAAAGGATTTGTAAAGGATTTCGTCAAATCATACTTGTGCCATCACATGATTAGATATGACTCCATGTAGGGATTTTGGTTGCATTTAGTGTCCTGTTTTTCTCCAAAATTGTCATCGACTCATCCATATTCTCACGGTTTTCATCCCGCAAGTAATAGTACTCTGCCACTGTCTTCAGATCATCTATTTGAGTTACAAAGGATGCTTGTTGTCGATCCCATGAAAAGAATGACCATATCAGAGATTCGTTAGCATCCATGATTTCAAGAAAAACTTCGACGCTATTTCACAGTTACCCCACCTGATACAGTTCAACAAGAAAAAAAGATTGATGAAGAAGTTCTTCAGGAGATGGTTAAAAGGAATTTTGACATGAACCAGTTGGAGAAACAACTAGAGGAAAACATCCAGATGGAAAAGAACCTAGAGCCCAGGGAAGAGAGACCATCAAGTTTAGGTCCTCAAGATTATTAACGCTGGTAAGCTTCCATTGGTTGGAAACAAGGCACCTGATTTTGAAGCAGATGTTATTTTTGATCAAGAGTTCATCAAGGGTATTTCGAAGGCATACAATGTTTTGATTGCAGATCGTGGAAACTATGTTATTTTCTACATAGTTGAGTGTTTGCTATTTATCCAAGGCCGAAAAACAAAAAGAGAATGTATGTATCTAGGAAAAGAAGAGTATAAGTAATTCTTGGAGGTGGTTTGATTTTACAAATACTGATATGAGAAGTTTCCTTACAAAAAAGAGTATCCAGACATGGACCTCCTGTCTCCTATCCCAAGTTATTGGCTTTGGGTGGATTTATATCTCAGGGAATGTTTTATCATAGACTCTCCTCTTGAATTCCTTTAACCAAGGTAGACCTGACCATAAGCACACATGGATGCCTTACATAGAAAGCCACTACAAGATTTGTGGGTTTTGGGTTTTCTTGGATTAGGTTAGGTATATCAAATTCTAGGTTTGACTAAGTATTTTCAGGGAATCAAATTTAAGATAGACACATACACAAGAGTCAAAGGTACCTCTCAACAATCAACAAGAAGGTGAAGTTTCTTCCAACTATTATTTTGGTTTTATAGCTTTTGGAAAAACTGTGTAAAAGCATCCTACAGGAAGTTTAGCACACATGGCAGTTTTACAGTATATATGCACTACCAACAATGTTGTTTTCTACTTAAAAGCAAGCAAAGTCAAAGTGGAACTCTCTCTCAGTCAAAGAAGGAATAATTCGAGGGGGGTGTTAAATATGATTCGAGAAGGCCTTTATCTTCTTCCAAAGGCTCGAGTGGAAGTTGAAGACTCAGTTGTTGATAGGGATTCTTATCCCTTAAAGATAGGATCTCTTCTTTTTTTGTTGTAATTAGGTTAAACTCTTTTTGACATGTAGCTTAAGATCCAATTTCTTGGGATCTGTAACAAAGATTTAAAGGATATTTAGCCCATCATTTTTCTACAGTGAAAGGGGGGGGAGGGGGGTTCAATCCTGGTGACTGAAGAGGATCGACTTTGGATATTTGGCTACTATTCATGTATGAGAGACATTTGAATACATATTGAGCTAGAAGCTTCTTTCACTGTAAATTGTTCAGATTTTCATCTTATGTCTTTACTATGCTTATGATAAATGTTATGTGCATTTGTTTATGTTTATCTAATGACAGATAATTGTCATCTTGTCTCTTCATTGATAGACTAAGTTCATAAGTATTCTTCCTGTTGTAATTGGTCATTCACATATGCAACTGTGTGTGTGTGTTTCTACTAATATGATGAGCATTCTTCACATGTCCACATCTTAATAAAACTTTCTAAACAAGTATAGTTGAAGGCCTTTTAATTTTGAGTGTATCCATGTGTGTTATGAGTGAATGAGAGCATATCAAGTCATCCAAATTCATCCAGTTTATACACCATTAAACATTTTATTAAGTTACCAAGATTTTTTCCTTCACAATCAACGAAAGACTCTTGGAGTGATAACAAAATGGTGCCGTTTCCGGGGATGAAAGTGAGCTAGTTTCCCTGGGAGAATGAAAAAGATATGACTTTTGATGGTAGACAAGAGAAGGAAACAAAAATTGACTGTAACAATCTTCCTGGCGACTCCACAATTAAAGACTCCACTGGGGAGGATCATGTTGACAGAAAGATGAAGGGGCATAAATGTAAATCCAGGTATCAGTTTATGAGCCTTCTTCATGAATTGTTGTTGTTCTTTATTAACTCATTTATGCTCTTCCATTCACACATTAAGAGAATCATCTTATGTTTTGTATATTCGTATGATCATCATCCTTCTTTTATATATCCATCTTTAGAAGAAGAAGATCTGCATACTGCTTGTATTGTAGATGTTGATTCAATATCTTTACCTCATCCAGTTGTTAAAGATGATCATTGTATTCAAAAATCTCTTGAATCTGATCAACCATGTAACCTCAAAAAGATTGAAGTTGTTTCAAAACCTATCCATATCTCATCACCTTCTGCTTTTATTATTGAGCCTTCCATTCAACTTGTTAATCCTCATGATCATCCCACTGCTTTTCAAACTATAATCATAATGAATATGTTCAAGCCTTTAAGGCTACCATATCACCTTAACCCCTATCCTTTGGATTTCTTTGAATATCTTCCACGATTTTCTGGAGAGGATCATGTCTCAGTTGAGAGGCATTTGGAGGCCTTTGAATTTTTTTTTGATCAGTTTGAAATAGTTCATGATGATGTTAGAATGAGATTATTTTCCAAAAATTTGTTCAAACATGTTGCAGTATGGTTTAAGAGTTTGAGAGCTGATTCTATTGGCTCTTGGATCGAGTTGTCTAATGCTTTTTCAAAGAACTAGGGTAAGAAAAAATATTTTGATTTATACCTCGCTGAGTTGTATGCCTTGAGAAGAGAGGAGGAAGAAGCTTCGTCTATCTTCAACAAAAGATTTTATAACACTTATCAGAGCATGCCCTTAGATATCTGACCTACTGAGATCACTGCCATGTTATACTATGTTATGGTGCAACATTCAAAGCTTGTTATTCTCCTGCTAGAAAGGAAGTATTCATCCCTAAGATGCTTGTTTGAAGATGCCCAAGAAATTGAGGAAAACATCCGTGCTTCCAGGAGGATCTGAGATCAGGTTTGCTTTGAAAGTTTGAAGACATATGAGCAAGGAAACTGTCAGTATATTTCAGATTTTGAGAAAGAAGGTAATGAATATGAAGAAGATTTGGAACAACAACAGGGGTGTAAGTATATTTCAGATTGTTGATCAGATTCTTCCAAGTTTGCAGATACTTCTATGGACAGGTATGCATGTCAATTTCATGAGCAATTTTCAAACAATTTTGAGGATGAAATAGTTGATGACTGCATTGACAATTATATGCTCTTAGTTGATCAAAATCCATATGATGTAAAACTTGTTTTGTCATTATCTTATGAGCATCATTCTGAAGAAATGATTGTTGCTAATGATGATCAAGATTTGATCACAAGAGAACTAGAAAGTCATCTGTTTGCAACCAGAGAGGCATTCATCGATCAATATGTTTTTGATCTTGGTTTCAAGGATCTGGTTGTAGCCTTGATGGAGTCATATGGTTCAGAGTACATGAAAATTTCAGATTTCTTTTACTCATCATCACTTCCAGGCGAGTCTTGTTTCCTGAAGGAGTTTTTATCACTGTTGTTTCAATTCAGACATCATCTATTGATTAATAGTATGGACGAAATATTTTCAGTTTTGAAACTACTTGAGTGGATGTTATGGAAATCTTCCTTTACTTGACAGAGTTGTAGATCTGGTCAGAATAGGGTAGTGTAGGAAATAAGCTCTTTTTCCGAGCATTTCTTTTCTTTCATTTTACAACAACAGTAGTAGTTAGTTTACTGGAATAAAGGAAGGTTATGGTGTGCAGAGGATGGTTGAATGTTGACTCCATAGCCCAATGGTAAAGGCACACGGTCTGTCGGGTTCTTGGAGCCTCACAGGGAGGTCTCCATCCCAGTTGGAGCCAGATGTTAGTGCTCAAAATGTCCTTTTAAATTTTTAAGTGCCTTCATCATTTCATGCTAAATTATCATATTTATTTAGTATTTTGCCCATTGTTATAATCCTTAAATCTTTCATTGACCCTTGAAAATATTGATTTGATCACTTTTTCCTAAGATCCTTTTGACTCCGCCTTTTGACCTGCATTCTAAAATATTTGTTAGTATTTCCTAAAACCCTAGTTTTATGCCTCTTTAGATTTGCAAAAAGAAAATATATTTTCTTTTTGTAATTTTTACCCAAAAGTGGTGTGTGCTCTAGTGAACTAGGTCTAATCCTAAGCTAAGTCATATCACACACCAAAATCCACATGTCAAGCGTATATACCAAATTTCACAATCAATACAAGCCAAGCCACAAGTCAACATACAAGCCCAACGCAAGCATAAGCGCCAAGACGACACTCCATATGTCTCATCGATATACTATGAAACAAGAGAAGGATATAGAGATCGTGCAGTGGTTTATTTAGATATCCAACATTGCAGAGGAAAAAGTGGTAGTTATTCGATCATATTTTTCTCAGTAAAGATGTCAACATGACCATTCAGAGGTGAATGAGTATCCAGGTTTCAAGAATTATCCAGATGCCATTACAAAGAGGAAACACATGTCTGGAGTTTCTTCAACACCTGAAAATTGGAAACTTTAGTCTCAGAGGTTGCTATATCCGATTTTAAGGTTGCAGAGTATATCGCTTACTGTTATAAATATTGTAGACAATCACAATTTTCAAGGATTAAAATTGTTAACGATCTGGCTTTCAATTTGGATGCTCATCCTACGCACATAGAAGGATATGTAAAGGATTTCGTCAAATCATACTGGGGCCATCATATGATCAGATATGATTATGTGTAGGGATTTTGGTTGCATTTACTGTCTTGTTTTTATCCAACATTATCATCGACTCATCTCCATATTCTCATGGTTTTCATCCCGCAAGTAATAGTACTCTGCCACTGTCTTTAGATCATATATTTGAGTTACAAAAGATGCTCATTGTCGATCCCATGAAAAGGATGGCCATATCAGATATTCATCAACATCCATGATTTAAAGAAAAAATTCCACGCTATTTCGTAGTTACCCCACCTGATACAGTTCAATAAGCAAAAAATATTGTTGAAGAAGTTCTTCAGGAGATGGTTAAAAGGAAACCAGTTGGAGAAACAACTAGAGGAAAACATCCAGATGGAAAAGAACCTAGAGCCCAGGGAAGAGAGACTAGCAAGTTTAGCTCCTTAGGATTGTTAATGTTAGTAAGCTTCCATTGGTTGGAAACAAGGCACCTGATTTTGAAGCAGAGGTTATTTTTGATCAAGAGTTCATCAAGGGTATTTCTAAGGCATACAATGTTTTGATTGCAGATCATGGAAACTATGTTATTTTCTACAGAGTTGAAAGTTTGCTATTTATCCAAGGTTGAAAAACAAAAAGAGAATGTATGTATCTAGGAAAAGAAGAGTATTGGTAATTCTTGGATGTGGTTTTATTTTACAAATATTGATATGAGAAGTTTCCTTACAAAAATGAGTATCCAGACATGGACCTCCTTTCTCCTATCCCAAGTTATTGGCTTCGGGTGGATTTATATCTCAAGGAATGTTTTATCATAGACTCTCCTCTTGAATTCCTTTAACCAAGGTAGACCTGCCCATAAGCCTATTGCTTGACACTAGCTTACCCTATTCAAAGCCATGAATTCCTTATACAGAAATCCACTACAATATTTTTGGGTTTTGGGTTTTCCTGGATTAGGTTAGGCATATCAAATTCTAGGTATGACTAAGTATTTTCAGGGAATCAAATTTAAGATAGACACAGACACAAGAGTCAAAGGTACCTCTCAATAATCAACAAGAAGGTGGAGTTTCTTCCAACTATTATTTTGGTTTTATAGCTTTTGGAAAAACTGTGTAAAAGCATCCTACAAGAAGTTGGTAGTGCACAAGGAAGTTTTACATTGTATTGCGCTACCAACAGTGTTGTTTTCTGCTTAAAAGCAAGCAAAGTCAAAGTGGAACTCTCTCTCAGTCAAAGAAGGAATAATTCAAGGGGGGTGTTAAAGATTATTCGAGAAGGCATTTATATTCTCCCAAAAGATCGAGTGGCAGTTGAAGACTTAGTTTTTGAGAGAGATTCTTATCCCTTAAAGATATAATCTCTTCTTTTTTTGTTGTAATTAGGTTAAACTCTTTTTGACTTGTAGCTTAAGATCCAATTTCTTAGGATCTATAACAAATATGTAAAGGCTATTTATCCCATCAATTTTCTACAGTGAAGGGGGGGGGTGTTCAGTATTAGTGACTGAAGAGGCTCGACTTTGGAGATTTGGTTGCTATTCATGTATGAGAGACATTTGAATACATATTGAGCTAGAAGCTTCTTTCACTGTAAATTGTTCATATTTTCATCTTTTGTCTTTACTATGATTATGATATATGTTATGTGCATTTATTTATGTTTATCTAATGACAAATAATTGTCATCTTCTCTTTTCATTGATAGACTTAGATCATAAGTATTCTGCCTGTTGTAATTGGTCATTCACATATGCAGCTGTGTGTGTGTGTGTGTTTCTACTAATATGATGAGCATTCTTCACATGTCCACATCTTAATCAAACTTTCTGAAAAAGTATAGTTGAAGGACTTTTACTTTTAAGTGTATCCATGTGTGTTATGAGTGAATGAGAGAATATCAAGTCATCCAAATTGATCCAATTTATACACCATTAAACATTTGATTAAGTTACCAAGATTTTTCTATTCATAGTCAGGGAAAGACTCTTGGAGTGATAACACCTCCATAAACCTCTGTAAAAAAATTATCTCTTTACTAGCTTCTGTAGCAACAACATACTCTACCTCTATTGTTGAAAGTGAAACAACCTTTTGTAGTTTCAAAATCCAACTTACTGTTGTTCCACCTACAATAAAAACATACCTTATGGTGTTCTTCTTGCTATATTTATAACCTGCCACATCTGAATCAACATATCCTTGTAGAAAAATGTCTAAACCTTCAAAACATAATGCATGAGTAACATTACCTCTCAAATACCTGAGAATCCACTTTACTGCCTCCCAATGTTCTCTACCGAGATTGTTCATATACTTTCTCACAACTCCCATTGCATGTGCAATATCTGGTCTTGTGCAAATCATCACATACATCAAGCTGCCAACTACTGATGAATAAGAGACCTTGGACATGTATTCTATCTCTTCCTGTGTCTTGGGACACATTTCCTTAGTTAATTTGAAATGGCCGCCCAAAGGTGTACTAACTGGTTTTGCATTCTGCATTCTAAACCTCTCCAACACCATCTCTATGTACTCATCTTGAGACAATGTGATCCAGGATATTTTCGTCAGGTGACTTATTAAAGAATTGCATAAAATGAGCATAAACTAAAGTTCACCATAAAGAAGGAAAAAATCAAAGGAAAGAGACATAATCATGAAATATGAACACAAAGAACTTGATAACGAAGTTCGTCACTGGTGGACTACGTCTCCAAGTCCTACTCTCAAATGGGTATGTATTTTTATTAACTCCACAAAAGAATTGGGAAAAATACATAAACATACCTCATTTTGTAGTTAATTTATAGAATCTTTCCTCAGATCAGAAAAATAACATCACCATTACGTTCGTGGCGTTGTTTTACCTAAAAATGACTGTCTCCATGCCTCGATTTGAGTCTGACACTTTCAGGCCCAATAGACACCCCTGCCTCAGTTTTCACGCCACTGCCTTTGCAATAAATGAATGGAAAATCTCGAAATGCATGCCAAAATCTGTACCAATCCATACGGGCGCACTTGGTTCTCCTCTGTGTCAAACATTGGCGGAAAGTCTATTCTTATACAAAAAGTAGGCGGTTATGCATTGATGAAGGTGCTTGGTGCGCTGGTAGGTGGAGCTATTTTAAGTCATTTGGTTAGCGGAGGTCTCGGGATCGAATCCCGTGTAATTTGATTTTTAATACACAGTTTTAACAAAAGTTGGTGCACGCTGCTAAATATAGCGAACAATTTGGCGGGCAACTTCCAAATATGACAGAGCGTTATACTATTTCTGGCAGAGGCGGTTACTAAAATGGCGGAGATTCCATATGTGGCGGATATGTTGTGGTTGTGTGGGTTAACATATAAAAAAGGGTTGGGCCAAGGGCCTAGCCCTTTTCCTCCGCCAACATAAACATTACTAAAATTAAATTAAATGCACGTCATATTACAAACAAGAACCATAGAGTAGAAGGTTGGCTAGTGTGAAGTTGTGAGGTTTATTGGGCTAAGGGGTTATGGGTTAGACCATAGAGTAGAAGGTTCGCTAGTGTGAAGTTGTGAGGTTTATTGGGCTAAGGGATTACGGGTTCGACTCTGATGGAGTCATATAAATTTTACACGTACCAACCACTGGAGGGTTGTCACGTGGTAGCCCATGACTAGGCCACATGGCACCATATCATTTGCTCAATAAAATGCCACTTGTCACAACTTAATTTGCCCATGTGTCTGCCATCATACTTGTACGATATTTCCATGTCATCCCATGCCAACTCAAAACTCTGCCACATTAGCTGTACAAATGTGCCATGTGTCACCCTTGTAGTGGTGACATGTGCCACCTTGACCTTTTGACTTTTTGACCAAGTTTGACCTGAACTTTGACTACTTATATCTTTTGATCCATAACTCCGTTTGACGAGCCATTTGCACCGTTAGAAATATTTCAACATGATCTTCATGATCATGCCATTTTAATTGAGTTTTGGGAACTTTGAATATTTTCCCTTTCTCTCTCTGTTGAAGCCATTATGAACGTCCTGAGTTGCCTCTGCGCGTTCTGAGTTGTTCTTATCCTTCTATGGATCCTTTTTGGATCACGCCTTCCCACTGAGAGATTTTTGGACCACCAAAAGCTTTCATCAATCAACTGGCAAGTGAGGGAAGAGTACCTTCACTTTTTCCTTCTCAATCCACTTTTCCCTATTTGGATGTCTGCCCTTTAAGCCTACTCGAAGATAATCAACATCACCTCTATGTGAATTCCTCGTCCTTATGTCCAGGATGATATCTTCCTGTAACTCATCCAAGTACTCAGGTGCAAACTCATCAACTGAAGGTATTAAAACTTCCTCATCCCGATCCATGATCATGGGAGGCTCAAAAAGTTTCAAGTTCTCTACGTTCACAATGGAGTAAATTTGCATATAAGGTGGAAGATCTAAACGAAAAGCATTAGTGTCGTTTTTCTCCAAAATACTGAATGGTCCATATCGGAAGGGCTTGAGTTTCTTACCTTCACCCATCAATCGTTCCTTGCTGATGTGAATCCATACCTGGTCTCCAACCTGGAACTAATGATCAACCCTGTGCTTGACTTTTCTCCAACTGTTCTCTGAATGCCTCTTCTATCTGCTGAATCCTTTGGACAAAATTATGGGCACTGTCCTCTGTTGATTCTTCATTCACATCAACATCTCTCCCATACATCAAGTACAAAGGAACCTTTGGTAGGTACCCAAAACACGTCTCAAAAGGTGAACTCTGAGTGGATGTATGTAAAGCTCGGTTATAAGCATGTTGTACATAGGGTATCTGTTCATCCCATAAATTAGGATGCTTGTTACAGTAGCCTCGAAGAAAAAGTACCACTGTTATGTTTACCACCTATGTCTGTCCGCCAGTCTGCGGATGAAAAACAATGCTCTTCTTCAATTTGGTGTCCATCATTCTCCATAAGCCAGTCCAAAAATCCCTAAGGAATCGAGTATCTCGATCCAAGACAATGGACGTGGGTAACCCAAAGTGAACCCAAACATACTGAAAGAAGATATTAACAGTCTGCTTAGTAGTGATCTACTTTTTACATGGCATCAATATACACATCTTTCTGAACCTATCCACTACGACATACAAATAATCAAGACCCCCTTTGGTCATTGGTAAACCCCCTACAAAATCCATGGAAATGATTTCTCATGGATGGGATGGGACATGACGTGGTGAGTATATCCCCAATTTTCTATTAGTGGGCTTACAAGTAGAACACATCACACACCCCTTTACATATTTACTTACAATTTCTTTCATTTGAGGCCAATAACAAAACCTCTGCAAATGAGCCATATTTTTTCCTACCCCAAAATTCCCAGACACAAGAAAAGTGTGAGCTTATCGTATCACATGGACTCATTCACTTGTAGGAATACATAGCTTCCCAAGATGATAGAGAAAATTTTCTTGTAGACAATAGTTCTCTATCTGTGCACCATGGGTTAGATTYTCATATACTTCTTTAAAATCTTCATCGATGGCATATTGCTCTACATAACTATCATGAGATAAATAAGTATTCTTCAAAATAATAGAAGCAATAATAGGAGGTCTAGAAAGCATATCGACTACCTTGTTACTTGTACCCTTCTTRTACTTGATTACCAAGTGAAATTGTTGTAGAAAACCCATCCATCTGTAGTGCTGAGAYTTTTTCATTTTGGTATGTGCTTGAAGAYACTGTAAGGGATGGTGATCTGTATGTATAATTTTTTCCTTCCTTAAAAAGTAGTGCTTCCATTTCTTTACGCTTTGAACTAATGCATACAACTCTTTATCATATTTAGGATAGTTAACAACAATTTGGTTAAAAGTCCCAGAGTGGTAACATATAGGCTTATGATATTGCATCAATACTGCACTCATGGTGTATCTGCTGGAATTTGTCTCAATCTCAAAAGACTGTTGAAGATTCGACAATGCTAATACTCGTGCGGTACTGATCTTCTCCTTCAAAGTGTCAAAAACGTTTTGTTTCTTTCCTTCCCACTGAAAAGTGTTCTTCACACTGGTTAAGGCATGCAAAGGATCTGCTATAAAGGAGAATTTTGGAATGAATCTCCTCCAATACTAGACTGCACCCAAGAAGCTTCGGATCTCGGTCACACTTTTTGGCTCAGGCCATTTTACAATTACTTCAATTTTGGAAGGATCAATCCTCAATTTTCCTCCTTCCATGACATGACCTAATTATACAAGTGCAATATTGCCAAATTCACATTTAGACATTTTCACATACAACTTTTCCCTTTGCAAAGTATCCAATACTTGTTTTACATGCCTTACATGTTCATCCCAAGTCCTACTAAAAACAAGAATGTTGTCTAAATATACAATCACAAAGTCATTCAGGAAAGGCCTGAATACATCATTCATCACACACATGAAAGTTGTCGGAGCAATACAAATCCCAAACGTCATAACTAACCACTCAAACAATCCCTATTTGGTTTTAAAGGCAGTTTTCCATGCATCCTATTCTACAACCCTGATTTGATGATATCCACTGCGCAAATCCAACTTAGTGAAATAAACAACATTCTTCAACTGATCAAGTAAATCATCTATATGAGGAAGAGGGTATAAATTTTTCACCGTGATTTTATTTAAAGCTCGTTAATCGACAAACGTTCGCCATGTGCCATCTTTCTTTTGCACCATCATGATCGGAGAACCACAAGGAGATGAACTGGTCTTGATGACCCCTTGATCCAATAAGTCCTGTACCTAGTTCTTGATCTCTGTCATCTCCACAACTGATATCCTGTACATGCCCACATTAGGGAGAGGAGAATCCTGCTGAAGATGTATCTCATGCTAGATTTACCTCCTAGGAGGTAATCCATTTGATTCCTGAAATATATCATCATACTTAGAAACAATATCAATTAATTCCTTTAATGAGACAGATCACATCCTTGGAAAGTGTCGGATGTCCCGACATCTTTCTCCTTGACGACCATGAGTACATATATCTTATTAGTGGTTATTATTCTTTTCATTTGTCCTGCACTGACAAGTGTCATATTTACCCTCATGCTGTGAACTCTAACGATATATTCCACTCCCTCCTTAGTAAGGTGGTATTTGTTTTCATGATGAAAGAATACTACTTTTCTATCATAAAGATAAAGACTTCCCAACACTATGCCACATATATCAAGTGGTACAACATCCAAATCCACTTCATCGATCAACTTCAAAGCAATAGAAAATCTGATCCTACATTGTTTGGTGACATTAAGTTTTGCTTGATCACATACCCAACCAAGAGGATAAGGCTTTGGATGTGGGTTCATTACAAGATCCATCTTCTTGACAAGTGCTTTAGATATTAAGTTTACTTGGGAACTTAGATCAAATAATGTATTTATCTTAGTATGTTTAGATACAACTCTTGTATGAAATAACGCATTCCTCTTTCGTTCATCAATATGAGATTCATTATTGGAACTTGAACTAGCATGAAGAAAATATTTAACTTGTACTCTCGCCGCTGTGATCTTTCCTTCATCCTCTGATTCAGAACCAAGATCTTGCCGCACTGTAAGAATAGTATTTGTCTTCTCCTTTCCACCGAACTGTTTCGGTTTCTTTTATTGATGCAGTTTCCAACAGTGTTCTTCATCGTGACCACCCTTCGTGCAATGAGTGCAAGATGGTTTTCCTCCTTCTCTCATCACTGTAGCGGTCTTCTTGTCCTTCCTCTTGAACTTCTTGAAAGTCTTATGTATCAAGCTTAGTTGTATCGTTCCTAGTGCCTTTATATCAATAACCTCCCATTCTTTGTCCTTGATGGCTGTCGACTTCTTTTCTACTCCACCCAATGGTAGGAATACATTCTTCTGATATAAATAATCTTCCATATGCATCTTCCATAACTGGTAGTTTTGTCCATTAAATTTATCGACCCTAAACTTTCCATCTTCCGCCATTGCTCCCACTTGAACCAGAAACCCTCTTTTCCTACAAGTTACCTTTCACCATGATACTAGTTGTTAGAAAAGCATGATCGCAGAGAAATAAAATAAAACAAATGCGGAAATAAAATATAAAAGATACACAATATAATAGAGACATAGATATATGTGGTTCACCTAGTGTGGGCTACGTCCACCATAGAAATTCCCAGGTTCTTCCTTTATTATTATCCAACAAATGAAGGGATACAACCTACAACACACCTGTTGTAACTTCCTCTTCTTTGTCTCATAGTTTCCTCACCTAGAATACAATATTCACAATGATGCATAGCCTCAATACATTTCCCTCATAAAAGAGGGTTTCCTTCTAGGGAAAAAACCCTAACATAACCACTATTGTTAGATCTGCGACCTTATAATGAACGGTCCAAATTTACTATGAAATTATAATATACATTTACAAGGCAATTTTTCCTTTGGGGGCTTCTCCCCCAAACCCTCGCCAAGGGGTTTCTTTCCCCCGGACCCCACAGGGGGGGTAATCCCCCCCTAGACTCCCCCGTGTGGAGGAGTGTACATTCTTCTCGGGTGTAAATTCTTCATGGGGTATAAACACGGTTGAAAAGAAAAGACCTCTGAATCAAGAAGATAATCAGGCTCCACAACCAACACTAAGAAGTGGGCTTAGACAGACTTGGTGACAAAGATGAGGACGAGTTGGATTATTGGCTAATTATTTTGCTAAGTGCATTGAAGGACTCGTTGTGATGAAGAAGACAACAAGACATGAATTTCGTTTGAAGGGAGGTAGGATGCACTTTGATGATTGAGTGCCTTAGACACATTGGTTGGGTCATGAGATGACTTGATTGTTACAATGGAGATCCAAACGATGAAGTCTCTTGGCAGAGGAAAGAAGATTAATTCCAAGAGGCAAACGAAGGCAACAAGGAGTTAACCAAGGGAATTGTTGATAGACAATTGAGATGGGTCAGAACACAGACTGAGTATATTGAGTGATGTGCTCTTGCTCATGGTATGGGACTTTGGAGAGGCATGGAATTCTCAGGATGCTTGTAGATGATGTTGGTATGAATCAGAGATCCAAGGATCGTTGGTTGGAATTGACAGAATGCTGGCCTTGACATGTTTTGGCATGGAGTTCTTTGGGTGACTCATTCCACTTGGAACCATTTGGATAGTACTTTGGAAAACTTGTGAAGGCAATTTGTGGGCTTATACAGATTGGAGGATCACACAGATAGGATGAAACAAAGCACAAATGATGAAGTAATGTGGAGGGGATTGTTGGTTGCGTGAGACTTGTGCACTTATAAGTTTCGTGGACAGGTGATGAAGAATATGTGAGGTTGACTGATGAAGCCTTGCTCATACTTGACTTGGGCATACTTGTCAAAGAGAACCATGGTGCCATGGAGGGCACGGTTGCAACAACGATGAGACAATCTTGGGGATCCTACAATTTGTGGGATGAGTAAAAAGAGTGAATTCGGTTGGTCGTATGTGCGGAAGACATCCAGTGATCTCATTGAGGTTTTGAATAGCTTGGATATGAGATGAGATGGGTGCAATGATAGAAGGAAGTGACAACATATTTCACAACAAAAATGAAGGAAGACTTTGTTTTGGGGTGACATCGCAACATGGTGGGGCAAGAGAGTTTTCCATGGTAAGTTTGGGATAGAAGAGTCCAGATGCGGATGGGAGGAGATCAATTTGACATGGAGTTGGGCCATCATGTAGGTGATCATATGGTTGGACTAAGCATCCAACCAATCCAACCTTTGGACTAGCTAGTGCACACCAACATGGCGAAGGGGTCAGACTCCAAGCATAGTGATTCATTTGTGCAACACTTAGTTGTTGGAAAAGAGTTTCTTAACGAAGTTGAACGATGATATAAGCGAAGGGGAAAGGGTGATATTGATTTGATGTTTCTGGTTTGGACAAGGTGATAACGATGCAGACAAAAATGACTAAGTTTCAACATGAGGAAGTACATCTTAGGACTTATGCGTGATGGTTGGAATAAATACCCAACCAGTGAAGGAATCGAGGTGTGCAATGTATAGATGCATGAGAGGAATGGTTGAAGTATGGGTGCAACAAAAGTCATGAAGGTTCAACATTTAGACATTTTTCTATTCTAGTTGAGGTTATGACAAAACTTGCGATTGTAGCAGAGAAACGAACGAAGGTCATCGGTTATCGCATCAAATGAAATATATTGAGATTGTCATGACGAAAATGAATTTGAGTGGGGGAGGGTGAAAGACCTCTAGAGATAGCATGAGCGTGCGCGCTCCTCCACCAAAGTCTTGGACGAATGAGATGGGAAAGAGAACGCTCGGTTCGATTGATGGAAATAAAAGATGTCTTATATAGTGAAGTTGGGATCCTTGGGCTCACGTCGCCATGCCAAGGACAAATTCAACAAGAATACTTGCAAATGAAGTTTAATTGAAGAAACGAGATAGGTGGGAATCCCATGGGAGCCATGGGTGCCCCACCGAAAGTTGGAGACGACGGACGCTTCGACAACATGAGTGTTGGAAAAATTTCTATTTTTGGCACACTAGTTCAGTGAGAGTTAACTGACTAGTTCTATTTTATAATTTATAATCTTAGACCATCACTATTATGCATGCATTCATAATTATAGGATGTCATTGCCTATATCAGTGAAGATCACTCACTCATTGATTAAGATAATAATATACATTGATTCTCATTCTTCATTGTGTATCTCTCTTCATTTTCTTGATAAGCTTTGTTTGTGTATGCTTTAGCTAGGTTTCCTGTGCAGGTTTCCATGAAACACTGATATTGTATCAGAGCTACGCTGCTTGGAGCAAGCCAGACAAGCCAAAGAATAAGGAAAATCGGAGTTTCGACGAGCTAAATTTATGGTCGTACCTTTCAGCAGTGATTTCTAAAAAAATATTAAGTTTTTGAGGAAACGACTCATGGGAGAAGTAAATCGACCCATTCTGCAAGTGGGTTTTCAACCGTTTGGTGAGATTCCTCACCGTTTTCTCAGAAAGTAAGCCGCAAGATGGCCTTCTGAAACCGATACGAATCCGTGGTTGTACCTTTCTACAATGGTTGCTCCCAAAATATTAAGGTTTTGAGGAAACGACTCGCATATGAAGTAGATCGACCCATTCTGCAAGTGGGTTTTCAATCATTTGACGAGATTCCTCACCGTTTTCTCAAAAAGTAAGTCGGAAGATCGTCTCCTGAAACTGATACAAATTTTCACTTAAAGTGTCATTTCTGCCGTGATTTCTTAATTTTTCACTTGCAGATTGAGAGTAAATTTTTAGGGGTTCTTAGAAACAGTGGGAGAGATGGATAGGACAACTATTATACAGGCAAACTTTGTGGTAATCCTCACACCATACAATTATTTTGATTGGAAGCCCAAGGCAGAATTCCAACTCAGAAGGAAAGGACTGTATAATTTGACGATGGCGGAAGAAACATAACCTGCATCAACAATTGATAAGATGAGATGGACGAACTGTAAGAATGAGTCCACATGACTACTTCTTGAGTTAATCTCCACTGATCTATGGTTTCATGTTTCCACATGCAAAACTCCAAACGATATCTAGACCACCTTGGAAGGACTCTTTGGAAAGTATGATGAGATGCGAGGTCATATTCTTGAGGTAGAGTCAAATACCTTAGACCCTAAAAGTTTTGATAATATACATGATTTCTTTACTAAATTTAAATCTTTCATTTTTAGCTTGGGTGGATGTGGTATTGACAAGTCTACACAAGAGAAACAACTTATTCTAACAATCTTGGCCAAGCTAGGACCAAAATATGTTGTATATGTCTCCAATTTCCATTCTGGCAGATGTTGTTTGGGCGCAAATTGGAAAATCCCTACGATGGCTCAGTTCATTGAGTCTCTCACACAAGACTATATAAAACTCATACAAATGGGCCTCAAGAAAGATCCCAAAGCACATGCACTGACCATGCATGATGGAAAAGGGTCATCCAAACAGAACAGGAAGGAGGGATATTCCAAACCCTCTAATGATTCTTCAGTTTGCAAATACTCTTCAGATTCCAAGAAGAAGAAGAAGGGAAAGTAGTGCACTTACTGCAATAAACCGAATCATGAAGAATCCACATGCATGAAGAAACATATCGATCTTATGGCACAAGCACTTCAACAAATCAACCTTGGAAAGTTCATTCCAAAGGGAGTCAAGAAGTGGAAGGAAGAATATCCTGCTCCTATGAAAGGTAATCATCATGCTCTCGTTGAAATTAATTCCTCATCTGATTCATGGATTATAGATTCTAGTGCATCCCATCATATGGCAGCGAAAGAGGAAGTTTTCTCTTCCTTTAGTCCATGCTCAAGACCCCCTATTCTCATGGGGGATGATACTCCAGTAGCAGTAGCAGGAGAAGGGAGAGTGGAACTCCACATTGGCAGTTTTGAGAATGTTTTACATGTTCCAAAGATTTCTATCAATCTGCTCTCAGTATATCAGATCACTCAGAAAGGTAAAAAGGTTGAATTTATAACAGATTCAGTTTCAGTAATTGACATGCATGACAATTCCATCATTGCAATTGGTGAGGTGGATCACAAGTCAAGGTTGTATAAATTCACTAAGTTTTATGACGATGACTCCTCTATTCTACTTACACATAAGGAGAGTACTTTTCATGCAAATCCAGTGCAACATGCATATACTCTTGTGCTTCCATCAGTTTTAGACATCAGAGATGATTCCATACACTTAGATTCTGTAAATCAAAATAAGAAGGTAGTACATCCAGATAAGAATCCAACGTCGAAGCTTTAGTAGATGCCCAAGAAGGCACAAGCCACACTTCAGGAAGCAGGAAACCTTGCAGGGAATCCATTGGATTTGAGGAGGACTCGATCTCAACATGAGGAGTCTTCTCATGAATTTTCATCTTCAAAACCTACGATGCCCATGCATTGACATATGGTTCAATATGTTGATCTGCAGAACTACAATAAGGCTGTGGGTAATCCATTATGGCAAGTAACCATGCAGGAGGAACATGACTCTCTTCTAGAGAATGAAACTTGGCATCTGGTTCCACTTCCACCAGAAATGAATATTTTCAGGTGCAGATGGGTCCACAGGATCAAGAGGTACAAGGCTCGACAGGTTGCCAAAGGACTTCATCAAATCCATAAATATTTCTACATCTTCATGAAGACTTTCAGTGAGCAAAAGTTGCAGACTTTGTGGGATCGTCTTGCAGTGAAGAACACAGTTTCCTAGCAGCTGTCATTTTCTTCTTTTGATACATTGTCTTTTGAGGGGGGGGTTTGTTCCCACATGGTTTTCCCTCTTTCCTCGTTTTTATTCAGTTTTCATTAGTTGCATTATACATGAGTACCTAAAATGGCCTAATAGTCAGAACTCATTTTTTACTCCATAGTGATGTTTAGTGGGGGTGTTGGAGAAATTTCTATTTTCGGCACACTAGTTTAGTGGGGTAACACTATTTAAGTGGGAGTTAACTGACTAGTTCTATTTTAGAATTTATAATCTTAGACCATCACTATTATGCATGCATTCCATATTATAGAATGTCATTGCCTATATGAGTGAAGATCACTCACTCATTGATTAAGATAATAATATACATTGATTCTCATTCTTCATTGTGTATCTCTCTTCCTTTTCTTGATAATCTTTGTTTGTGTATGCTATAGATAGGTCTCCTGTGCAGGTTTCCATGAAACACTGAGAATGAACACCTAGCTAACCAGACAAAGAATGAAGGTTGGGGCAACTCAGATGCATTGTGCACATGCCGTGCCAAGGAGAGTTGGCCAAATGACGACGAAAACAACGAACAAATGCCTAGGTGAGTTGGGCTCCCAAAACTGAAAATGAGGAAGTTGACCAAGGAAGAGCACGCCCACGCAAATGGAGCATGCCCTTAGGA
The DNA here is from genome assembly GCA_009831015.1 of Picea engelmannii. Taxonomy (NCBI): domain Eukaryota; kingdom Viridiplantae; phylum Streptophyta; class Pinopsida; order Pinales; family Pinaceae; genus Picea; species Picea engelmannii. Next base: position 859,044 of record ML779045.1, read on the forward strand.
AAGTCGACTGAAATATGCTAAGTCGAAAAAATGACCGAAAGGGGCACATCGACTTAGTGACGAAGGGATGTGTCGGTTAAAGGGGTGTGTCACTTGGAAAGGGCACGTGCCTATATAACCAAGTGTGCTAGGAATTTGTAAAATCATCCAAGGAAGGGAAATACATCTTCACAATCACAGATTGGAGTTTCTGAGGTATCATCCAAGAAGGAGGGGTGAGCTACTCCCCAAGGAATGAAGTAGACCCTTGAGGGTAAGTTGGGCTATCTTGGGGAGGTAGAACTGAAGTGCATGTCTGGGAAAGTCTTTCTTGAAGGGAGCAACAGAACAAACGAGTTGTGGTAGCGAAGGGAGGTTGCTCCAATCTGAGGAAAAGAGAAGTTTGGACCAAGAAAGGGGGTAGGCATGTTGAGGCAAGAGGAACAAGATACATGAAACAAAGTATGAAGTTTCGTTAAGTCCGAGGTAATGAAGGAAGGGCGTCCAAGGGAAGACTAGTGAAGTAAAGATATATGGTTTTCACATCAGGTTCTTGTAATGAACAAAAGATCCTTGTAAACTCTTTCTTTGTGTGGCGTGAGTTTAACTCGACACAATACAATGCTTGTTAATAAACTATTTTGGGTTATAGGCCGGTTTGGCCACCCACACATATGTTTCGGTTTTTCATGTATGAATGGTATTTATTTACTGTTAAAATAATCTAAATATAAGAAAAACACAGACATAAATAAGTAACAAATGAAACTAAGTGAAGGTTTAGACGAGGTTGAGTAATTCGGTTCGGTCTTGACACCAAATGAAATACGTTGTTTCTGCATAGTGACTAGGAACATTGGGTATTTTCCACCACCTAGTTGGATATCTGCCAGGCTTGTGACAGGTGGTATTAGAGCAACGTTTTGTGCAGAATTTGAAGAAGACTCAAAATTCTCTTCACCACTGTCACTATCGTGACAGGTGGTATCAGAGCGCATATCAGATTAGACTTTGATGTATGGCTTGGCTTGAGATAGTGAAACGAATCTTGGGTCGTAGGGCAGAGAGACGAGCACATTTTCCATTGTGCCAACTTTGTGTTTTGCACCACCGAAGAAACATTTGGGTTGATTGGGTTGTTAATGACGATCACAAATTTCAAAGGAGCTGACTCGTTGCAGAGTCATGCAAATTAGTTAACAACAGGTGACTTAATGATCGATGGGTTTATGCATAGTGTCTTGGTGTGGAAGAATTTCAGGGCGTGAATATAACAAATGGATACAACGGTTTCGTTTGAATGCATGTGACTTGATGGAGTTTTGCATATCACTGAGTTGAGTTGGAGGCTTAATGTGAACATCCTGGACGCACATGACCGAGATGAGTCCATGTTGGGCTTCACTTTTGGTTGCAACAATGGACGAATGTGATGGAGTGTGTTGTGAAGCTTGTCACCTCGGCGATGAAGTAAAACTGAGGTTTTTGGACAACAAATTGGTGGAAGTGTGTGGCTCGACACATCATAAGTCTTTGACTTAGATGAAAATTTGAACTTGATTTTAGCCACAACAAGGAGGTTCGTTTGTGAAATCACACTTGATGGTTAAGAGGAGTTGCATAATTATGACAGTATGAAGAATTGAACCATTGGTTAGTGAAGATGTCGTGAATAATTTGGATTGATTCAAGTTCTTGGCAGATCTAGTTTGTTTCATTGGTTTCGTTGAAGGGTGAATGGGGAGACTTCACTGAAGACAAGGGCGACCTGTTCTCATCGTAGAAATGGGATAGGTCCAGGTGTTGTGACCTTCATTGGAATCATGAACAATCTAGAGTGACTTGAGGGTGGCATATGTGAATGAGGGCTTGGAAAAATATACTTGGGCGAGTCCAAGAAGTGGACATAGACAGACTTGGTGACCAAACATGGGGACGAGTTGGATTATTGGATAACTCTTTTGCAAAGTGAATTGAAGGGATTATTGTGACGAAGAAGACAATGAGACACACATTTCATTTGAGAAAATGTTGGATGAGTTACTTTGATGCATGAGTGCCTTAGACACATTGGTTGGGTAATGAGGTGACTTGAATTTTGTATCGGATATCCAAACGATGAAATGTCTTGGAAGAGGTAAGATGATTCATTCCAAGAGACGAACGAAGTAAATAAGGAGTCGACCAAAGGAACTATTGATAGACAACTGGGATGGGTCAAAACATAGTCCGAGTAGATTGAGTGATGTGCTCCTACTCATGGTATGGGACATGTGAGAGGTAGGGAATTCTCAGGATGCTTGTGGATGAAAATGGAATGACTTAGATATCCAAGGATCGTTGGTTGGAATTGACAAAAGAATTGGCTCAGACATGTTTTGGCATGGAAGTATTTCGGTGGCTCATTCAACTTGGAACCATTTGGATAATACATTGAAAAACTTGTGAAGGCCGTTTGTGGACTTATATAGATTGAAGGATCACACAGATAGGATGAAACAAAGCATTAATGATGAAGTGATGAGGAGGGGACTGTTGGATGTGTGAGACTTTTGCACTTAGACATTTTGTGGACATGTGACTAAGAATATGGGAGGTTGACCGATGAAGCCATGCTCATACTTGAATTGGGAAGACTTTTCAAAGAGAATCAATGTGCAATGGAGGGAAAAATTGCAACAGTGATGAGGCAGTCTTGGGGATCCTACAATATGTGGGATGAGTAAAGAGAGTGAATTCAGTTGGCCGCATGTGTGACAGACATGGAGATATCTCCTTGAGGTTTCAAATATCTTGGATATGAGATGATATGGGTGCAAAAATAGAAGGAAGTGACAACAACGTTCACAAGATAAATGAAGAAAGACTTCGTTTTCGGGTGACATCACAACATAGTGAGGAAAGAGAGTTTTCCTTGGCCAGTTTTTCATAGAATATTCAAGATGCATATGGGAGGAGATCAATTTGACATGGATTTGGGCCATCATGCAGATGATCAGATGGTTGGACTGGCCATCCAACCAATCTGACCTTTGTACGGGCTAGTGCAAAACAACATGGCTAAGGGGTCATACTTCAAGCACAACAATTTGTTTGTGAAAAGTTTGGCTGTTGCGGAGGAGTTTCTTAAAAAAGTTGAATGAAGATAAAAATGAAGGGCCAAGTGGAACCTTCCCTTTATGTTTCTGGGTTGGACAAGGTGAGAACAATGCAAAAAAAAATGACTAAGTTTCAACATGAGGAAGTACATACCATGACTTATGCGTGACTGTTGGACTATCTACCCAATCAATGTAGGAATTTGGGTGCATAATGTACATATGCATGCAAGGAATGGTTGAAGTATGGGTGCATAAAAAATAATGAAGGTTCAACACTTAGACATTTTTCTGTTCTAGTTGAGGTTGCAACAAAACTTGTGATCGCAATAGAGTAGAAAACGAATGTCATCGGTGATCGTAGAATATGAAGCATGTTTGGATTTTTGAGACGATGATGAATTTGAATGGGGGAAGGTATAATACCTCCAGATATGGTATGAGCAAACGTGCTCCTCCACCAAATTCTTAGACGAACGAGTTGGGAAAGAGAGCCCTCGATTTAATTGATGGAAACGAAAGGTGTCTTATATAGTAAATTTGGTTTCCTTGGGAATGCATTGTCATGCCAAGGATGACTTCACCAAGAAACATTGTGGATGAAGGTTAACTAAGGAAACAAGTTAGGTGGGTGGCCCATGGGAGTCATGGGTGCCCCACCAAAGGTTGGAGACAACGAGCGCTCTAACAACACGAGTGCCCAACTAATCATACGAAGAATGAAGGTTGGGGAAGATCGGATGCCTTTGGTGCATGCCATGCCAAGGGGGGATGACCAAACAATGACATAAATAATGAACGGATGCCCAGGTGACTTGGGTGCCCAAAATTGAAAAGGAAGAAGTCGGCCAAGGACGAGAGTGCCCAAGAAAATGGAGCATGCCCTTTGACAAGTTGGCTCAAAATTTCTAAGTGGACAAAATGAACGAAAGGGGCACGTATGTTCGGTGACAAAGGGGCGTGTTGGTTAAAGGGGAACGTTGCTTGGCAACGGTGCACGCCTATATAACCAAGTGAGTTAAGCATTTGGTAAATCATCCTAGGAAAGGAGAAACATCTTCACAATTTCATATTCGAGGTTCTAAGCTAGCGACCAAGGAGGGGAGAGATACTCCCCAAGGAGCCAAGTAGATGCTTGAGGGTAACTTGGGTTGCCTTGGGGAGGCAGAACCAAAGTGCAGGTTTGAGAAATTGTTTCTTGAATGGAGCAACAGAACAAACAAAATGTTGTAGCAAAGGGAAGTCACTCCAATCCGATGCAAAGAGACGTCTGAACCTAGAAATGGGGTAGGCGCACTGAGGCAAGAGAAGTAGTCTACATGAAACAAAGTATGAAGTTTCGTTAAGTCTCAGGAAACGAAGGAAGGGCACCCAAGGGAATCTTAGTGAAGTAGATCTGTATGGTTTTTGCAATAGGTTCTTATAATGAGTGGAAGATCCTTGTAAAAAAATTATTTTTGTGGAATGATTTTAGCTCGACACACTACAGTTCTTGTTAATAAACGATTTTGGGTTTTAGGTAAGTTTGGCCGCCCACACATATGTTTCGGTTGTTCATGTATGAATAGTGTTTCTTTATTGTTGAAATAGTATAAGTATAAGAAAAACACAGACATAAATAAGTAACAAACAATACTAAGTGAAGGCATAGTCTAGGTTGAGTAATTCGGTTCGGTCTTGCCACCGAATGAAGAGATTGGTGCTGCTCCAAACGTTGTCCATGGTCCCTCCTCTTGAACTCGTCCAAATGCTTTGTTAATGCCTCTAACCCTTCCACCATTTCCTTTGTCAATTCTGGTTGTGGTTGTATTACTTCTTCCAAGGATGTGAGATCCCTCTTCACAAGATGCTCTTGGAGTTCTTCCATCCATTCAACCCGTTCCTTCAACAAACAATTTCTTGAGAAATGATTAAGGTTGCACAAGAAACAATGAATTGGTGTACCTTTGCGGTCAAGTAATTCATCCTGCTTCTCGGCTATGACTTCACCTCTATCATGGGAATCCCCCTTCATGTAGTGAGAATCGACCCTTTCAGAGTTCAATGATTTAGTTCCATCCATTAGATCTTTTCTACATGATTCTTGCCATTCGCTATATTTCTTCATCTTTGGGCAATACCTTGCGAAATGGTGACATGAACATACTTCACAAATGATAGAGTTGATTCCTTCAAACGAACTCTACTGTTTGATGATGTCAATGATCATGGATATGGTTTCCCTTTCCTTGGGAAAGTATGTCACTGAGACTTGGAAACCTTCGTCTGCTAAGAGATATTTCCATCTTTCATCCCATGCATCCCACCATGAGGTGATCGACCTCATATTATATAAAATTATGCCGACTGCTTCCATGTACCTTCTCACTTATTCATCAAGGTTCGTCTTCGCTCTATCATCATTCATCGTTT
>ML779045.1:877614-904750 GCA_009831015.1 Picea engelmannii
TAAACCCTTGCCCATGGAAAAAAATATCTTTTCTTTTTCATCATCTTTGTTGCCATCTTTATATGCAAATTGTAGTGTGAACAACTTTTCTAGTGAGGGTGACAACAACTCCAATAGTGACAATTGGATACATGTCTGTATTATTTGCAAATTATTTGATAATTGTGTCTAGTATGAAATTGTATTCTTTATAGGTTGGAGGAACTATCTCTATGACACTTGATTTAAGTAGGGATTTAACACGATCACAATCACCACGTTCATAACCATTTTTTGGTAGAATTTTGAATTTTGTAATAGATATTCCAACACCGAGAACAATATTTTTCTCATGTATTTCAATGAGGTGTGCAGGAATAGTCAATGTAATTGTTATCATTCCATTTTCATATGTAATACCAACACACAAAATTTTGCGTGATTTATTCGATTTATCCAAATATGTGTTGTAAAAAACCATCACATCTCCAATGAATACTTCTCTAGTTCTGTGACTTTTCAATTCCTGTATTGAGACAATATTCCAAGTTGCAGAGTTGCATCATCGTATAGAAATCACATGAAATAAGCGACATGAACAACAATTTCCATACATTTTTTCCCAATTGCACAATTACATATTTATATACACACCTTTCCAATTTTTCATGTTGCACACGTATACTTGCTTCACTTGTGCATGTTCTTGTTACACTTGACTCTCCAACATTGATTGCTTCAATTCCAGGAATTCCTATTTCACTTGAACTGAACACAACAATTTGCAAATTGCATAAGCACTTGACACTATTTTTTTTTCATGTCTAAAAGAGAGAGTTTATAAATATCTTCCCATGTCTTGGTTACTATCACAACATCTAGGCGGAAAATATCTTATGGAAATTTACCTCTGACTCTGTTGCTAGGTGGATGTTTGTGATGCATCAATACTAATAATTCCCTAGCTAGTCCAAATTATCCTGCTTGGAAGATGGAATATGTGAACGCTAAGAACATACAATATATTCTATATTATGTTTACATTCACATATGCCCTTCCTTTTTCTCTCCCTTTTTTTTTCCAGATGCATATTAACTATGCAATTGATGCAGGAGCATAAGCTCACAGTTTAGAAGATCTATGGTTGTTGAGATTCAAAGCCAAATTTTACTAAAGAGAGTGTGTGCTCTTAAATTTACTTTGTTGGATTCAGTTCAAATTGAATAAATTGTCAAAGGATCTCGAATCCTAACAATGTAATAGTTGTAGGAGAAGTTAGTATTACAAGCAAAAATTGTAGGATCTAAGTGGATTCGATCCAGACTTTGTGGATCTGAAAACCTAAGTTTGAATTGTATTTAAGCAAACTAAGTTCGATTGTAAAAGGGGGGGGAACGAGAGAGACAGGAAAGGGGGAGAGGATGCACAAGATTGTTGCAGAGGAGAGAAAGAGAATTCATTAATAAAAGTTTCCATCTATTATGCAACATTCTTATATGTGGGAAATCCTATTTCATCTGTGTATGATTATGATATTTTGTTCTCGTTGATAGAACACATATGATCCGTCAATACTATTTTAATGATCCTTGGAATTGAAACAAATCTGTAATGAACTGATATTTACATTCTGTAAGTATTGGGATTAAGGGTGGAGATCGGAGCGGAATCAAACAGCAAAGAGCCGACGGTCCAGATCGCAGCGGAAAACGGAGGGTTCAAACTCCGATGTGTTTGGTGATTTCCGCTGAGGCCACCTGTTCACTGGTGTATGGAAGCGGAGATGTGAAGGTAAGTACGAAAAAGTGTCAGTGGTGTTTTCCGTTGAGTTATGGTCAGGTCGTGTGGTTATAAGGTGTTTAGCATCATGTGTAAAAACATTTCCGTTGGGCGCTAGTAAAACGAAAAGTGCTTAATCTGCCAATTTGACAAGAGTCTGGTCAAAAGAACCGAACTGCCAATTATAGCGATAGATAACTAAATTTAGCTCTGTCTGTCGGATTTCACTAACACCAGTTGCATTAGAAATACACAAAATCACATTGCACACCACATAATACATAATAGTGCAAAAGAGTTAATATGTACAAGATTGAAGTGCAAAAATGCCTACAAATGAAAAATATTTGCGAACTGTAATAGACTTCATAACCAACATTGACTCTTTAGCAATGTCCATTGCAACAAACTTGCACCTTATTTTGTAATATCTATATGAATTCGCACAACACTTATAACCAGATATTGTGATTGAAATGCATCAACAATGAACAATTGGTGCCGCAACCATTGGATGATATTATGGAACTGTAAAACTACTGGACCATGCCTGAATACATTTAAGTGGTTGAGAAGTAGACACAGAAAGCATAGCAAGATCCTAACATTCAACACAAGATTTTATAGGAAGGATGTTTGGTGTTGTTATATGGCAACAAATTCCTCAAACACCCCAGGAAGTTGTCAATGCATCCACTAGCTCCATTTATTTTGGTACACATCAGTAGAAAAGTCAATGATAGTGAAACAACAACGAATCAAAGAACTTATGGATGGAATAACACAAGTCAAATTCATTTTGAAGTCTCAAAGCGTTGCAAAAGCTAGTTTAGAATAGCACCAACTCAACACACCAAGTAGATAGCAAAGCACACAACAAGTATTATTAAACATCCATTAGAAGGACATGACTTTCTCCATACAAATAGGAGAACAAGACAAGTTGACAAGTTGTAAAATTTGGTAGATATCAGCTAACAGGTGAAGTTATGGGAAACACATAGGAAACTAGAAATGATGACATGCTGGAAGGGGTGACCCAAGGATTACATGAAATTTTGCAGTACCGAAGCGTCAAGCAATCCGATCGAAGCAAATCACACATGTATGATATATGCATAAAGTTATGATGCCACACCATGCAAGGGCCATCAATAGTGCGACGAATCATTTTCATTACACACATCATTAAAGGAACCTAGATCCAAATTGCAATGTATCAATACATGAACATTGACACATGGAGCCAACAGGAAAATGAGAACATCACGACACCAATTTTTGGTAGTCTTCTCAGCTATTTATATGACTTACCAGGACCATAGTATTTGGAGCCAACCTCCACTTCTCCATAAATAGATCCCCCACCAACTGCCAATTAAGCAGTTCCACCAACCATTTACTCATCAGGTCCATTTATCCTAAAAATTCTATTTCCATCGCAAATACCCCTCGTCCATGGCTTCTCCTAGCATGTATGTGATTTTGTACATTCCACAATCCATGAAGACGACATGTAGTCCCAAGGTTTCGTTCTCACATTGGTTGACGCTAAGAACACAATTGTTGGGAAGGGGACCCAACCTATAGTTCATGAGAAAGATGCCTAGTGTCGCTAAACAATTTCTTGAGCTATGCTTCAAAGCTCTTGTGGTACACCAACTCTTTGAGCCAACATTTGTTTTGCATGCTGCCATGGATTAACACCTTTGCTGAACCCGACGATCCCATTATGTAGACTTACCCCTCTATCAATTGTAGTTTTCCATGTCTTCCTTGTTATCAACCAAGCTAAACCAAACACAAGGATGATAGTGGTCTTGGCCATTGGAGCGATTACTAGGTGCTAACCGTTTTCAAGTGATTGAGTAACTGAGAAAAATTCTAGACGCAGGACTTTGCCTAGTTAGTTCTTGGATTTCTGGGCCACAAGATGAAGTTCGTCTACCCTTCACAGGTCCAGAGAAAGTCCAAGTAGAAAGAGGTCGAGAGCTCAGATAAATTTACACAAAATCCATCTATCACCTCCATAATGACTCTACTCATTCAAAAAGTTGTGTTAGCCTACAACCACAACCCATAAAGATGATTTGAAATTACTCTAGCAATGTGCAAGTATCCAACCTAGTTACATTCTGTTATAGAAAGATTTACCTCACCCTATGAAAAAATGCATAGAGGGATTTTTTCCATTTTCATATGCAGACTTGAAGTCCCTTTTTGAAAATCCCAGAGCTAAAAACATTATTTTTCCACATATACGCGCCCTACCTATAGTACAACCTGCGTATATGCAGGTTGCACCACTACATCTCGCGTACATTGGGATTTGTCCCCAAAATTAAAAAATGATGTCGGGTTTCCATGTCATGTCACAAGATCTATGATCCTTGGCCTTCCATATACTAGAAATTTTTCGACTCGACCCTTCAGTTCCAATTGAAGGCTACAAATGGGCCAAATCTGAGCTATGGAAAAAAAAGAGAAGAATTCAACTTTGAGAGTAAAGTTACTTTGGAGAAATTATTCACTTCATATTGAGTTTGCATCCCTTTGTCCTTTTAATTCTGAATAGATTGTTCAACCCCCAAGCTCTTCCCTGAGAACCTCATTATCTCTCTTATATGAGCTTGCCTTTGGTGGAGGATTGAAGTGGTGGAGACCCAGCTGGAAGGGACTTACATTTTAATAGAAATACTCTTTTCTCGTCCAATTAATATCTTGAAAATATTTGAATTGTTATTCCATTGGCGTATTTGTTATGAATGTTGATGGATTATGCTATTGAGTGTGCTAACATTATATATTATCACCATATGCGTGCGTTTCTTGGTTGTTGAGGACAATTTGCAGGTATATTGCTTTGAGTCAAGTGCTCAACGGTGGACTACATCAAATGTCTGGACGAGGTAGGCCTTTTATCTTGTCTTGCTAGCATATTTTTTTATATAGCATGCATGAGATTAGAGTTGATTTCTGCAGTCATTTCTGTCTGTTGTGGTTTACCCCTAGCCATAGAGATATTTTCCTCGTAACAAAATTGGCGACCATACATGGGATAAAATCTTATTTTTGGGGGTTTGGAGTGTTTTTCTCCTTAGATTGCTCTCGTTTATATTGAGTTTCTTGTCATATGACTGCTTGAAAGCCTCTGTTCATTCTGGGTCTGAGTTTTCTCAGCCTTCTCCTTAGCCTGGCTGTGTTTTGACACATATACACAGGTTGTTTCCTGACAGTCGTGTACATATGCGTGTTGTCCTTCTGCAAGATGCGTATATACATGCTTTTCCCTTGAATAATCACGTACATCACCCTTTTTTGTTTGGTTGTTGGGTTTGATGGTTGTTGGGTAGGTTTTGATGATTTATGAGTCTTCTTGGGTCTCTGTTATGACTATTAAGTGTCTGTGGAGTGACATGAAACCTTTCTTTGGTTGAATTTTTGGGCGGTGCCTTTCTCATCATCCTTTTCATTTTTAATTATCCTTTCATATTGGGTTGGGTGTTTGCTTCTTTATATCCTACTTGGTTTGTCTTTGTTTACATACAATAGAGTTTTTATATCAAACTGTTGTTCAATCCTTGCATTTTCATTCTTTTATATTGAAAATACAAAAATATTAGGCATTTTACATTGTTGGCATTTGATTTTCTAGGTCCTTATCATTGATCTTAGTACATGTAAAGAAAGATTGCATTTTATTTAGAATTGCATAACTGAATTGAGAATTTCATTTTGAAAAGCATATGATTTATTGGGAATTGAAGTTAGGACTTTGCATTGTATTCATATTCATTTATTTTACTTGTTGTGTCATAACATCACTAGTTTCATGATCGCACCTTTTTGAGTAAGCAAGGCCACTAAAAGTAATGCTATGATTTAAAATTGATTAGTAACGATTTTATTTTTCTAGGGTGCACAAACTAGCTTAGGATTTAGAGCCTTGGAATAGGATTTTGTGAGTAAACTTCTCCAAGGCTATTAAATCAACATATGTGTCTGAATAAGGGACTGGAGAAATCCATTTTATAATCGGTGATATCAGGAGGCTCCGCTTACAATGGAGTTAAGCATGAGGTCACATGAGGTTGGTTGAAGGGATATCCCCTCGATACCTTCTTAACGTCAGATATATTTCTAGGGATCTATTCGTATATGGGGATATTGCTAGTACCCTTACCTCCGTGGACCTGAATTATGAATGTTCACCTGTGCATCAGTTATATCATGGTTTCTTAGTTTTTTGAATTAGGTACCACATAGGTTACTTGCAGGGGTTATTCTGTAGGTACCTTGGGTCAGATAAGGGTCGTACATCACACATCCTTTATGGAGGATTATCTCTCTGGGGGGATCTGACTGACTGGTTGTTAAGCCCATGTGGGCCCTTATAACTGATTTTGTTACCTCTGATCTTTAGCAAAGGAGTCTCAAGCCCCTCTTGGGCAAGGCATACCTACTTTAGAGAGGGAGGCCCTTTTCAGCCACTTTATCCTGTTTGTGTGCATATTGGCAGTTTGATTATTTTTGGTGTGCTCTTTGATTACTAGTTGGACTTAGGATTTATTTTTTATATCTTGATTATTGATTCATCGTGGTGCCAGACAAACTTCCCCGCAAGTCTCTCTATTTGTTACAGTTACCACCGCATTTTGACTCTTTTCCTTCTAAAAGGCATAAAGTTATCAAACGTGGTACACACATCTCCACTTATCATACTTGTGATCATACAAGGATGGGTACTGAGTCGAGTCAACAAGATACTAGGAGTCCTTCGACTCCCATACCTACTATAGTTAACAATACCCCTTTGACACCTTCAACCATAATGGTTGTAGTTTCAGAGGTGCCTATCATCACCTCTTCCCGTCCTATAGTGAATAATAAACCTATAGCCACGAACCCCTTTGGACATATTGGTCACTCACCGTTCTTTAATGTTCAGTCCATCCCTATGGCCTCTAGTCCTTTTTCCTATGGTATGTCAAACTTCATATCACAATTTTCAAACTCCATTCTAGCAGCTGCTACGAATTCTAGCATTGGAATTGGGGGAAAAAATCCTCCACATATTCCATTCTCATTTGGTGGTACTCATGTCCCTCAAATGACTCCTACCGTTGGAGGCGTTCCTCCTTTTAACTCTGGGTCTAATCCTGTTTCTTTTGGATGGAGTAACCAACCTGGAGGACAAGCTACTGCTTATGGTCCGTTATTTACACCCACATCCTATGTACCTATTCCAACCAACACATTTGGCATGCCATATCCACCTTTATCCTTTAGATTCACACCTGGAGGAAGTCAGTTTCATATTTTGGGAAACCCCCAACATAGAGCCACTCCGGATGGGGGAATTTTTTACAACCCTCATCAGAACATTCCTATTGGAATGGTACTAAACCAACCCCTTATGAATCAATCCGGAGGAGGATCTTACAATCCTGGACAGGGCCATGGTGCTTACTAGAACCCTGTATGGGTTGCGATTCCCCAACAACAATCTTTCCAAGGAGCTTGGGGCTAGATGTTGGAACCTCATCTCCCTTTTCTGGCCACCCTCAATCTGCCATACTTGTCTATGTTAATGAATGATCTTGTGTGTCATGATCTGACATGGCCCCTTGTTCACACCAAGCTTCCTTCAGATAATCTAAAATTCGAAGGAAAGAATGGTGAAGCCCCAGGTGATAATGTTACTACTTTTCACCTTTGATGCTCTTCAAATTCCCTTAATGACGATTCTATTCGTTTAATATTATTTCAACTCACCCTTACGGGGGTCGCTGTGAAATGATATATCGAGCTACCTAGGGGGTCATACAAAACCTTTAGTCAGATGGTCTTAGTCTTCTTCAACCACTTTCGATTGCCGGTTTGTTACGATGCTGGCTTAGAACTTCTGTCGACCTTACGCCAGGACAAAGCCACTCATATATTGGATCACAACCAAGAGTGGCGTAGACAAAAGAGGTTGATCAAGACCTGCATACCCCCAAAATTCCTACTAGAGTGGTTACTTACATCTCTACAACCTTATATTTAGAAGGATGTTTCTACATTCGGGGATACATATGAGGAATAAGCAATTTTCAAATCCCAACAGTTAGATCTTATATATGCTCAGTCTGGGATGTTATACGATATTATTCCAGACGCACCGAGGTCAAACTATGACCTTAGAAAAAGCATGGGCCTCATGCCAATGGCATTATAGGCTCTGCCGATGTGAAATCCACAGAATCAGTGACAAGCCATTTGAAATAGTTGTCTCTAAACCAGTCTGTAGGAGGGCTAGATTTGTCAGTGTCCTCCAATCCCACTCAGTCGGTAGATGTACATTCTATGCAATTATCGACCACCCCGAATGGTAGCCATCAACCAGGTGGGAATAAAAATAAAGGACGTAATAATAATCATAAGGGTGGGAAAAATAATAATAAAACCAAGGACAATGGTAATAATGAGAAGACGAATGATAACATTGGTGAGGGCAAGAAAGAAAGGTAGAAGGTGAATTTTCCCTGTAATCTTTGTACATATGATCACCTTACCCATTTATTCCCCAAACTTGCAGAATATGTGGGGCTTTTATCTCTATCGCCCACTGTGCTGACTGATCATTTTCCACATAACCAGCACATAACCCTGAGCTCCTCGAATGCCCTAAATGTGGTGAGTGGGCCTCAAAACCCACCGACGCAAGATGATGACCATTTATGCATCAATATGGTTAAAATTAAGGTTAATGTAGCCACTCGGTCTCACGATTATAGTTCCCCACATTCTATACCTAGTATAGAGTCTCCCCATCCTCTAGAGACACCCTTACATATTGAAAAACCATAAGCTCCACCTCGTATTCTGAAAGGAGTATCAAGCACTCTACCCACAATCCTAATGCTATAGCCACCCATAATTACTCTATTTTTGAGGACTTGGGTCAAACCCCTTGTGCGATGTCGACTCTGGAGGTACTCAAGACATGTCCTTCACAGAGGAATGCCTTGCTATCTGCGTTAGGAGCTCTAGATCCTTGTGGCTTGAAAGTTGTCAAGTTTGACGTCATAGATGTGAATCCTCTCTTGCCTTACCATGTGGCATTCCAAATCCATGTGGGTTACTTGAAGTATACCATAAAGGGTACTGTTGTTGATGAAGGTGATTCAACATGTGTGATGTTCCTGATCTATTGGAAAGCCCTTGGCTCTCTGACCGTTTCTCAATCTCCGACCATGTTGATTGTTGTTGACGGTCGTTCCTTCCACCCTCACGATATTCTTCCTGCCTTTCTGGTCCAGTTAGGTGGGAAGATAGTAGAGGTGGATGTCGAGGTGGTTGATGCGCCTCTCAACTATAACTTGTTACTGGGACACAATTGGATTTACGATATGACTACAATCATATCATTCGTCTTCCGTATTCTTTATTTTCCTCATGATGGGAAGATTGTGATGATTGATCAATTGTCCTTTGTGTACATTATCCCCAATGCATTTGTTGGACCGTCGATCCCTATGATCGACAATTCTCAGCAGGAAAATAAGAATATTGGTGTCAGAATGTATTCATCCCTTATGGGTACCTTTGACTTCATGGCACTGGTTCACCATATTTATGACATTTCCATTAGTCTCATTTTGTCAGAGAGGTTCGTTCCTTTCTGCACTTCCTATTTTAATGATCCTTGGACCCTACCTTCCTTGACTATGTCTTGTGAAGGTTAGTTACATTCTGGAATGTCCATGCCACTATTGGTAGCATAGATTGCGTATCAAGTTGTTCTTGACTCTTCTACTGATCCAGATCCTGTTACCTCACATATGGATGAGGAGGGTCCTGCCCTGGAGATTGTGTGGGCCACTTCATAATCTTGTTCACATGACTACCTCGATGAGACTTTACCTTCGAACGAATATATCATAGAGGCCATGAATGGTTCTGACAAACCTTGGGATGATATGCATCATCGCTCTTATTTTCTCCCGTAGCTTGCTAGAATCGATCAAGATGACTTTATATCTACTTTGAGCGAGATAGTCGATCATGCCATAGTTCCACTTGATATGCATGGCATTTATGCCGAAGAAACATGGCGAGTATATCCCCTATCATCACGATCAATATCTCTCGTATCCTTGACAAGATTAAAAATGTATACATCGGTGCAAATTGTTTTCCAGAAGAAATTCTGATCTACACCAAACTCTTCAAGGAATTTCGACATGTATTCGCTTGGTCATATGAAGAGATGCCAGGAATCGACCCTTGAATTGTCGAACATGAGATTAAAACTTACACGAATGTTAAGCCTGTTCGACAACGTCATAGATCTGTTAATCCCCGGAAGGCCCCTGCTATTAAGGTAGAGGTAGAAAAACTACTTAATGCCAGCTTTATCTACCGGGTTCCCTTGACTGAATGAATATCCAATCTTGTTCCTATGAATAAAAATCAAGGAACCATCTATGTATGCATGCATTTTCATGAACTGAACAAAGCCTATCCTAAATAAAACTTCCTGACACCTTTCATCGATCAGATTCTAGACGAGTGTGTGGGAAGCAAAGTTTTTTATTTCATGGATGGATTTTCAGGATATAACCAAATTCAGATTAAACTTGAGGACCAACATAAGACGACATTTATATTCCCTTGGGGTACTTTCACATACCAGAAGATGCCTTTCGAGCTTAAAAATGCCGGAGCAACCTTCCAATGTGCTATGACCTTCACATTTCACGATTTCAGGCATATAGTCGAAGCCTATCTTGACAATATTGCTACTCACTCCCGTAAGAGAGTGGATCACCCTAAGCACCTTCGACTAGTCTTTGAAATATGTCACCATTATCGCATCTGGTTGAACCCTCATAAATGCATATTTTGTGTTAGGTTAGGTCGTCTTCTAGGACTTTTAGTCTCTGAGACTGGGATCATCGTAGATCTGTTAAAGGTTGAGGCAATACTTCGATTGCCTCCCCCACACACTATTTGATAACTTTAGGGTTTACAGGGGAAAGCTAACTTTTTATGATGGTTTATAGTGAACTATGCCAATATTACTAAGGGTTTCATGCATCTCTTGAAGAAGGACACTCCTTTTATCTGGGATGAGTGAGCCCAGGAGTCCTTCGATTCTTTGAGGAAAGCCTTGGAATTGATGCCTCTGCTGAAGTCTCCAGACTACAATAGGGATTAATTTCTTTACATCATCACATCTAAAGAGACGATTGGTATGGTGTTGGTTCAGGAGGATGATGAGCTCCGTGAGCATGCAATTTACTATCTTAGTCGAAACTTAGTCGACCCTGAACTCAAATATTCTCATTTGAAAATCTAGATTTGGTTGCCGTACAAGTAGTGCAACGATTACAACATTATATATTGCTTTGCAAAACTATTGTGGTTGCCAATGTCAATCCATTTCAATACATACTTACTAGGTGTATCATAGGGGGAAAGTACAATAAATGGATTGTCATTCTACAAGAGTTCGATCTCGATTTTGCTTCTGCGAAGTCCAAAAAATCACTAGTTTTTGCAGAGTTAATATCTAACTTCCCTCGATCAGACGAGGATGTTATTCATGCTGATTCATTTGCGGATGAACACATTTACCTTGTCTTGTCGTTAGATCTCTGGTATGGAGACATTGTTCTCTATCTTCAAACTTTGAATTTCCCTCAACATATGTCGCGAGATGACCAACAACGTATACGATACCAAGCTACGAATTACCTTATTGTCGGTGACACTCTATATCATCGAGGAGTGGACAATATATTATGTCATTGTTTAACTCACAAAGAAGCCTAGTCTGTTCTAAATGAATGTCACAGTGGGGCTTGTGGTGTTCATCTATCCGGGCTTGCGACAACCCATAAAATTTTGCGAGTCAGCTATTTTTGGCCATCTATCTTTAAATATTGCGTTGAAGCGATTAAGAAGTGTCACCCCTGCCGGGTGTTCACTCAAAAAATTCGCTCACATCCAACCCGTCTCCATCCAGTCATTACTATCAGTCCCTTCAACAAGTGGGGGATGGACTTTGTGGATTGAAACCCAATTTCAGTTGGGGGGCATGGACACATTATCATGTCCATAGACTACTTTACTAATTGGGCCGAGGCCATGCCTACAATTAAATCCAATGAGAACATTGTTGCCTTCTTCGTATTCAATCAAATTATAGCCAGGTTCAAAATCCTGAGTGAGATTGTCACTGATCATGGAAGTCACTTTCAGAATGAAATGATGGAAGAAATAACATCCAAACTAGGGTTTAAGCATGGCCATTCTTCCCCTTACTAACCCCAAGAAAATGGACAAGTAGAGGGCATGAATAAGTCTCTCAAGACCATTTTGCAGAAAACTGTCAGCCGGAGAAAATCTATCTGGCATGTCATTCTATATCCCGTATTTTGGGCATACCGAACCTCGGTCAAGACCTCCATCGATTTTTCTCCTTTCTAGTTAGTAAACGGTGTGGAGTTGATCTTACATATTGAGTGAAAAATCCCTTCTCTTAGATTGGCATTTGCGCTCCTACCTGGCACTTTTGATCTCGAACAATGCATCGTGCACCTAGAGAGTCTAGATGAGCAGTGTCGAGATGCCTCTACGACTATCTAAGTGAATAAAATACGTGTCAAGGTATAACACGATAAGTCTTTCTGTCCTAGGCTATACATTGAGGGTGACTTGGTCCTTTTATACGATCAAGCCAAATAACCACTGGGGGAAGGAAAGTTCAAACCCATGTGGCACAGTCCCTATATCATACGACATGTCTTAGAAAAAGGAGCCTAAGAATTAGAATATTATGAAGGGAACATGTTGGTTGAGCCCAAGAATGGGATCTATTTGAAAAGATATTACGCTTGAGCCACAAGCTTGGGCGTAAATCTTTGTATACTAATGTAATTTAGTGTATATATCTTTTCCCTTTATTTGTATCTTCATATTGCTTATCAAGTTTTCCCTTGGTTGGCAGATGTCAACGGATTCTTCGGTCTACTTAGGATTCACAGATGGGGCCAATCGTCAAACATGAAACTTGGCTTCCGCCACTTGGGTTGTTTACCCACCCGAGGGTCTACTGGTGTCTCCAGGTGGCATATTCCTAGGGCCATCCAAGAATAATGTGGCCAAATATAGTGTCATTATAAAACTTTTGCGTGATGCCATTTCACATGGTATTCTCTCTTTAGAGGTTCGCCTGGAATCCTAGTTAGTAATATGCCAGTTTAACGATAGTTACCATGTGCATGACCCTACTTTACTCTGACGATTCCTACGGGTACGAATTTTGGAACAACAATTTTATTTTATTACTTATCATCACATACTTAGGAGTTCTATTGATGTATTTGATGCATATGCTAATTTTGTTTTAGATTGGCATTTGTCATATAACTAAAGAAAATAAAACATTCTCATCAATGTACACATTGTAACATAAGTAAAGTCAAAGAACCATGCTTTTATATATATTTCAAAAAATATGATGTTTATATTAAAACATTGGGGCTAGCACCCTCAATATACATATAGAGCTGAACATACAATAGTCATGACATCTACGCTTGTGGCGCCAGATGAGTGTCATGACAACAAACTATGACGTTTGCAAGACACCAAAAGATTCGTACCCAAGCATGGGGCATACCCACCACCTGCCACTGCATAGCCTCTGATAGATCCTCCACCTGAACCATATGAATCCTCTGTTTCAAACGAGACAGGTTGTCTTGCACATTTTGAAGGACTCTCTCAGCATCCCCTCCTATTGCCTCATCTCCCTGGTGCCTCCGGTGATGTCGTGGAAGTTTGTCCGACCATCATGGACTTAAGTTTGCATCACATACATATCTAATTAGTACTTAACATCATCCAAAAATAATTTTGATTTCCTATACAGAAATACAAAAAAAATGAAATATTTAAAAAACTTTGACATACCTATGTCTCCATAGGAAGACCCTGGTGGTAATGGCATGTCAATATCTCCTCTGAAGTCGATCCCTGTGTAAGGGTAGTCATCCAGATCTATCACATGTCGTCTCCACTAGAAGAAGAAGTCATCATTGTAGGGTGTTGTCACCCTACCTCCCCCCTGCCGCCTCATCACCTCGGTCTACCGTGCCATGGCTAGATCATGAGGTCCACACAGAATAATCTCGACTCTAGGCTCCAAGTCTGGAACTCACTCGAAGAAAAATATACAAAGGATAGAAGCAAACCTGAATTTCCTTTTACTACCACGTTTTCATTCTGGCCAGCAGTGAGGTGCACCAATCATATACCATGGGTCTCAAGAACTCCATTTAGTAGAACATAAGTGGCCTCGATGATTGGTGCAAAGAGGCCGATCCTGTGATCTGTGCCAAAATGAGGACACCAATATTGAGACTAATATTGTTTATCACTCTAATGCGGAGTTGACTCTCGACCTTCTCAGTCCCTGCAATGCAATGAGTGTTTATGTATTCATCGATTTTCATACCGTTTCCAGCTCCTCGGGTTTGAGGTTGACCACCTCACCCTGATGTGACAATCCCGTCAAGAAATAAATTTCCTCGACTTAAATCCTTAATGGTTTTCCATCAAGGTTGAAGCTCTCACTATCTGGATCTGAGTAATCCATGCGAAACTGTAGAAATCTCACTTGGGCCCTCATACCTTTGAGATCCCAAAACTTGTAAATCCCACATATTTTCAAGGCCATTTGGGCCCCTGGATCTCTCTCCACTATAGCATCTACCTCCTCATGTTCTCTTTCTCTTCACTGTAGCACAATCCTGCAAGAGACAAACCCTTTTTTGAGTTAACAACCACTAAAAAACATTGTTTACGGACATATACGCGAGTTGTAGTGTACAAAGTCACGTATAGGGCCACTTATACGCTGGCTGTTTTTTAAACAGTCACGTATAAGCATGCGTATATGCGATTTGATGAACTGTAGCCCACATACAACTAATGTTTCAATTTGTGCCCTAAATAGCTTAAAAAATGGAACCTAAATACAAAATCTAATCCACTGAAAAGAAAGAGGAGAGCAAGATGATTTACCTGGTCCAAGCGATCGTCAATTCTATCGCTCGTAGCTCCCGCAATCACCAGTTGAAGTTCAGAGGCAATTTGGTCCAAAATCCACTATTTGGGTAAAAAATACAAATGATATAGTAAATTTGTTTTTTTTTTACTATTTATAGCAATTTTTTACCCACTTTGCATAGTTTCGGACAACATTTTGGCCTAATGGACTATTACGACAATGGATGGAGTTGGTTTTTGTAGTTTTATTCAAGGATTCTTACAGTTTTCAGCACCATGTCGCCCGTTTGTAACTTTGGACATGTATTTTCGCTACCCAACATATAGGATAGGTATCCAATCCATCATGCACACTTGCATCGTCGTATGACTGCCACTCATATGCCTTAGGTACGAACCCATTTTATAGTGACGCAGAACCTTCTATCTACAACTAGAAGTGTCGTTATCGAATGGTAGAGACTTACCAAACATGGGTACCCTAGTTAGATTCTTTGCTTCATTCGGTGCCCATGTAGAGTTTTTTTTCGTAGGACCGAGAGTCCCTTATAGCTAATACATGAATTTATGTTGAACCTCATTTCTTACTCATAAACATGTTGACCTATACCTAGAGGACTCCCGAGCGAGTTTGATTTAAGATCTTTTCCGACTCGTTTTCAAAAAGAGAAAAGATTGCCCAGTGAACTTGTCTCTTTTAGAACCGTAAATTAGATTTGAAAGGATGTCTATTTGGTGCAAGCTTATCCCTTTTTCAAACCAAGTAGACTAAGATTACGAAAAATGACATTTTTTGGTGTTAAGTTGTAATTGCATCTCATGCCCTTGCTTGTAGTATTGATCCTATTTCCGGTTCTCGCTTTTGCATTATAAGTCATTTACCTCAGCAGTTTTCATGCTCAACCAAGCAGAGCCTTGTTTATATCCTTTGCAGCTTGACACCCTATACCCATGAGGAAACATTCCCCCGAGTGTCCATCTCCCGCATGCACCTCCTTGCATTGAGCATAGGTATGTTCCACTGCTGGAACTAGTTTTTCTTACTTGCGACACTCGTTTCCTCCTCTGTATCATAGCATTCATTTGACTATGAAAAACAAAAAAAAACGGGCAAGAAGGGAGTATTATCTTATATTGACAACAATCATGTCGCCTTTGAACATAGAACAATTTGTTTTTTCCTCTTGTCATCAAAATTTTGGGTTTATCATGACCTTAGGAAGTTTATCTCGTTACAAAGAGTTTACTCCCCCGACTGGTTACTCTTCCAGTCCCTATGGAGAGTTTGATTGATTCCTCCTGCATCTCAAAGTTTCGTCATTGAGTCTATGCTGCCAGAGTCTTCCATATGTCTCATGCTCTTCTTCAAAGGATGTATAACAACCTGTATCGGCCACTCCTCAGAACTCTTGACTTTGCATTTCGGCCATACCCTTAGTGTGTCTCAAAATCACATGAAACTGTAGTCCTATTGCACACCCTGGTACTACTTTCCTCATTGGTAGGTAACTTTGAACCCAACAATCAACATTTCATCATTGGTCATTAACTGGGTGGTTTCCCTTGTGTTCAATGACAAGACATATATTCACACATTTGGATTCGTGCAGTGTATTGGATGCCATTATCCCTATTGGTTGTTTCCTCGCCTTTGTCAACAATTTTTCTTATTGGCTGCTATTTAGAGGATATTTTTCATTTGGAACACGTGAAAGATGGACAGGTTCATTGGTTCATGAACATGTTCTTCATCCGATTTCCTCCAAATCATCAAGCTCCTGCTTTGTACCTCATGCTGAATGATGAGAGATTCCTTAATTCTCTCCTTTCAACGGATCTCCTTCCATCGACTTCAGCTCAACTATTATGGAGACGAGACCTAGAGTCCTATGAGTACCTAGAGGAGTGTAGTAATTAGTGGCAGGTTCTCTCACCATCGACAGTTGGGAATACATCAATGTATCCTGATTGATAGATTCTTCAAGTGTTCGACCCGGAATCCTTTATTCACACTTTTAAGAATGTACTCGGTGCCTTGATACCTACTTTCATTATCGATAGGTTGTCTTGTGTTTGTTAACGATATACCTTAATGACTGGTAATCAAACAAAGTCTCATTGTGTTCGACCTCAAATCCTTTATTCACATGATGTAGACTTGCACCTTTGGTGGATTGTGTAGAAGACTTGAAGACATCAGTTTATAGCCACAACTTTCCTGAGTTGTTGCTACCTTTCATTGGACCAATACCTATGTGACTTCATTGATCATGGGAGATCAAATTGTATTCCATTGTATACATATATCTTCAGATTGATTTTGAGACTGGTTTTACTGGGCCTTGTTCATGATTATGAAATCCTTTGGCATGTATCCACCTTTGTGTTTCCTATTCATGGCCATGGAAAACTGTTTGGTATATTTTCACATGGATATGTAGTGTAATTCAAATTGGCAGCCATGTGTGGAAAGTTAGTACAGATTATAATGAACAACTAGTTCTTCCAACTGGGTGTCCGTTACTCCACTTCTGGGTCTTATAATGTATTTCAACCATTGTAGATACTCCTCTAACCTCACATATTAGGGGGCATCTATTATAGAAATATTTTCCTCACCCTATGCAAACTTGCACAGAGGGCCTTTTTCCATTTCCCTATGTAGACTTGAATTCCCTTTTTGCAAATCCCAGATCTAAAAACATTATTTTTCCACATATAAGTGCCCTACCTATAGTACAACATGCATATACATAGGTTGCACCACTACAACCCGCATACATTTGGATTTGTGCCAAAATAAAAAAAATGATGTCGGGTTTCTATGTCAAGTCATGAGATCTATGATCCTTGGCCTTCCATATACTGGAAACATTCCAAATCGACCGTTCATTTCCACTTGAAGGCTACATATGGGCCAAATCCAAGCTATGGAAAAAAAAAGAGAAGAATTCAACTTTGAGAAAAAAGTTACTCTGGAGAAATTATTCACTTCATATTGAGTCTGCATCCCTTTGTCCTTTTAAGTCTGAACACATTGTTCATCCCCCAAGCTCTTCCCTACATGATTGAGAACCTCATTGTCTCTCGTATATGAGATTTCCTTTGGTGGAGGATTGAAGTGGTGGAGGTCCAGCTGGAAGGGACTTAGTTTCTCGGTTCTGAACCATGCCGGTACAAAAGTTTGTAATTCATTCAATTCTGCTAATTACATTTTAATAGAAATACTCTTTTCTCGTCCAATTAATATCTTGCAAATATTTGAATTGTTATTCCATGGTCGTATTTGTTATGAATGTTGACGGATTATGCTATTGAATGTGATAACATTATATATTATCACCATATGATTTCGTTTCTTGGTTGTTGAGGACAAGTTGTAGGTATATTTATTTGAGTCAAGTGCTCAACGATGGACTACATCGAACGTCTAGATGAGGTAGGCATTTTATCTTGTCTTGCTAGCATATTTGTCTATATAGGATACTTGAGATTAGAGTTGATTTCTGCAGTCATTTCCGTCTATTGTGGTTTACCCCTAGCCATGAAGATATTTTCCTCATAACACATTCAAAACTCTCACAATTCAAGATAAAAAATTTCTTATGTCACATTACCAGTTGATTCGAGGACGACCAAGGTAATAGTGTTGGAGGCGTGTTAATCACCGAATTTTGGTGTTAGAATTCTATAACATAGCGCAATTTTTTTGGAAAAATAAACCATCGTGGACCATATGTCAACACTATCCTCGCTTTGTCTTCTTTCTCCTCTATACTAGTCATTGCTTCAAGAGATAAGATCACCATATATAAATAAATAATATCATATTGTTCACAAATATTATTACGATTTGACAAATAAGCATCAAACGATAGGATGACCACATATTAACAAGACAAATCCCATGATGCAGAGAAATGTAACCATTATTGAAATAACCATAGTACATCATACTTTTCTATAAAAATAATACTACAAAGTGTAGTTTCTTTTTGCAATCCATGTCTTTTCTCAATTTAAAGGATATATGTTTTAATTCTCTATGTTTATTAATGTGTTAATGGATTATCATCCAATTAGTACACGTCTAAGAATTTTGCTTGAATATATTGTCCATACACATCTGACAGAAGGCTAACTAGTCCTTGTGATTCTCCGATCGTCTCGAGTAACAACTTGTTCAGTGCATGACTAAACATTCAATATGCAGATGCCTTGGAGTTTTGTAGATCAAATATTGACAAACCCTATATTGTCAACCCACCAGGGATATGATACCCGTAGGTGCAATATGCGCTTTGGATTATAGACACTACTATGTACTATGAATATATATTATGACATATGTATATAATTTAGCAAAAAAAAAGGTGTTCGATGTGTTATTGTTATGGGCATACCTCCTCTTTGGAAATTGTTCACGAGTTTCTTCTCTTGTATTGCTTGTGACTTCTTGATCTCCTTCATTTATTCTATTTCATTTTGATGTGAAAGTAGTGCATGAAATGCAATGAACAGACAAATAAACCCTTATGTCAAAACAACATGACATATACAATACTAACAAATAACAAATGAAAAGAAAATGAATAGTATACAAATAAAATTAGAAATATGTACCTTTCTAATTCTTGTTCCATGTTCGTTTTATTGGCGTATTTTGTTTTTAATTAATGGTGATTGTTTCGATGTATTGTACATCGAACAACACAAATAGCAATGCAAATGGATGTCAACAAGATGAAAATGCAATGCAAATTGTTATTTTATTTTCTTTGCGATCATAATCTATTTCATACCAACTACTTGTCATGTCCAACACAATTTCTTGGTCCAACATAGAAACAAGAAGTTTCTAAATATGTAACAAAAATATGAAAACATGCTTTGGTTAAACATGACGGAAATAAAATTTTGTGAATATGTGAAACAAATTTGGAAATATGCCAATATGTGTTCCGATATCCATGTAATTCAATATGCCAATGTTTACTATGATTTACATGCATTTCATATTGAAAGTCAAAAACATCAGTCCATTGTTTGTTTATAGTGATGTTTTCAGCCTTGTATAGAGCTATGCAACATAATTCTTTTAATGCTCTCGTGATAATGTTTACACATACTCTTTTGGGGTAATATGCATTTTTGTATTGCAACCATCCTTTCAATGCAATTGCAATTGTCACTGTTTCATCCATGGATTGTCACAATGCTTTTTGGACAATATCCATATGAACAAGAACTTTGATGATGGACCTTGTCAAGCCCATCTGCGATTTTTTGTAGCCCCATTGTCTAATTTGTGTAAATGCAATTTTGAGTGATACAAGTATCTCTTCAAGTTTTCAGAGTGTAATTGTAATTAGTAATGACATTTTGCGTCATATCTCGTCGGGTGTTGCAAACTGTGGAAGTTTCCCATTTTCAAGTGCTCTTTGGAACCTAATACATATCTTGTTAGAAGAGAATTTTTTGTCACATGCTATCATGATCATATATTCTTTCTTCAATTCTTCGTTGAAGCATTTAATGTTCTTTTAAAAATGCGACAATTCAAAAATTGCACATTCATTCCTAGTTGTGTCTTGGATCTGTTTCACATAGAGTCGTTGTACTTGTTTCTTTTTTACATCGATATGCTCACTACATGAACATCTACTTTTTCTTTTCTGTTCAATTTTGTCTCTAGACTACATTTGTTTTAATTTTGTATATGCACTCTTGCTCCTTTACTACCACGTGTTGTTGCATTGATTGAATTTGCATCTTGTTCATGTGCATGCTTTTTCATCCCATGCTTGGTGAGGAATGCACAATTGCATTTTTTTTTTCATGTATCATATTTTTTAATCTATGATAACTAAGTCTATTATTCTCAATTTCACCTCTCTTTGATTTATGACACGCCATTTCATAGGCTACATTGCTATTTACTAATGTAATTTTATCCCTACAATGTGCATGGAATTTATGTTGGAGTCTTTCCTGTACATGTTCAAGAACTAATACATTGCCACCCATATTGTTTCTCAATGGAAATACTATATCTCTATTGTATATGCTTCCACATGTATTAACTGCACCCATTGTCCATTGGTCACAATGCTCATTGCATATGTCGCTGTAAATATCTCTTAGCAATGGATCCTAGTGAACGTCAACAATATATGTTTCAAATGGTAGCACATCAATTGTTCTATTATAGTTTGAGTTAGCACAATACAAGTTGACAATATTGCTTCCATGGAGGCACCACACTTGAATATTTACATTGAAAACGAATGTTATCCATTTCAAACAAAATACCCCACCCTTTTTCTTTCCTTTTTTATATGGAATTTCCATATTTAAAAGATACTCTTGCCAATTAACAATAATTGTTGTATTATGTATAGCATCAGGTCCTAGATATTCATGCAAGCAATGCAATGCATTTTGGTCACTACTTTTCATTGCATTACAAAAGGATTGGACAACATAAAGTCTCAAGGACTGCACATCGAAGTCTGTTGCTATCAAATAGGAAATTGCTCAGAACAAACTATCACTGCAATTAGATACAACATGTATTTCTTTCCTCAATCCATAAGAATGCATCTTATCCATATTACATTTCTAGTAGTATTCGAGGTTTTTGCACATCGGTGACAAGTGAGTATTGGATTGTTCATGATTGCATCTAGTTAGTTTTTTGTAAAGAAATGGTTCATAATGGTCACTAAAAGGTTTTGCATCAAGAAACAAGATGCCATTTGGATTTGCATTTGCATTTATGTTGAAATGGAAATACTTTTTTTTTTCTCACTAGTGACCAAACTATAATTGCTATATTTAACCATTTTGCTAACCATTGTATGCAAAATTTATCTTCCCATAACCCTCTCTCATTTTCATTTACATTGGAATATGCAAACAACTGCATTTTTGATAGATATATGTTGATGTCATGAATCCCATGCAATTCATACAAGAAATCAGATCCTAGATCAAGCTCATATGAATCCCTCTCCTTGTAAATTTGATAAAATCAATGTGTTACAAATGACTAGGATATCATGCAAATTGCATTATCTATCAAAATTCATGGTGCAGAGGTGCAAAAGTGCATGACGATAACTGACATGAATTGTCTGCACAAGCATTGAAAATACACAAAGTGCTGGCTCTGCTAGAAATATACCTCTATGTAGTGCAGAGGTATGCAATACATTGTTGCACCGAGTGGGGACATATGTTCATAGCAAAATCCTCTGGACAACCTGGACAAATCCCTTGTAAAAAAAGCTTTTGGCTAGGAAATTTTGCAAATATAAATAGATTACCAAGTTCGAATTGCTTCAATTCATGGTGCTCAACTATTGAAAGTGAGAATGTATGTAAGTGCACGACGATAACTGTCATGAATTTCCCAAATAGGTATTGAAAATACACAAGCGACAATTTTTCTAGCGATATACCTCTGTGAAATGCAGAGGTGCGGAAGACATAACTACATCGAGTGCGACATATGTTCATAGCAAAAGCCTCTAGAAAACTTTAAAAAAATCCCTTCTAAAAAAGGCTTTTGAGTAGGTAATTTTGCATACATAAATACACCATCAAGCTCCAATTGCTTTAAGGAAAAATGCATGGCTCACATTTACTAATATGTCTTTCCCACACATGAATTACCTTCGAAATATGACCAATCATAAATATAAAACATTATCGAGCCCATACAAGAGAGGGACATTTTATTTTCACCAGTTCTAAATCCATTCCCTTTTCTTGTAAATATGAGCAACTCAACCTTCCATAAATGACTCAGCCACTGTGAAAATCACATGGCTTGCCACAATCTATGGTGCAAAACTAATGCAAGTGCCAACGTGCCAAAGCACCGCAATGCGGGGGTGCAGGAGGATTAGTATCAATTCTCAACACAAGAATTGAAAATACACTAGATTTTCACTGTGCCAAGAAAACACTTGTACGAAGTACGAAAGATATATCTGTGAAGAATTCAAACAAATCATCAAAGCAAAAGGATCCACACATAAGAAACAATGCTACATTGTACATGGAAATATTAACCATCTGCTACATAACAATCTTCTTTTTAGATTGGATGCATTTTTCATGTACTTCTGCACATTGTTTATTTAATGCATTCCACATCCCCTTGCATTTGTGTTAATCTTCCATTAGTTTGGAAATGGTTCAATATATCATTTATTGGTTTGTTAAGACAACAGAGATATAGATGCATTGGAATCATATCAATTTGAACTAAGATTTGATTTCTTGCATGAATTGCATCATATTCATGACATTAACATATATCTTTTGAAAATGCAGTTGTCTACATATTCAAATGTAAATGTAAATGAAAGAGCATTATGGAGACATACATTTTGTGTACAATAACCAACAAAAGGGTTAAATAAAACACCAAAGCAATTTCGAATAAAACAGTGCCTGCAATATGCATAAAGCATACACTATTGAACACTAAGCACGGAAAATAATTACATCTATCTATGAAACACAAATCAATATCGCACACCATTGGTCAAAACAAAGGTAGTAGATGGACACCTTGGGCTTGTTCAACAAGTATTGCAGATACTTTGCAAACACAAGTCAGATGCAAATTTGTCTACTGCTTAAAGAATAATTGAACCAATCTATCACCCAATTCAAATAACTATATAATCAAAATTATGGCTATAAATTAAGTGCGTTTCCATCCAAGAGTTTTCAAATTTTCTAATCACGATCCTATTCACTAGAAACAAACAAGCAATAAAATATATCCATTCTAACAAAACATTATAACATGAAAACAATAATACCCAATGCACATGATTTCCTACTTTTTGACATAGATTTGTATATTCCCAAAATTGAAACTCTTGGAAATCACCATTCACAACACATGGAAATTGAGATGACCATTATCTTTATGAACTATAGTAGCTTATATCATGATCAAATGCAAAAAAAAGGACAAATGGAATAGGCTGTGGAATGCATCAACTAAACAATCCCCAACACCATATGAAAATGCATCCAACCTAAGAACAAAATTGCTTTATTGTACATGGTAAATAATGCATTGCTCCCTAACTTTGTATCTTTCAACATTTGTTCTCTCTGCCACCTTTTAATTTATGTCATTAAAATCATCCCTATGCTACCTCCATAGCATCAAACAACTACAAAATAAGAAGAACAATACAAGCTCAACACAACACACCTTTTTTTTCTATTTAAATTTGATTCTTTATGACATATCCAGTGTCTGAAATAACTCTTGACAAACTTAACTTAATTATGAAAAGGAAAAATAAGAATCAATTTCTTATTTTCTTTGGCATATAGCACACAATGTAGACGATTTCTTACCCTCTGACATAGTTTTGTAGAACCCCAAAATTACAAGTCTTGCAAGTTGCAAGTTGCAACACTTGGAAATCTAGAAGAGCTTCGTCTTTCTGAATCATAACATATGACATGGTAGATAAACACATTAAGCAACAAAAAAAAGTGAACAATAAAACCTCAAAACAACAAAACTTTTTCTCCTATTCACCTTTGATGTTTTCGGCCTACACAATTTCTGTACCAACTCCTAACCGACTTAACTTGCTTCTCAAAAAGTAAAATAGTAATCATCTCCCAATTGTATTTTGAATATACAACACAAAAAAAAAAGTCCACTCCACCATTCCAACCAATAGCAGAGCATAAGTAGTTGCACTATGCATCATACACACACTATCAAACAACAACCAAAGAAACTAATTGCACTTGTTTGAAATACACAAATCAATATGGCAACCAATTGGTTAAAAGAAATATACTAGATGCACAAGATTTCCTACCCTCTCACATAGATTTGTAGAAATCCAAAACCATATGTCTTAGAGGTTGCCAGTCGCAACACTTGCAACTTGGGAAGAACCTAGTCTTTCTGGCTTATAGTAGACTATATCATGATCAAATGCAAATAATTCAACAATTAATTAGAACAAAAGAATTCAATTAAAACCATAAAATCTCCTACAAAAAATCATGTCATACAATATATAGAAATCCCTTCAAAATTTATGGGTCGTACTAAATTTAATGAAGAATCGGAAGTGAATAATCTATATATATTTATTAAAATCACTCTATATATTGTATAATAAATATATATGCATATTGTCTGGCCACAACTTTAAATGCCCCCAATTACCAACTAACATAGTAGCAAGCTTCGAAAATTGAGATGGTCTGAGAACTTTGAGACTCATACATGCACCGATTCCAACCATCCGCTCAACATGCATACTTAAATTTCCTATTAAATTCCCGTCGTCACCCCAACAATAAGATGTTTTGAAGGACCAATAAGAAGACAAAAAAAAAAAATGGATTGCTCGCAACAAAGTTAAACTTTGGAAAAAATCACAAATTTTTTTATCAATGCAAAAACAAAATTACAGTTAACACAAAAATGATTGCTATAATCGAAAGCCTTCAACAAGAACTAATAAGTTCATAAACACACAAATTTATGGACATTATTAAATTCATTAATGTGTTAATTTCATATATTCAAAAACATATTAAACATGTTTAAATTTACAAATTTATCTATTTAGTTCACGTGCTTATAAATTTATCTACCAATATATGAACTTTAACATTTGAATTTACCTATGAATATATAAATAAAACTAAATAATGTCTTTTTATGCCATATGAATAGTGGTTTCTTTAATGACTTTAAACTCAAGTGACTTCCTAAGATTTTGATGCGCCATCGGTTTATTGACAATTACATTGCCATGTAATAATAACTCATTAAAGTGATAATATGTCATTTAAGTGGAAGATAAGAAAATAACATTGAGTTGATTCTTTGAACATTTATTAATTAATTTTGATGTCATTTTATTGTTTTAACAGGAAGATAAAATAATAATAATAATAATTATCAAATATTATAAAAATTAATTTTATTTTCACTCTTTTTTTTTTTAATTTATTCATAGTAGTAAAAATCAATTTTAATATTAATTTGTTATTTTAAAAATTATATATAATCTTTACGTTACACTTTGTTAATTATTTTTTTTGTTATTTGATTGTTTTAACATTAAGATAAAAAACATATATTTTTAATTATGAAATATTATATATAAAAATAATTTTATTTTCACTTTTGTTTATTCATCATAGTAAAAATCAATTTTAATATTAATTTGTGATTTTAAAAGAAAAGAAGTAATTTTTATGTTACAGTTGGTTCATATTAGAAAGGAGAAAAAGAATTTGGAGACTCGTTGTAATGAATGTTGACTTCTTATTAAAAACTTCAAGCTTGTAAGATGGAAGTGATCCACAATAAGTTGCTATTATTGTCGTATTGAGTATGTAGAACCTTGAGATGTTTGCTATTAATGTTGCATTGCCATCTATTTCACTACATTGATCTTCTAAATCAACAACTTAGCATGAACACATTGATCTTCTCAATCAACAACTTAGCATTGAAGTAGAATGAGGGAATGCCTAATGAGTCGAATGATCTTCTAAATCAACAACTTAGCATGAACACATTGATCTTCTCAATCAACAACTTAGCATTGAAGTAGAATGAGGGAATGCCTAATGAGTTGAATGATCTTCTAAATCAACAACTTAGCATGACCACATTGATATTCTCAATCAACAACTTAGCATTGAAGTAGAATGAGGGACTTAGCATGAACACATTGATCTTCTTAATCCACAACTTAGCATTGAAGTAGAATGAGGGAATGCCTAATCACTCTAGCATTGAAGTACAAAGAATCTTCAAATTCACTCTAGTCAAATGATAGTCATTGTTTGTTCCCTCCAATCTTGACTATCCACAGAGAGTGAACTAATTTTCGCACTATGGCATTTTGGATTTTTTTAAAGTTTTTTTTTTTAGTTTTCCATGAAAGTCATCAATGAAAGATCATTACATTTATGTTGGGTTGGATGTGTGAACATAAACACACTATGATGGATGTCGTCGTGGATTCTATGTATACAAAATCTTTTTAAGATGAATTTTTTATGTTCAGTCTCAAATAGACTAAAACCATACTTTTCATTGTTTATTAGGGTATTAGGGTGTATGTTACAAATACTACAACACTTTTCAACCATATTTTGTTGGGAAAGAAGTTCCATTTGATTTTTTCTCTCTCAGTAATATATTTAATAGGAAATCATCTGAGACTTTCCTTCATTCCGAAGATGGTATCTAGGGTAAAACCTAGAATTTTTAGGGCACAAATCTAC
>ML779045.1:939853-972288 GCA_009831015.1 Picea engelmannii
ATTTCCCTCATAAAAGAGGGTTTCCTTCTAGGGCAAAAAACCCTAACATAATCTCTACCGTTAGATCTGCGACCTTATAATGAACGGTCCAGATTTACAATGAAATTACAATATACTTTTACAAGGCAATTTTTGCTTCGGGGCTTTGCCCCCGAACCCCCGCTGGGGGTCCGCTTGCCCCCAGACCCCCCAGCCAGGGGGATAGGCCCCCCCGGACCTCGCAGAGCGGGTACCCCCCCTCTGCACTCCCACGCGTGGAAGAGTGTACATACTTCTGGGGTGTAAATACTTCATGGGGTATAAACACGGCTGAAAGCAAGGACCTATGAATCAGGAAGATAATCAAGCTCCACAACCAACACGCATATGACGAAGGATGGGTGTTTGAGAGACCTTCAGGGGACATGTATCCTTGTGTCCAGGAACCATGCATGGAGGATACTAGAGTAGGATCTGAGCTTGGAGGTGACAACCAACCAAAAAACTTATGTGAGGATGATTTCACATAAGAGTCCCATAATAGTATGGTATCACCTAGTGCATTGGGTGATGTTCATGAGGGGAACATTCTTACATATGACAACTTTGACCACTTGGATGTGGTTGTATAGAGGCTTCTAGTGTGATGTGATCTGGAGGATCGCTTGTTGGTGACTGAGGATCATATCACACAGGTATTGACCAAGACCAATGAAGATCATTGATTCGTTGAGGATATTTTGTGGAGAGATCATATGGAGGAGAGACATAATGGAGTGGAAAGTGGAGTCACTAGTTATTAGTTGCACATCATCGATGATGCAATAGAGAAACTAAAGTTAGAATACTTGCAATTGTTTATGGACAGGGACTTTGTTCTCAAGTTTGATGAGGAGAGGAAAATAAAGGTTGAGGAGCTACCTTATTAGCTGAGCATGGAACTCTCTTCACCACTTACAACAAGGACTCCATCATCTTTGGAAACTGTGACACTTGAGGGAGTGAGTGTCACACATGATGTAAGGGAGGAGCCTCTTATGATGAGTCCGAATGAGGAGCATTCTGAGTTGCAGGTACTCGGGGATATTTTGTATTGCACTTTGATTTGGCATTGTAGGGGTCAAGAGCCCTTTCTTTTGAAGATCTCATTAGAGGGTTATAGTTTAGCTATGAAGGATATGGTTGAGAACCTTCCTTGTGGACCATCCTGCAAGGAAGCATATGTGTCCATGGATTGGGTAGACAAGTACATGATGGACATGGACACACTATGGGGTACAAGGTTTGTCATCATCAATAGAGTGTTGGATTCAATAAAACATACAAGGCACCATAAGGTACAGGGGGACACATGAGTATGTCATAGTATACGAGATTATATGTTGGCACATTGTGGTGCACAATAGAGTTTTGGAGCGTTTCCTCCAGGGAGACCTCCTGACAGAGTCATTGAGTATACCATTGGGTTGAGTTTACCCAAGATCAATGAGTGGATCGGTGAGCCTCAATGAGCAGTGTATCCCTTGATGATTGATTTTCATATGGTATATCAATAGGCTTGGGCCAGGGAGAAGGGTACTCACAGGTTTGTTCTTGGGTATCACCATGAGTTTTTGGTCATGCCCTTGGGGCTGATCAATGCACTAGTCACATTCCAGTCCTTTATGCAGTGGTAGAGGAACATGTTCCTATTATTTATTTCCCTCATTGTATACAACAGGACAAGAGAGGATTACTGGAGTCGGTGAGATGAGATAGGGGAAATTCTGGTCGTGACATAGTTCATCCATTTGGAACCTATGATTAGTGCGTTGAGTGCACATGATGAGATCCATACTTATTTGGATTGGTTCATAGAGATTGCAGCTGGTGGAGTAGTGGATGGTTTGAGGCCTTATTGTTGGGCCTTATTCGTGAGTTTCAAGTTGTTTTTGCCTGGTCATACAAGGATCTTCGTGGTTTTGATCCTGCTCTCATACAACATGCCATTCCTATCAAGGAAGGGGAAAAACAAGTTAGGCAAAGGAAAATACCTATCAATCCTACACTGAAATCCACTATTAGGAAAGAATTGGAAAAATTGTTGAAAGCAAATATAATCTTTCTAATTAAGTATGCTGAATGGGTTTTAAATCTGGTCCCTGTTCAGAAAAATACTGGTCAGATCAGATTATGTGTCAATTTCCACACATTAAATAGGGAAAGTATCAAAGTCCATTTTCTGCTTCCTAATATGGACTTGATTTTACAACAAGTTGCAGGGTCTAAAATGATGTTCTTACTTGACAATTTTTATGGATATAATCAAATCAAGGTAAAAATGACTGATAGATATAAAACCAAACTTACCACACACTGGGGCACATTTTCTTATGAATGTATGTCATTTGGTTTATCTAATGCAGGTGCCACCTTTCAAAGACCTATGAAGATAGATAACTTATAACTTCTCAACCTTAGATCCAGGGCTTCTTGACCATACTTCGGGGCTTCATCTTTAAGAGGACATAACTCCTCAACCATGAGGAACAACGTGGTGTGCCACCTACCATTGGAGATAGTTTGATGAGGACTATCAATCAATGTATCTTTTGCATGCATTTTCAATGTCCTTCATACTATTTTTCATCAATCAACTTTAGGCTTCATGACCACACTTATGGGGCTTATTAACCAATTAACCACTTAACCATATTTCCAGGGATTATTGTATAATTATTCAAAACATCTTACAGTGAGGGCCATGCTTAAAGCCACACCATAAGGGGAGCACTTTGGAGACTTCTTCAAATATACCCATCACTTCTAGAAGCTTCCAAACTTGCTTCAGGGCTTCTTCTAGGGTTGGCATAGCTTTCTTCAGGGCTTATTCTAGGGTTTACATCAATTAAAACCAATTTCCAACACCAATTACAATCTAAACCTAATGAAAATATATAAACATCGTAATGTAACCCTAACAATAATATATAAACATCTAGTTCAATGTTCATTAAAATTTTGACATAAGTTGATTGCAAAAAGTCAATACAATGACACTGCAATCTTAACAATGTTCAATAAATAATTTGGAGTCAAACTGTATATACAATGTATATGTTATTACATATCAACATTTGGATCAATATAAAAAATAATTAAATTATGGTTCTAGTATTTGTACAAAGAAATCGAAAGGCAATACATAGAACTCATCGCACGTGTAGGATGAAACTGTCTTCATTCAATGTCTATCCCACATGCAGGACAACATTGTCTTCATTTAAGGTAAATTTTCCATGCACTCAAAAATCACACAACATATAAACAATACTTGGTTTTTTTTGCAAGTATATTTCATATGGAATTTCTGTCAAACCAAGAAGCAAATCGTGCAGTATAGATTCCCTAGTACTGCAATGAAAACTATTGTTGTCCATCATGTGTATAATAACACTTATGTAATGTTTATCTATAAAAGGGCATCTCTGATTACATCTGACACAGTCAAACATTGCATTTTTTATCAAGCAAATGTGTCTGTAGGAGAGTTGCAGATTTCACACATAGGTTCAAATGGAGTTGAATATGCATTTGCTTCTATCAATGTACCTTCAACCCTTTTATACAATATAAAACTCATTAATCTAAACTTTATATATATATATATATATATATATATATATATATATATATATATATATTCTAAACAAGATTTGTAGATACAATTGTCAATCTATACTTACCACATTTGTTGAGCTAGTTAGTTTTTTCATATCTTTGATTGCTTCTGTTGCGAGTTCTATTATAAATGTAGATTGTGTTGTGAAGAACACTTTTTCGTTTGCATCTCTCCTCCTGGCTATATTTTTAAATAGAAAAACGGGAAATTTTCTCATCTGCAATTGTTGTTCTAGTGAAGCAAATAAATTTCCATATGTCTCAAACAACTTTAGCTGACATATAAAATACTGTAATTTTTATATAGCTTGATTTACGATATATTAGCATATAAATGATAAACCCTTGACCATGGAAAAACATATCGTTGCTTTGTCATAGTCTTTGTTGCCATCTTTTATATGCAAATGTACTGCGAACAACTTTTCTAGCGAGGGTGACGACAACTCCAATATTGACCATTGGATACATGTCTGTATTATTTGAAAATTATTTTATTGTTTTTTATAGTATGGAATTGTATTGTTTATAGGTTGGAGGCATTATCTCTACAACACTTGATTCAAGTAGCGATATAACACGGTCACAGTGACCACGTTCATAGCCATTTTTTGGTAGAATTTTTAAATTTTTAATAGATATTCCATCACCAGGAACAACATTTGTCTCATGTATTGCAATGAGGTGTGTAGGAACAATCAATGTAATTGTTATCATGCCATTTTCATCTATCATATCAGCACACAAAATTTTGTGTAATCTGTTCATTTTATCGAAATATGTTTTGTAAACAACCATCACGTATCCAATGAACACTTCTCCAGTTCTATGACTGTTCAAGTCCTCTATTGAGACAATATTATGAGTTGCAGATTTGGATCATTGTATAGAAATCATAGGAAATAAGCAACATGAACAAAAATTTCCATATATGTTTTGCCCAACTATACAATTTACATTTTTATATACATACCTTTCAAATTGTTCCAATTGCACATGGATAGTTGCTTCACCTGTTTATGTTCTTGTTACACTTGACTCTCCAACATTGACTGCTTCAATTCCAAGTATTCCTATTTCACTTGAATTGAACATAGAAATTTGGAAATTGCATAAACACTTGACGCTATTTGTTTTTCATGTCTAAAAAATATATTTTGTAAATATATTCCCATGTATTGGTTACTATCACAGTGTCTATATGGAAAATAGATTATGGAAATTTACCTCTCACTCTGTTGTTGGGTGGATGTTTGTGATGCACCAATACTAATAATTCCTTGGCTAGTCCAACTTCTCCTTCTTGTAACATCGAATATGTGAACGCTAAGCACATACAATATATTCTATATTATGTTTACATTCACATATGCCCTTTTTTTTCTCCCCCTTTTTTTTCAAGATGTATATTAACTATGCAATACATAAAAGCACATTTCACACCACACAATACATAATAGTGCAAAAGTGTTAATTATATGTACAATATTGAAGTACAAAAATGCTTACAAATGCAAAATATTTGTGAATTGTAACAGACTTCATAACCAACATTGAATCTTTCGTAGTGTCCATTGCAACAAACTTGTACCTTATGTTGTAATATCTATATGCATTCACACAACACTTATAACCAGATCTTGTAATTGGAATGAATAAACAATGAACAATTAGTGCCACAACTATTTGATGATCTTATGGAACTATAAAACTATTGTACAATGGCGGAAAACATTTAAGTGGTTGAGAAGTAGACACATAAAGCATAGAAAGATCCTAACATTCAACACAATATTTTATAGGTAGGATGTTTGGTGTTGTTACATGGAAAAAAATTCCTCAAACACCCCAGAAAGTTGTCAATGCATCCATTAGATCCATTTCTCTTGGTACACATCAGTAGCAACATCGATAACAATGAATCAACAATGACTCAAAGGCCTTATGGATGGAATACCGCAAAATTCCTACTATGATGCACACCTGGAAAATTCATTGTGAAGTCTCAAAGCATTGCATGAGCTAGTGTAGCATACCATCAAATCAACACACCAAGAAGATAGCCAAGAAAACAACATGTATAGTTTTACATCCATTAGCAAGACATGACCCTCTCCATACACACATGAGAACAAGAAAAGTTGACAAGTTGAAAAATTCGGAAGATATCAGTGAATAAGTGAAGTTATGGGAAATACATAGAACACTGGAAATGACAACATGCTGACATGGGTGACCGAAGGGTTACATGACATTTTGCAGTACCAAAGTGTCAAGAAATCATATCTATCCAGATCAGGCATGTACGATAGATGTGAAAAGTTAATATGCCACACTATGCAAGGGCCATCAATAGTGCGACAAATCATTGTCGTTACACACATCATTAAAGGAACCTAGATCCAAATTGCAACGTATCAATACATGAACGTCGAAAAATGGAGCCAACAAAAAAATGAGAACATCACGAGACCAATTTTTGGTAGTCTTCTCAGCTATTTATATGACTTGCTAGGAACATAGTATTTGGAGCCAACCTCCATTTATCCATAAATAGAGCTCCCTCCAGTTGTCAATTAAGCAGTTCGACCAACCATTTAGTCATCAGGTCCATTTATCCTAACAATTTTAGTTCCATCACAATCTCCCTGTGTCGATGGCTTCTCCTAGCATGCATGTGTATTTTTACATTTCACAATCTATGAAGACGAACTGCAGTTCGAAGGTTTCATTCTCACATCGATTGATGCAAAAAATACAACTGTTGGGAAGGGGACCCAACCTATATTTCACGAGAAATATGCCTAGAATCACCAAAGAATTGCTTAAACTGTTATTCGAAGCTCTTGCTATACACCAACTATTTGAGCCAACATATGTTGTGTGTGCTTCCATGGATCAACACCTTTGCTGAACCCGATGGACCCATTCTACATATTTCCCCCTCTATTGGTTGAATTTTTCCATGTCTTCCTCATTATCAACCAAGCTGAACCAAACACAAAGATGAAATTTGTCCTGGCCATTAGAGTGATTACTTAGTGATAACTGTTTGCAAGTGCTCGAGTAACTGGGAAAAATTCTAGCTGCAAGACTTGGCCTAGTTAGTGCTTGTATTTTTGGGCTACAAGATGAAGTTCATCTACCCTTCATCGATCTAGATAAATCCCAAGTAGGAAGAGGTCGAGAGCTCGGAAAAATCTACACCAAATCCATCTGTCATCTCCATAATGACTCTACTCATTTGAAAAGCTGTGTTAGGCTACAACCACAATGAAAAAACATGATTTGAAATTACTCTAGCAATGTGCAGGTATCCAACCTAGTTACATTCATAACTCTTACAATTCAAGATATAATTTTTCTTATGTCACAATCCCAGTTGAGTCAAGGATGACTAAGGTAATAGTGTTGGAGGTGTGCTAAGCATCGAATGTTAGTGTTAGAAGTCTATAACATGGAACAATTTGTGTGGAAAAATAATTCATCATGGCCCATCTGTCAAAACTATCCTCACTTTCTCTTCTTGCTCCTCTATACCAGTTGCTGCATCAAGAGATAAGATCACCAGATATAAATAAATAATATCGTCTTGTTCACAAATCTTATTATAGTTTGACATATAAGCCTCAAATGATAGGATGACCACATATTAACAAGACAAATCCCATGGCATAGAGCAATGTAACCATTATTGAAATAACCAAAGTACATAGTACAGTTCTCTAAAATGCACTAGTCTACCTTTGTATGTATCATTCGTATCAAATAAAAATAACACAAAGCACAATTTCTTTTTGCTATCCAATGTGTCTTTTCTCAATTCAATGGATATCTATTTTGATGCTCTGTGTTTATTATTGTGTTAATGGATTATCATCCAATTAGTACAAGTCTAAGAATTTTTTTTGAATACATTGTCCATACACTTTTGACAAAAGGATAACTAGTCCTTGTGATTCTCGGATCATCTCGGGTGACAACTTTCTCAATGCATGACTAAACATTGAATATGCAGATGCCTTGGAGTTTTTTTGATCAAATCTTGACAAACCCTGGATTTTCAACCCACCGGGGAAAGGATACCCACGAGTTTAATATGCACTTTGGATTATACACACTACTATGTACTATGAATATATATTACTACATATGTATATAATTTACCAAAAAAAATGGTGTTCGTTGCGTTATTGTTATGGGCATACCTCCTCTACAGACACTATTCATGATTTTCTTCTCTTGTATTGCTTGTGACTTCTTTATCTCCTTCATTTGTTCTATTTCATTTTGATGTGAAAGAAGTGCATGAAATGCAATGAATAAAAAAATAAATCCTTATGTCAAAACAACATGAAATATACAATACTAACAAATAACAAATGAAAAGAAAATGAATAGTATAAAAATAAAATTAGAAATATGTACCTGGTGTAGGGGCTAGTCGACTATGTCGACTTGGCTCGACGGTCAACTAAGAACTATTCAGTCAACTTTTGAAGTCAGAAGTAGGGGTCGATCAGAGTATCTGTTAATCGACCGACTTGGGAAGTTAAGTAGTTACAACTGCCTGAAAGGGGTATAAATAGACAAGCACATGAAGGCTCAAGTAGCTTCATGTGAGAGATTGTATACAATTGTATTGTACTACTATATCATATAATAAAGGACTGTTCTTGGGCTCTCATTACTTGTGTATGTATTTATCTATGTATATGTGTGTATATGTATCTTCTATGATGCCTATGTAAGGTTCTACTGGTAATATCCCTACTTTTCCCTAGATTACAACATTGGTTGGATAGAACAGATACAAGAGGCACACAAACCCTTATAAGGATTTAAATATTTAATCGACAGGATGATCAAAACTAGTACAGATTACCAACAACAAGTCATGACTCTGCAAAAAGAAAACAAGTAAGTCAAAAAACAACGCGACTTAGCAACCAAGTAAATTAAAAAAACTCAGGAGTAGATGGACACAACTTTGGAGACAAAACAAAATAATCTTAAAGGATTCAAGAAGAATATGGAAAAATTGACCAAACAATCTAGCACATTAAGTTCCGTGGTAAGTGAATGGTCGACCCATTTTGGAGATGCATTTAGCAAGTGTTGGATACAAAAGGCTGCAGTTGAAAGTAAAGAAAGAGCAAGAAACTCAACCACTGATAACAAAATCAAAGAATCCCTCACTACATAGTTGGAAACATAAAAAGAAGCGGAGGTACACTTTCACAACAAGAACATGAATGGTAGAAGGAAGGACACAAAGTGCAATTGGAAACTGACCAAGCAACCAACCATCTTAGCTAGCTCCAATATAAAATGCAGAAAACATAATATAAATTTGACTAAGAGTCGGGCACAACTAAGACATAAGATATAGTAGAAAAAGTCGACCTGATTGCCCAGTCAAAGATACTAAAGCTGGAAGCACAACATGTGATTGACATGTGGTTCGACTTCATACAAAAAAAAAACAGTCAGCCCCTGACATCATTCAAAAATCCTTCAAACTTAGTATATAAAGTGAAAAGAGCATGGAAGTCGACGAGTCTAGCAAGAGAATTCCATGCACAACAGAGCACTCATAAGTGACAATTTAAGTCCACCCACTAGATGAATATTTTGTCTCCTCTTATGCATATTTCTCTCTCTCAATCTTCTATTTCTCAAATTTTGAAAATTTTTAATCAAAATATGGAAAAATAATTTTGTATAGTCCCCTCTTGCTTAGTACGAGCAAGGAATTGAGGTGGGGGGAGATGTTGTAGGGGCTAGTTGACTATGTCGACTAGGCCCGATGGTCGACTAAGAACCAGTCAGTTGACCGTCAAAGTCATAAGTAGAAGTCAGTTAGATTATCTATTAATCGACTGACCCATGCAGTTAAGTAGTTACAACTCCCTGGAAGGGGTATAAATAGACAAGCACATGAAGGCTTAAGTAGCTTCATGTGAGATATTGTATACAATTGTGTTGTACTGCTATATCATATAATAAAGGATTGTTCTTTGGATCTCATTACTTGTGTATGTATTTATCTAAGTCTATGTGTGTATATGTATCTTCTAAGATTTCTATGTAAGGTTCTAGCAGTAATCTCTCTACGTTTTCCTAGATTACACCATTGGTTGGATAGAACAGATACCAGAGGCACACAACCCCTTAGAAGGATTTAAAGAGTTAATCGACATGATGATCAACACCAATACATATTACCAACAACAAGTCATGACTCTTCAAAAAGAAAAACAGGAAGTCAGACAACAATGCGACTTAGTAGCCAAGTAAATTCAAAAAACTCAGGAGGAGATGGACATAGCCTTGGAGACAAAACATAATAATCTTAAAGGATTTAAGCAGAATATAGACAAATTGACCAAAAAATCTAGCACATTGAATTTTAAGGTAAGTTAATGGTCGACCAATTTTGAAAATGCATTTAACAAGTGCCAGATACAAAAAGATGCAGTCGAAAGTATAGAAAGAGCAAGAAACTCAGCCACTGATAGAAAAATCAAAGAATCCCTCACCACACAGATGGAAAAATAAAAAGCAGCGAAGGCACGAMTTTCACAAC
This sequence comes from Picea engelmannii, assembly GCA_009831015.1. Classification (NCBI taxonomy): domain Eukaryota; kingdom Viridiplantae; phylum Streptophyta; class Pinopsida; order Pinales; family Pinaceae; genus Picea; species Picea engelmannii. The sequence continues at coordinate 950,082 of ML779045.1, forward strand.
AAGAACATGAATGGGAGAAGGAATGACACAAAGTGCAATTGGAAACTGACCAAGAAACCAACCATCTCATCCCACTCCAATATAAAATGCAGAACACAAAATAGAAATTTGACCAAGATTCAGGCAYAACTTAGACATCAGATATAACAGAAAAAGTTGACCTGATTTCCTAGTAAAAAATACTAAAGTTGGAAGCACAATAGGTGATCGACATGCGGTGCRAATTCATACAACAAGCAAAACAATCAACCCCTAGCATCATTTAGACAACCTTCAAAATGAGTACAAAAAGTGAAAATATTATGGAAGTCGACRAGTCCAGCAAGGGAAGTCCAGGCACAACAGAGCTGTCAGAAGTGGCAATTTAAGTCGGCCCACCATATGAATATTTTTTCTCCTCTTCTGCATGTTTCTCTCTCTCAATATTCTATTTATCAAATTTTGTAATTTTGTAATCAAAATATGGAAAAATAATTTTGTATACTCCCCTCTTGCTCAAGACGAGAAAGGAATTGAGCCGAGGGGAGATGTTGTAGGGGCTAGTCGACTCGGTCGACTAGGACCGACGATCGACTAAGAACTATTCGGTCGACCTTCAAAGTCATAAGTAGAGGTCGGTTGAAGTATCTGTTAATCGACCGACCCAAACAATTAAGTAGTTTCAACTCCCTGAAAGGGGTATAAATAGACAAACATATGAAGGTTCAAGTAGCTTCATATGAGATATTGTATACAATTGTGTTGTACTGCTATATCATATAGTAAATTATTGTTCTTAGGATCTCATTACTTGTGTATGTCTTTATCTATGTCTGTGTGTGTATATGTATCTTCTATTCTGTCTATGTAAGGTTATACCGATAATCTCCCTACTTTTCCATAGATTACAACAATACGTTTCTAATTCTTGTTCCATTTTTGTTTCTTTGGCCTATTTTGTTTTTAATTAACGACAATTGTTTCGATGTATTGTACATCGAACAACACAAATATCAATGCAGATGGATGTCAGTAAGATGAAAATGCAATGTGGATTGTTGATATTTTATTTTCTCTGTGATCAGAATCAATGTTATACCGGCTACTTGTCATGTCCAACACAATTTCTTGGTCCAACAAAGAAACATGAAGTTTCTAAATATGTAACAATAATACGAAAACATGCTTTGGTTCAATAGAAAGGAAATAAAAATTTGTGAATATGTAAAGAAAATATGGAAATATGCCAATATGTGTTCTGATATCAATGTAATTCAATATGCCAAAGTTTACTACGATTTACATGCATTTCAGATTGAAATTCTAAAACATCAGTCCATTGTTTGTTTATAGTTATGTTTTCATCCTTGTATAGAGCTCTGCAACATAATTCTTTTAATGCTCTCATGACAATGTTTACACATACTCTTTTGGTCTAATATTCATTTTTGTATTGTAGTCGTCCTTTTAATGCAATTGCAATTGTCATTGTTTCATCCAGGGATTGTCACGATTCTTTTTGGACAATATCCATATGAGCATGAACGTTGATTATGGACCTTGTCAAGCCCACCTGTGATCATTTGTAGCCCCATTTTCTAATTTGTGCAAATGCAATTTTGAGTGATACAGGTCTCTCTTCAAGTTCTGAGAGTGTACTTGCAATTGGTAATAACATTTTGCATCTTATCTTGTCGGGTGTTGAAAATTGTGGAAGTTTCCCATTTTCAAGTGCTCTTTTGCACCTAACACATATCTTGTTAGAAGATAATGTTTTGTCACATGATATCAAGGTCATATATTCTTTCTTCAATTCTTTGTTGAGGCATTTAATGTTCTTTGAAAAATGCAATAGTTCACAAATTTCACATTCGTTCCTAGTTGTGTCTTGGATTTGTTTCACATAGAGTCGTTGTACTTGTTTCTTTTTTACATCTATATGCTCACTACATGAATATTTACTTTTTCTTTTCTGTCCAGTTTTAGCACTAGGTTGTATTTGTTTTAGTTTTGTATCTGCCACTGTTGCTCTTTTACTACCACGTGTTGTTGGATTGATTGAATTTGCATGTTGTTCATGTGCATGATTTTTCATCCCATGATCAGTAGGGAATGCACGTTTGCATTTGTTTTTTTCATGTATCATATTTTTTAATCTTTGATAGCTAAGTCTATTATTCTCAACTGAACCTCTCTTTGATTTATGACAAGCCATTTCATAGGCTGCACTGCTATTTACTAACATAATTTTATCCCCACATTTTGCATGACATCTATGTTGGTGTCTTCCCTGTACATGTTCAAGAACTAATACATTGCCACCCATAATTTTTCTCAATGGAAATATTGTATCTCTATCGTAGTTTCTTCCACATGTATTGACTGCACCCATTGTAAATTGGTCACAATTCTCATCGCATATGTCGCTGTAGATCTATCTTAGAAATGGATCCTAGTGAATTTCAACTGTATCTGTTTCAAATGATAGCACATCGATTGTTCTATTACAATTTGAGTTAGTGCAATACAAGTTGACAATATTGTTTCCATGGAGGCACCACACTTCAAAATTTACATTGTAAATGAATGTTATCCATGGAATATTTATTAAAATGTCTTTCCCACACATGAATTACCTTTGAAATATGACCAATCATAAATATAATTCATTATCGATCCCATACAAGAGAGGGACATTTGCTTTGCACCAGCTCTAAATCCCTGCCCTTTTCTTGTAAATTCGAGCAACTCAACCTTTCATAAATGACTCAGCCACTGTGAAAATCACATGTCTTGCCACAATATGTGGTGTATAACTAATTCAAGTGCCAACCTGCCAAATCATCACAGTGCGGAGGTATGGGAGGATTAGTATCAATTCTCTGTACAAGAATTGAAAATGGATCAGATGTTCATTGTATGAAGGAGACAACTGTACGAAGTACAAAATATATAGTTGTGCATAATTCAAATAAATCTCAAAGAAAAAGGCTCCACACATAAGCAACAATGCATTGCACATGGAAATATTGACCATCTGCTACATATCAATCTTATTTTTAGATTGGATGCTTTTTACACATGCTCCTGCATATTGTTTATTTGATGCATTCCATGTCCCCTTGCATTTCTGTTACTCTTCCATTCAACTTGGAAATGGATCAATATATCATTTCTTGGTTAGTTAAGATAACACAGATATAGATGCATTGGAATCATATCAATATGAACTAGGATCCGATTTCTTGCATGAATTGCATCATATTCATGACATTAACATATATCTTTTGAAAACGCAGTTGTCTACATCTTCAAATGTAAATGAAAATGAAAGAGAATTATGGAGACATACATTTTTCATACAACGACCAACAAAAGGGTTAAATAAAGCACCAAATCACATTCCAATAAAACAATGCCTGCAATATGCATAAAGAATACACTATTGAACAACAAACACACAAACTAATTGCATCGGTCTATGAAACACAAATCAATATACACATCATTGGTCAAAAGAAAGGTAGTAGATGGACACCTTGGGCTTGTTCAACAAGTTTTGTAGATACTTTGCAAATGTTAGTCACATGAAAATTTGTCTACTACTTAAAGAATAATTGAACCAATCTATCACCCAATTCAAATAACTATATAATCAAAATTATGACTATAAATTCAACACATTTCCATCCAAGAGTTTTCATATTTTCTAATCCCAGTCCTATTCACTAGAAACAAACAAACTATAAAATATATTCATTCTAACAAAACATTATAACATGAAAACAATAATACCCAATGCCCATGATTTTCTACTTTTTGACATAGATTTGTATATGCCCAAAATTGGAACTCTTGCAAATCACCATTCACAACACATGTAAATTGAGATGACCCTTGTCTTTTTGAACTATAGTATCTTATATCATGATCAAACACAAAAAAAATGAACAAATGGAATAGGTTGTGGAATGCATCAACTAAACAATCCCCAACACCATATAAAAATGCATCCAACCTAAAAACAATATTGCTTTACAGTACATGGTAAATAATGCATTTCTCCCTAAATTTGTATCTTTCAACCTTTGTTCTCTCTGCCACCTTTTAATTTATGTCATTCAAACCATCCCTGCGCTATCTCCATATCATCAAGCAACTACAAGATAAGAAGAACAATACAAGCTATGAACAACACACCTTTTTTAATGTTTAAATTTGATTCTTTTTAATGTATGGAGTGTCTGAAATAGCTCTCGACCAACTTAACTTAATTTTGAAAAGGAAAAATAAGAATCAATTTCTTGTTTTCTTTGGCATATAACACACAATGCAAATGATTTCTTACCCTCTGACATAGATTTGTGGAACCCAAAAAATACAAGTCTTGCAAGTTGTGAGTTGCAACACTTGGAAATCAAGAAGAGCTTCGTCTTTCTAAACCATAAGATATGACATGGTAGATAAACACATTAAGCAACCAAAAAACAAAGTGAACAATAAAAACTCAAAACAACAAACATTTTTTTCTTGTTCATCTTTGATGTTTTCGACCTACATAGTTTCTGTAACAAATCCTAACCGACTAAACTTGCTTTTCAGAAAACAAAATAATAATCAGCTCCCAATTCTATTTTGCATATACAATACAAAAAAAATTTCCACTCCATTCTAGACAGTACTAGAGCAAAAGTAACTACACTATGCATCAGCCACACACTATCAAACAACAACTAGAGAAACTAATTGCACTTTTTTGAAATACACAAATTAATATGGCAGCCAACTGGTTAACAAAAAGATACTAGATGCACATGATTTCTTATCCTCTGACATAGATTTGTAGGAACCCAAAACCATATGTCTTAGAGGTCGCCAGTCGCAACACTTGCAACTTGGGAAGAACCTCGACTTTCTAGCTTATAATGGACTATATCATGATCAAATGCAAATAATTCAACAATTAATTAGAATAGAATAATTCACTTAAAACTCCTTGTAATCCATAAAATCTCCTACACAAAATCATGTCATACAATATATAAAAATCCCTTCAAAATTTAAGGATCATTCTAAATTTAATGAAGAATCAAAAGTGAATAATCTATATATATTTATTAAAATTAGTCTATATGCTGTATAATAAATATATATGCATATTGTCTGGCCCACAAATTTAAATGTTCCCAATTACCAACTGACATAGTAGCAAGCTTCGAAAATTGAGATGGTCTCAGAACTTTGAGACTCGTACATGCACCCATTCCAATCATCCACTAAACATGCATAATTAAATTTCCTATTAAATTCCCGTCGTCGCCCCAATAAGAAGATGTTGTTTTGAAGGACCAATAAGAAGACATGAAAAAAATTGAATCACTCGCAACAAAGTTAAACATTGAAAAAAAAACACAAAATTTTTGGTCAATGCAAAAACAAAATTTACGTGCTCATAAATTTATCTATAAATATATGAACTTTAACATCTGAATTTATCTATGAATAAATAAATAAAACTAAGTAATGTCATTATATGCCATATGAATAGTGTTTTTCTTAATGACTTTAAACTCAAATGACTTCCTAAGATTTCGATGCACCATCATTTCATTGGCACATTATATTGTCATATAATAATAACTCATTTAAGTGATAATATGTCATTTAAATGGAAGATAAGAAAATAACGTTGAGTTGATGTTTTGAACATTTATTAACAATTTTATTAATTAATTTTGTTGTCATTTTATTGTTTTAACATGAAGATTATATATATATATATATATATATATATATATATAATTTTATTTTCACTTTTATTTTATTTGTTAATAGTAGTAAAATTCAATTTTAATATTAATTTGTTATTTTTTAAAAACATATATAATTTTTAAGTTACATTTTGTTAATTAATTTTGTTGTCATTTTATTATTTTAATATGAAGATAAAAAATACATATGTTTAATTATTAAATATTATATATATAGCCTGAGTGGGACTAATGGTTAAGAACACGTGTTTCCTCATAAGAGGTCACACGTTCAAATCTAGAGGGGGGGGGTAGGGTATGTATATCTCCGTAGACTTTACTAGTCAAAATCGCTGCACAGACAGGGTCTCATACACCAATTTGGCTCTAAAAACTTCAAGCTTGAAATATGGGAATGCATATTTCCATTTCCATGTCTTCATGGAAGTGATCCACAATAAGTTGCTATTAATATCCTATTGCGTATAAGTTTCTATTAATGTCGTATTGAGTATATAGAACCTTGAGATGTTTACAACCCAATATTTTGAAGGTGTTGCCATCTATTTCACCACATCAATCTTCTCATTCAACAACTTAGCATGAACACATTGATATTCTCAATCAACTACTTAACACATGTTACTATTAACATGTTCAAATTCACTCTCGATGGATAGTCAATGTTTGTTGGTAGGCTGAAGCCCTCCAATCTTGAGATCTTCTCATAGGTGTACATGGAGCCTTGGTATGCCTTTAATTGGTTTTTACACTATGGATTAATTTTTTTTTTCCATGAAAGTCATCCATGAAAGATCATTACATTTATGTTTGGTTGGTTGTGTGAAGATAACCACACTATGGTTGTCATCATGGATGCTATGTACACACAACCTTTTTAAGATGAATTTTTGATGTTCAGTGTCAAATAGACTAAATCCATACTTCTCATTGTTTATTAGGGTATTATGGTGTATGTTACAAATATTACAACATTTTTCAAGCATATTTTGTTGGGAAAGAAGTTTCATTAATTTTTTTTTTCTCTCGGTAATATATTTAATAGGAAACCATCCAAGACTTTCCTTCATTCCGAAGATGGTATCTAGGGTAAACCCTAGAATTTTCAGGGCACACAACTAGGTCAAGAACTCATGAGTAGTTCATATATAGTGCATCAACAATAAAAAACGTGTTACAAAGTGGGATTTGAACTCTAGTGAGGAGGGTAACAACTTTTCCTCACAACCACTTGAGCTACACCCATTTGACCAAAAATCCCATTTGATAACACTATGACCATTGTTGTTTTGGAATATAATGGAATTGACTCCTCTTTATCAGTGCCATCAATGCTTAATATTCTCTTCTTTAACAATACTTTATCAGTGCCAAGGTTCAATGACGATCTCAAAAGCTTAGCCTCATCCCCTCAGTACGATGAAGAGAATCTCCCCTACTCCATGGGAATTAGATTGATCAACTACTAATGTAGAGAGTCTTATGGAGGTACCAATATAACAAGATTTGCACTGAGTATGAATAAATTCTTAGTGTTTTTTCAACCTTCATGTCAATGTTACAAGCTCACTATTATTCCATCAAAGGAGTATTCACCGATAACTTCTCAGATAACCCTCCTGTGCAATTCGATTACATTGTGTAGTACATAAGAACGAGTTTGTGGTCCCTAGTAAAATCCACGAGAGTGAAAGAACTAAAATTTAGCATCATAGTGGTATAAGTATTCAAGGATTCAAGTAATATCTTCGAGGGTGAAATCCACCCTATTAATTTATGTGGCTAACTTATACATCACTGGAAGCAGACTTGGTATTTATAATCCACAAATAGACCCTAATAACTTCACCGTAGTTGATCAGGGTCCTATGTGCAACATTGTTAATGTTCATCTCAATGGACAAGCGACTTTAATATATGGCATTGAAAACCATGGTAAGCATACGATATTTTTCATATGAGCTTTAAAACATAGACACTGATCCGTGATCTTTTCATCGAGTGACTTATAAAGAATTGCATTAAATGAGCATAAATTAAAGTACACCATTAAAGAAGGAAAAGCTCAAAAATGAAGAGACATAAGCATCAAATATGAACACAAAAAATTGATAAAGGAGTTCGTCCCTGGTGGACTACGTCTTTGAGTCTTGCTCTCAAATGGGTAGGCTCTTTCATTAACTCAATAAAAGAATTTGGCAAAATACATAAGTATACCTCATTTTGAAATCAAGATGTAGAAATAATGATTAGATCAGAAAATAGACAACACCACAGAATTCGTGGTGTCACATTACCCAAAAATGACTGTCTCCACTCCTCGATTTGACTCTGGCACTCCGATGCCCAAGAAGAAATTTCTCTAGGTTTTTGTGCCACTCTACAACTTGCATTAATGACTAGACTGCATCGATTTTTGTGCCCAAGTAACCGTACCATACACGCGCCTCCCCTCTCTGGCTGGGCAGATTAAAATTTTAAGTATTCTTTGCGGTGTTGGTTACAATGTAAGGCCCGTGGCCTGTTGGTTTGGGTTGATTTATTAAGGCTCATATGGGGGAGGAGGTCCCGAGGTCAAACCCACCGGCCTCCACCTTTTGGGTTTTATGTTGTTGTAATATATATATAACATGGCTTGTTGCGCTAGTTTAGCGGTGGCGCTATCCATATCCCAATGACTTAACTTGTGGCCAAGTTTGGTGTGGTCCTCCAAACTATACATATTTTTTCAAATTTTGCTCACGGACTATCATGAGCATTTTCTGCATACCATGTGGTGGCCTCTCACTAGGCCATGTTGTCCCCTTCCAATTCATCATGCCACGTCATCATACAAACTGTACAGACTTCCACGTGGCACGATCTGATTGGTCCTCGGATCGGCCCAAAAATGCCAAAAATGGGTGACACGTGTCAGCCTCTAGTGCTGCCATGTCACCATGCTGATGTCATGCTGACCTCATCATGACATGTGTCACCTTCTTGCTCCTGCCACGTGTGTTGTATGAATGCTGACATCATCGATATGGGTGCTGACGTCAGTAGTACGGATGCTGACTCATCCCCTACTGACTGGGATAGGTTGACCAAACTTTGACCGTGAGTATATTTCAATCTGTAACTTTGTTTGATGACTCGTTTGCCCCGTTAGAAATATTGTGATGTTCTCTTTGGAATAAGTTCATTTTCAATGAGTTTTGGGAACTTCGAATTTTTTCCCTTTCTCTATTTGCTGAAGCCATTCTGAGCGTCCTGAGTTGCCTTTGTCAGTTCTGAGTTGTTCTTAGCCTTCTCTGGATCCTTTCTGGATCACACCTTCCCATTGAGAGCTTTTTGGACCACAAAAATATTTCATCAATCAACAAGTAAGTGAGGGAAGAGTCCCCTCACTTTGTCCTTCTCTATCCACTTTGCCTTACTTAGATACGTACCCTTTAAGCCTACTCGAAGATAATCAACATCACTCCTGCGTGAAATCCTTGTCCTCTTGTCCAGGATGATATATTCTTGTAACTCATCCAAGTACTCAGGTGAAAACTCATCAACTGAAAGTATTGAAACTTCCTCATCTTGATCCATGATCATGGTAGGGTAAAAAAGTTTCAAGTTCTCAACATTCACAACTGAGTAAATCTGCATGTAAGGTGGAAGATCCAGATGAAAATAATTGGTACCAGTTTTCTCCAAGATATTGAAGGGTTCATAATAGATGGGCTTGAGTTTCTAATGCAGGAGCATCGCTCCATGTCAGCAGCGTGCCAGCCAACCAACACATCCAACACACATTTAATGGAGAAAGGGAGAGGCACAACCCTCTCAATTTTGAAATTTGAAATCTCAATAAATGTTGTAAGGATTTTAATGCCATACCACGCCTTTGTACAGGTAGTAGTTGAGGTTTCCTTTAATGGTTACCTGCAACTAAGTCCAGATCAATCAGGTTTGCGACATCCATTTATGTAATGTAGCCGTAGGAGCTGAACTGTGATAGTGATAGTTCAGAGACAGTGGTTGAGGATAAGCTCATGGGAGCCCTCATTTTGTAATGGAGGGAAATTAGAGTAGAGAGTTAGGAGGAGAGACCAGAGCAGAGAGGTCTCGAGAGAGAGATGCGACTTGTTACAGTCCAGCCTTTGTAAACATTTGTATAGACATACAGATTAATAGAAAAACAATTTTTCCTGCATACTGTGTGTTTGACATTTACATGTTTTTATTCATTTCATGTTTTAAATGCATAACTGGTGAAGCATTGCATAAGTTTCAATTTCTTCCTGTCTTGGAGTTTCCAAGTGCAAGGAGTGCACATAGTCCACAAGGTGTGCATTGACAGAGGTGAGACAACCTCAGGAAATCTCCAGAGGGATAGCATTGAACCTTCATCAGCAGAGGTGCAAGGAATACACAGAAGGGAACTCTCTTTCAAGTTCGGCGAGAAGACAGAACTACTGAAGGTTTTGTAGAGCTCTGCCAATAGGGCATTGAGCGAGTGCATAGAGTGCACCAGAGAACTCCATTTCGGGTTTCGAGAAAAGAGAAGTGTCGAAGAGAAGACACTCACAGGGTTGCTGAATACTTTGTAGGCTTTGCAAGGTGTGCATTGAGTAGGAGAACGCTAGGTGGGAATAAGGAGTTTTCTTTTCAAGAAAACTTCTTGAATCTGAGTTACTCGAGATCCTCGAACACAAGGTGTGCACAAGAGTAAATCTCCAGGAGGACGAAGCTCAGAAGGGACAACATTTCTATAATGCAGATGAGACCCAAAGGAATTGGGCTTGCAAGAGGAAGAGTCGAAGGTCAAGATCCTCGAGACTTAGAAAATATTCTAAGTCAAAAAGCTAAGAAATATCATGAGGAGAGCGCACAAGGAAGACAGATTTGAACTGTCAGATCTAGCGCCAATACCTGATAACCGTTGGATTAGGCGAAGGTGCATAAAGTTTAACCTCTGGGAGGTCACATAGGAGAGCAACTAAAACAGATGGTGGAGATGCTTCATGGAGAAGTGCCAAAATCTCGAGAGCCCTAGGATCGCACCAAGTTGCGAGGGATTTAAGCGCTTAGAAGCACCCCGGGGGAGGAACCGTATGGACGGTGGAGACACTTCGTGGAAGAAGTGTCAAAGTTGCGAGAATTGTTGGATCTTGCAGAGGAGCGAGTATATTAAGGCCGAGTGTCTTCCAACACTCTAAGGCGTTGAATTTCGCTATTTCGGAGTTCGGGGTTTGGAGCAGCAAGGGATTTTGGAGTCGCTGCATCGAGAACTCCCGGTTCGTGAAATTATGCCAGCCGTCGGATCTGGAGCACGGTGGCCTGAGAGCCATTGGATCAATGATACGTGCACAGGGTTGAGTCCCTGGGAGGTGCACAGGAAAAAGGATCTGGGCTGTCAGATCTAGCACCAAGGACCGGTAGCCATCGGACCCGGAAGGAGGTGTGAGGGGTTTAATCCTCGTAACAGTAGAGGGAAGAGGACTCGTCAAGTCCCGAAAGCATCGGGGCTGTTCATTTTTGAGGACAAGTGTCAAATATCCAAGCCATTTTAGGCATTTCAGACACTGGGAGTTCAAGGAGAAGGAGTCGTGAGATAAGAAGTCCTAGCTCACGAAATTGTGAAAGCATCAGGACCGTTCATCAAGGGGACATATGGTGAGTGGTCAAGGTTCGGGGAAAACCCCGAAAGTTTCTCTCAAGAGGTAGTATTTTGGTATTTCGGGACCTGGGAGGTTGAAGGACCAAGGACCATCTGTAGCCGACCACGGTCCACTATTTGGGATTTCGAAATTCGCGATTTCGTGATTCCGGCTACGGACGGTCCTTGGTCCTTCAACCTCCTGGGTCTTGAAATTCCGAAATACTACCTCTTGAGAGAACCTTTAGGGGTTTTCCCCAAACCTTGACACTCACCACGTGTCCCCTTGATGAAAGGTCCTGATGCTTTCACAATTTCGTGAGCTAGGACTTCTTGTCTCACGACTCCTTCTCCTCGAACTATTGGTGTCCGAAATGCCAAAAAGGGCTTGGATATTTGACACCTGTCCTCCAAAATGGAAGACCCCGATGCTCTCGAGACTTGATGAGTCCTCTTCTCTCTGTTGTTACGAGGATTAAACCCCTCACACCTCCTTCTGGGTCCGACGACTATCGGTCCTTGGTGCTAGATCTGATGGCCCAGATCCTTTTTCCTGTGCACCTCCCAGGGACTCAACCCTGTGCACGTATCCTTGATCCAATGGCTCTCAGGCCACTGCGCTCCAGATATGACGATTGGCATGATTTCGCGAACTGGGAGTTCACGATGCAACGACTCCAAAATCCCTTACCACTCCAAACCCCGAACTCCGAAATAGAGAAATTCAACTCCTTAGAGTGTTGGAAGACACTCGACCTTAATCTCCTCGTTGCTCTGCAAGATCCAATGATTCTCGCAACTTCGCCACTTCTTCCATGAAGTGTCTCCACCATCCATACGATTCCTCCCCCGGGGTGCTTCTAAGCACTTAAATCCCTCGCAACTTGGTGTGATTCTAGGGCTCTCATGTTTTCGGTACTTCTCCACGAAGCATCTTCACTGTCCATTTCAGCTGCTCTCTTGCGTGACCTCCCAGAGGTTAAAATCTGTGCACCTTCACCTGATCCAACAGTTGTCGGGTATTGGCGCTATATCTAACAGTTCAGATCTGTCTTCCTTGCACGTTCTCCTCCTGAGATTTCTTAGTTTTTTTACTTAGAATATTTTCTAAGTCTCGAGGATCTCGACCTTCAACTCTTCCTCTTGAGAGATTGGTTCCTTTGGGTCTCGTCTGCGTTATAGAAACACTGTCTCTTCTGAGCTTCATCCTCCCGGATATTTACTTCTACGCACACCTTGCATTCGAGGATCTCGAGTAACTCAGATTCGAGAACTTTTCTTGAAAAGAAAACTCCTTACGCCCACCTGGCGTTCTCCTGCTGGATGCACACCTTGCAGAGCCTATAGAGTATTCAACAACCATGTGAGTGTCTTCTCTTCGACACTTCTCTTTTCTCAGAACCCGAAATGGAGTTATTTGGTGCACTCTATGCACTCGATCAATGCCCTCTTGGCAGAGCTCTACAAAACCTTCAATAGTTCTGTCTTCTCGCCGAACTCGAAAGAGAGTTCCCTTCTGTGTACTCCTTGCACCTCTACTAATGAAGGTTCAATGCTATCCCTCTAGAGCTTTCGTGAGGTTGTCTCACCTCTATCAACGCACACCTTGCGGACTATGTGCACTCCTTGCACTTGGAAACTCCAAGACAGGAAGAAATTGAAACTTATGCAATGCTTCACCAGTTATGCATTTAAAACATGAAATGCATAAAAACATGTAAATGTCAAACACACAATATGCAGGAAAAAATGCTTTTCTATTAATCTGTATGTCTATACAAATGTTTACAAAGGATGGATTGTAACAAGTCTCATCTCTCTCTCGAGACCTCTCTGCTCTGGTCTCTCCTCCTAACTCTATACTCTAATTTCCCTCCATTACAAAATGAGGGCTCCCATGAGCTTATCCTCAACCACCGTCTCTGAACTATCACTATCACAGAGTGGCTCCTACGACTACATTACATAAATGGATGTCGCAGACCTGACTGATATGGACTTAGCTATAGGTAACCATTAAAGGAAACCTCAACCACTACCTTTACAAAGGCGTGGTCTGGCATTAAAAGCCTTACAACATTTATTGAGATTTCAAATTTCAAAATTGAGAGGGCTGCACATCTCTCTTTCTCCATTAAATGTATGCTAGATGTGCTGGCTGGCTGGCACGTTGCTGACATGGAGTGATGCTCCTGCATCCATTTCTTGGCTTCACCCTTAAATATCTCCTTGCTGATGTGAAGCCACACCCAGTCTCCAACCTAGAATTGGTGATCAACCCTGTTCTTGTCACACAGAGCTTTATACAGTGCTTGAATTTTCTTCAACTCTTCCTTGACTGCCTGGTGTATCTGTTGGATCCTCTGAATGAACTTGTATGCTCTGTCCTCTGTGCATTCTTCATTCACATCGAAATCTCTCCCATACATTAAGTCCAAAGGAACCTTGGGTAGGTACCCAAAACATGTCTCAAAAGGTGAACTTTGAGTGGATGAATGTAAAGTTCAGTTGTAAGCATGCTATACATAGGGTATCTGTTCATCCCATAACTTGGGATGCTTGCTGCAGTAGCCTCGAAGAAAAAGTACCACTATTCGGTTTACCACCTTTGTCTGTCCGTCAGTCTGTGGATGAAAAGCAGTTCTCCTCTTCAATTTGGTGTCCACAATCCTCCACAAGCTAGTCAAAAAGTCCCCAAGGAATCGAGTATCTCGATCCGAGACAATGGATGTGGGTAACCCAAAGTGAACCCAAACATACTGAAAGAGGAGATTAGTAGTTTGTTCAACAGTGATATGATTTTTACATGACATCAAGATACACATCTTGCTGAATCTATCCACTACAACATACAAATAGTCATGACCCCCTTTGGTCATTGGTAAACCCCCTACAAAATCCATGGAGATACTTTCCCATGGATGGGATGAAACATGAAGTGGTGAGTATAGACCCAATTTTCTATTAGTGGGCTTACAAGTAGAACACATCGCACAACCCTTTACATATTTAGTTACAATTTCATTCATTTGAGTCCAGTAACAAAACCTATGCAAATGAGCCATATTTTTTTCTACCCCAAAATGCCCAGACACAAGAGAAGTGTGAGCTTATTGTATTACATGGACTCATTCACTTGTAGGAATACATAGCTTTCCAATATGGTAGAGTAGTTTTCCTTGCAGACAATAGTTCTCTACCTATGCACCAAGGGTTAGCTTCTCATATACTTCTTTAAAATCTTCATTGATGGCATATTGTTCTACATAACTACCATGAGATAAATATGTATTCTTCAAAATGATAGAAGCAACAATAGGAGGTCTAGAAAGCATATTGACTACCTTGTTATGTGTACCATTTTTGTACTTGATTACCAAATGAAATTGTTGTAGAAAGCCCATCCATTTGTAGTGTCGAGATTGTTGCAATTTGGTCTGTGCTTGGAGATACTGTAGGGGTTGGTGATCTATATGTATGATTGTTTCCTTCCCTAACAAGTAGTGCTTCCATTTCTTTATGCTTTGGACTAATGCATACAACTCTTTATCATATGTGGAATAGTTAACAACAACTTGGTTAAAAGTTTCAGAGTGGTAACATATGGGCTTACAATATTGCATCAATACTGCACCCATGGCGTATCCACTAGCATCTGTCTCGATCTCAAAAGGACATTGAAGATTCGACAATGCTAATACTGGTGTGGTACTGATCTTCTCCTTCAAAGTGTCGAAAGATTTTTGTTGCTTTCCTTCCTGCTAAAAAATGTTCTTCACACTGGTTAAGGCATGCAAAGGAGCTGCTATAAAGGAGAAGTTGGAAATGAACCTCCTCCAATACTGGACTGCACCTAAGAAGCTTTAGACTTCAGTTACACTTTTTGGCTTAGGCCAATTTACAATTACATTAATTTTGGAAGGATCAATTTTTAATTATCCTCCTCGTACAATATGACCTAAGTACAGAAGTGCAGTCTTGCCAAATTCACATTTAGATAATTTTACATACAACTTTTTCCTTTGCAAAGTATCCAATACTTGCTTTACATGTCTCACATTTTCATCCCAAGTCCCACTAAAAATAAGAATGTCGTCTAAATATACAATCAAAAAGTCATCTAGGAAAGGATTGAATACATCATTCATCACACACATGAAAGTTGCCAGAGCATTACAAAACCCAAACGACATAACTAACCACTCGCACAATACATGTTTGGTTTTAAAGGCAGTTTTCCATGCATCATATTCTGCAACCCTGATTTGATGATATCCACTACACAAATCGAACTTAGTGAAATAAACAACATTCTTCAATTGATCAAGTAAATCATCTATATGAGGAAGAGGGTATCAATTTTTCACCGTGATTTTATTTAAGGCCTAGTAATTGACACACATTCGCCATGTTCCATCCTTCTGTAGCACCATCATGATTGGATAACCACAAGGAGATGAACTGGGCCTGATGACCCCTTGATCCAATAAGCCCTGTACCTGCTTCTTGATCTCTCGCATATCCACAACTGACATCCTGTACATGCCCACATTAGGAAGAGGAGAATCCTGCTGAAGATGTATCTCAGGTTGGATTTCTCTCTTAGGAGGTAATCCATCTGGTTCCTGAAAAATATCATCATACTTAGAAACAATATCAATTAATTCCTTTTTATGAGCTGGATCACATCCTTATAAAGCGTCAGATGTTCCAACATCTTTCTCTCTTACGACCATGAGTACATATCTCTTATTAGTGTTTATGAGTCTTTTCATTTGCCTTGCACTAACAAGTCTTGTATTTACCCTCATACTGTGAGCTCTAACAATATATTTCACTCCCCCTTCAGTAAGGTAGTATTTGTTCTCATGACGAAAGAAGACTACTTTTCTATCATAAAGATAAGGACTTCCCAACACTATGCCACATCTATCAAGTGGTACAACATCCAAATCCACTTCATCAATCAACTTTGAAGCAATAGAAAATATGACCCTACATTGTTTGGTGACATTAAGTTTTGCTTTATCATATACCCAACCAAGAGGATAAGGCTTCAGATGTGGTTTTGTTTCAAGATCCATCTTCTTGACAAGTGCTTCAGATATTAAGTTTACTTGGGAACCCGAATCAAATAATGTATCTATCTTAGTGTGTTTAGATACAACTCTTATGTGAAATAATTCATTCCTCTTTTGTTCATCATCATGAGATTCATTATTGGAACTTGAACTAGCATGAAGGGAATATTTACCTTGTACTCCAACCGCTGTGATCTTTCCTTCATCTCCTGAATCAGAACCAATATCTTGTTTCACTATAGCAACAATTTTTGTCTTCCCCTTTCCACCGAACTGTTTCAATGTCTTTTCTGGATGCAGTTTCCAACAATGTTATTCATCGTGACCGCTTTTCTTGCAATGAGTACAAGATGGCTTTCCTCCTTCTCTCGTCACTGTGGCGGTCTTATTTTCCTTCCTTTTAAAATTATTAAAATTTTTATGTGGGAGATTCATTGGATCTTCTTGAACATGCTTCCCCCTGTTCTCAAGGTCAGTGGCTTGCACACAAACTTGGTAGACTAGTGGGGTTAAACAAGAGCAAATTATGACGAATATAATTGTGAAGTGCACCAATATACTTCATTAAAGTTTCATAAGAATCCAAAGGAACGTTCAATGCAAGAGATTTCTTCCTAAATTATTCTATGAAACTTTGTACAGTTTGAACTTTACTTTTCCTTAAAGTTTGACATTCCATCATTGATTTATGTAAATACCCTAATGAATAAAATTGCTTCCTTATCGCTGATTTAAATTCCGACCATGAGGAAAGAATATTACCACACTTACTTATGTCCTGAAGCTTTCTCTCCCACAATACGAGAGCAGTGCCTTCCAACCGAAGAGAAGCCAATTTCACTTTAACTTCTTCTTCATCAATATGTTGAACATGACAATACACTTCAACCTATTGGATCCAATTATCTAGCTTTTCAAGATTAGCATATCCATTAAACATAGGTAAATCAAATTTTACATCAAGATTTAATAACGGTTTCTTAAAAGAGGCTTTATGGCTAGAATGATGAGAATGCTCAGAGGAAGAAGAACTAGAACTTGAAGGTGAAGACGAAGGCTCAGGAGGATCTCCTCCAGCCCCTTGGTTTACCAAAGCATCATCATATGCATGTGCTTCCTTTTTATTCCCTTTCTTCTTCATCCTCTTCTTGTAATCTCCATACATTCGTTCGACAATTTTTGACAAGCGGTAAAAGACCATATGAAATTTTTTCTCCTGTTCATCACGCTTGTCCTCTTCTGCCATTTTCTTCCTTCGGGATGCACGACCAACTTCGGTGTTGAAATTGTTAAGATTTCCTTAACCCTACTTATGCTTGGCCCTAGTAAGCATTCACACACAACAATTAAAGTCAAATATGACTACTCTGATACCAACATGATCCAAGATTTTCATCGAGTGACTTATACATAATTCCATTAAATGAGCATAAATTAAAGTACACCATTAAAGAAGGAAAAAACTAAAAAATGAAGATACATATGCATCAAATATGAACACAAAAACTTGATAACAGATTTCATCCCTGGTGGACTACGTCTCCGGGTCCTTCTCTCAAATGGGTAGGCTCTTTCATTAACTCAACAAAAGAATTTGGCAAAATACATAAGTATACCTCATTCTAAAATCAAGCTGCAAAAATAATGCTCAGATCAGAAAATAGACAACACCATTGAATTTGTGGCGGTGAATTACCCAAAAATCATTATCTCCACACTTCGATTTGACTCTGGCACTCCCAGGCCCAAGAAGAAATTCATCTCGGTTTCTTTCCCACTCTACAACCTTCATTAATGACTGGACTACATCGATTTCCATGCCAAATCGGCTGTATCATACATGCACCTCCCCGCTTTGGCTAGATGGATTCAACTTTTAAGTATTCTTTGCGGCGTTGGTTACAATGTAAGGCCCATGGCCTATTGGTTTGGGTAGATTTATTAAGGCGCATATGGGGGAGGAGGTCCCGGGGTCAAACTCGCGGGCCTCCCCCTTTTGGGTTTTATGTTGTTGTAATATATATATATATATAACATGGTTTGTTCTACTAGTTTAGTGGTGGTTCTATCCATGTCCCAACGATTTAACTTGTTTCCAAATTTGGCGTGGTTCGCCAGATTTGACGGACCCGCCAAACTATATATTGTTTTTCCAAATTTTGCTCACGGACTGTCATTGAGCATTTCCATCCTACCACGTGGCATCCTCTGATTGGGCCATGTGGTGGCCTCTCACTGGGCCACATTGTCCCCTTCCACGTCAACATGCCATGCCAGCATATGTGTTTTATAGACTGCCACGTGGCACGATCCGATTGGTCCACAGATCAACCCAAAAACATCAAAATTGGGTTACATGTGGCAGCCTCTGGTGCTACCACATCACCATGCTGATGTCATCATGAAATGTGTCACTTTCCTTCTCCTGCCATGTGTGTTTTACAAATGTTTAAGTCAATATGTTGACTCATCCCCTGCTGACTAGGCTAGGTTGACCAAACTTTGACCACAAATGGATTTCAATTCGTAACTCCGTTTCACGAGCCATCTGCGTCGTTAGAAATATTGCGACATGCTCTTCGCGATAATGTCATTTTCACTAAGTTTTGGGAACTTTGAATTTTTTCCCTTTCTCTGTCTGCTGAAGCCATTATGAGCATCCTTAGTTTCCTCTGTGAGTTTTGAGTTGTTCTTAGCCTTATCTGGATCCTTTTTGGATCACACACACACACACACACACACATATATATATATGTGAAGAGTCTTAATGATTAACGTAATTGATTGAATATTTTCCCCAAGGTATATAGCCATTGAGAAAAGCATAGGTCACAATTTCAAATTTGGTTGAGTATCTCAAGGTTACTCTCATGTCCCCATTTTTGGATTCCCTTATTATGCGATTAGATTTACTTCAAGAGGATCGATCAACCAGGTTAGAGGGGTGAGACTAGGTCATTAGTGAGCCCAAAAGGTTTGGAGGAGTTTTATGGGGCCCAACTCAGTTAATTTACCATTATTCATTATCAGGATCAATACCGCACAACTTGTTCTTGGTTCCATTGCATTCCGATGATTCCTATAAAATGGGGTCATTATTGGGCATATTCTAATTAATTACACTAAAGGTACTATTTGGAGCTTGTTTCCTGGAGAAATACCTTAGTGTAATAGCTCATTGGAACCTTGATGAAAATATCTACAGGACGGGATGATGAACAATGACTTTCAGTGGCCAAAGAAGTCATAAAGGTGAATTAATCACTTTCTCAGGTTAAAAAGGTGAATTAATTATTAATACGAGGAATAACCTTAGAAAGTCAGTTAAATAATTTAGGTGAATGAAAGAAAAGAAAAAAATAGGCCTATAAAAAGGGACGAGAGCTCATTCTCTCAAGATGTTGATTGATTATTTTGTATTCGACCTCTTGGCTTGGAGAGCTCTTGGAGCTTAGTATTTTGAGTGTTTTGGTGACAAACCCTAGGTTTAGGTTTGGTGGTGAGAGATCCACCCTAGCTGGCCAAGATTGGTTTCGGTGGTGAGAGATCCACCCTAGCTGGCCAAGCTTGGTTTCAGTGGTGAGATATCCACCCTAACAATTCTATCTTCAGACTTGGTATTCGCTTGGAGATCATAGTTTCTTCAACAATTGGCATCTTGAGGAGGATATTTCCATATCTTCAGAGAGCCATTCTTCAAGGGCGTTTTATTCATTGAGTTGGGCATATCATACCTTGGAGGAGCGAACCAGATCTTGTGGAGGAGATGCATATTCTTCTTGTTATGATTTTATTGGTAACTGATTGTGTATTGTTGAGGTGGGTCGAGTTTACCTTCAACCAGGGTGTTTATCTTCACTAGGGCATGTCTCTTCATTTGCTGCCACAAATTTTTGGTGGAGGATTCATCTTTTGGAAAATCATATTTTGTGGGCAGCTCCGAGGGGGATTCATAAGGTTTATTGTTGCATATTTGTTGTCTTGGGAGTCATTTCCAGCCATTCAATCATTTTCTAACTATTTCATTTCAGATATGGAAATTTCTGTTGTATGTTGACTTTATATTAATATAAATAAAGAAAGATCTGAGGTACTTCTTAAATTCAGGTGTATTTTTCCTTGGGAATTCATTCTATGTAATTTCCTTTCATTTTATATGGTGTTTTCATTGGACCAAACACATAAATAGATCAACAACACACTTTAAACAAAATCTACATTAAACAATTGCAAAGTGTTTGAAAAAATACATGAACTAGCTAGCTGCAATTTCCGTAACAACCAACAATAAAATATAACAACCAGATATATGGGAACTTGGGAAGGTTGTTTATGAGGTGTTTGATGATAAACAACAACCAAGAAACCTCTATAAGTTGGGGCAACAAGTAGAGAAGGGTTGGCAAGGCTCTTTTGATCTTTCCGTCAAAGTGTTTGACGAAAGTTTCCAACCACAAAAATCATATTTTTAGATCATATTTGTTTGGGGATATTATAGTGGTATCAAAGATGGTGATCTTTTCAGCGTGCGGGGAATTTGCTGAAGGAAAAATATGCAATGAAGAATTGATGATAAGGACAACATTCACAATAAAGAAAAAAGGAAGTCTAAACAAAAAACTCAAGGCTAAAATATCATAACTTCTTCAATCAAGTAGGATGGATCTAGTAGCAAGCTCAGAGAAGTTTAGAAAGGATATTGAACTCATGACTTATTGCAGGGAATATCAAGCGTTGGGTGAGAAATTCCAAACTTCCATGTCATTAGAAGGCTATTGCACCATCAAATTTGAGGATAGAGATTGGAACAAGGAACTCTTGAAATTCTAGAGCAGAAGTGGCGAAGAGGTGAGAAGGATGAACACAAAGACTTGTTGGAGGTGCAATCACATATCCATGTGGAGGAGAATGCAACTAACCATGAGGAGGAAGTGTGCATAGAGAAGGACCAAGCAATGGTCTATGATGAGGCCATCGACACTAGTATATTGGTGGGATTTGTCGCTAGTACCGATAATGAGGGGGAAACATCTTGTCCCACATATTATGACCTCAAGGACCATGGCACAAACACCCATGTTGGATAGATTGATGGCATCTATGTTGATGATGTTTATGATGATGAGGGTGTGTTAGCACCTAACTATGATGATCATTCAACACCATACTTTGTTTATGATTCTATGATGATGAGGACGTGATGGTGCCCACATATGATAGAGTATGGGTGTTTGAGAGACCTTTAGGGGACATGGATCCTTTTGTCCAGGAACCATTCATGGAGGATACTGGAGTAGGAGTTGAACTTGGAGGTGAAAACCAACAAAAAAACTTGTGTGAAGATGATGTCACACATGAGTCCCATCATAGTATGGTATCACCTAGTGCATTGGGTGATGTTGATGAGGGGGACATTCTTATAGATGACAACTCATGCCATTTGGATGCGGTTGGATAGAGGCTTCTAGCGTGGTGTGATTTGGAGGATTGCTTGTTGGTGACTGAGGATCAGATCACATAGGTATTGACCAAGGCCAATGGAGCTCATCGATTCGTTGAGGATCTTATGTGGAGAGCTCAGATGGAGGACATACACAATGGAGTGGAAAATGGTGTAATATACTAGATATAAAAAGTATGCAGAACAAAAATAAAATGATAGAAATGGCAGAATAACAACAATATAACTAGAACAATCACCACAATAGCACTGAAATGATATAAGAATAACAACATAAATAACA
>ML779045.1:998155-1051909 GCA_009831015.1 Picea engelmannii
AATGCATGCAATACTTGTTTCATTTTATTCAATCAACTATTTTTTATAAAAAATATTATTATTATTATTTTTAATTAAGTCGAATTTATTATTATAATTATAGCATGACACATAACACTTTACGCCTCAACATATCTTAGAAATATTATTGTTATTTTTAATTAAATCGTGTTGGGTATGTGTTATATTATTTGCGTGTGTGTGTGTGGGCGCGTTAGATTCGACAACTGTGTTTGACAATCCCTTGTAGTAGTGCTCTTTGTGTTGTGTGCGTCGGGCACTTCCTAGGGGGGTCCCAGGGGGGGCCAAGTATGGCCCCCCCTGGTTACGCGCAGTGCCCCCAAATTTTTTTTTGGGCGGTTTTTGCTATTTTTAGAGGTTTTCTAAATTAATCCCAGATTAAGGGATTAGGGTTTTGGTATTTACGGAATACCTAAAAACATTGTATATATTGTATGGTGAATGGCGAAATTTGATATAATGAAATAAGAAAGGTTTTCCCAGTTGAGGGTTTCCGGTATAAATCTTTGTGTACTATGTGAATGAGCCATTGATTAATTTCTATGTTTATTAAGAATCTATATGCATTGTTGTACTTCACAGGTTTAAAAATTACATGTGGTATCAGAGCTCGTTTTTGGCTTCAGAGGGACGCCTTTGTTGTTGAGGGTTTGGCTCGGTCTTGATAAATCAAGTTTATCTTGGGTCTGTGATAAACCTAGGTTTAGTGGGAGATTTTGCAGTGGTGATTTGAGTGCATAAAGAGGAATGACAAGCTCTTCTAGAATCGAGATAGATAAGTTCAACGATAAAAACTTTGAGCTATGGAAGTTGAAGATGGAGGACCTTCTTTTAGACAAAGAAAAATGGATCGTTGTGGATCCTGGTACACAGCCTACTGGTACACCGTCTACTAGCACATAGGCTACTGGTACACAACCTACTAGTACACAAAATACCACTACACCACCTACTGGTATGTCGAAGGAAGATTGGGAGAAGTTGGACAAAAGAGCAAGGAGTACTATTCGACTCTGCCTGGCAGTTTCGGTGTTGTTGACCGTCTCAGGAGAATCTACAGCCAAGGAACTATGGGATAAGTTGGGGAATTTGTATCAATCAAAGTCCCCAGTAAACAAGTTGTTTCTTCGAAAGAAGTTGTATCATCTTAGGATGGAAGATGGAGATTATTTGACAGAACATCTAAATGCCTTTAATACTCTGGTAAGTCAACTTGTCTCTATTAATATTACAATTGCAGAAGAAGATAAGTGTATTACTTTGTTATGTTCTTTGCCAGACTCTTGAGATAGTCTAGTTGTAGCAATAGATAGTACCACTCAATCTACATTGAAGTATGAGGATGTAGTTGCATCCTTGTTATCTGAAGAGATGAGGAAAAAAATCATGGATGGTCATAGCACAAATTCTTTATTTGTAAGAGGTCGTACCCAAGACAGGAATCCTGGTAAGTCTTCAGGGCGGGGGGGAGGTCTAAATCTATAGGTAGATCTAAGTCTCTAGGAAAATATTTGAGGAAATTTTGGAAGTGTGGTAAAACAGGACATTATAAGAAAGATTGCAAGTCTAAAAAGGTTGAAAAACCAAAGGGATCTGATAGTACCTCTTCCATAGAGGCGAAAACCTCCACTAAACAAGGAGGTGATGTTTGCCTGGCATCTATAGTTACACATGAAGACCATGATGTATGGTTGATCGACTCAGGTGCGTCATACCACATGACTCCTCACAGGGAGTGGTTCTCTGAATATGAAAAATATGATGGTGGTGATGTATTCCTAGGAGATGAATCGACAACAAAAATCATGGGACGTGGAAGGGTTAAGTTGCTACTAAAATATGGAAGGATTAGAACACTCCCTAGGGTTCTTCACATTCAAAAACTAGCCAAGAGCTTAATATCTGTAAGCAAGTTGGATGATGCAGGAGTGAATACTGTATTTGGAAAGAACACTTGCAAGATGGTACAAGGAGCAATGGTGTTGATGAGGGGAGTTCAGTGTGGAACTCTATACAAGTTGTTGGGAAGCACTTATACTAATGGGTGTAATAGTTCTGTTGTCCCTGAGTAGAGAAATGAAGGAGACAAGATCAATACTGTCCCAGAAAAGAAGACCATGCTGTGGCATCAAAGACTACGGCATATTGGAGAAAAGGGCCTTCGAACACTACACGGTAAAGGTATGGTTGAAGGTATGGATAATTGCACTCTGGATTTTGATTTCTGTGAACATTGCATATATGGTAAACAAAATCGAGTAATATTCCCATCTGGTGCTACAAGAGCAAAGGGGATTTTAGAGTTGATACATAGTGATGTGTTTGGACCTATGCCTGTTCCATCACTAGGTAAGTCTGTGTGTATTATGTTTCATTCATAGATGATTTCTCAAGGAACACATGGATTTATTTTCTTAGAAAAAAATCTAAGGTATTTGATAAATTTAAAGAGTTTAAGGATTTGGTAGAAAATCAGATAGAGAAGAAAATAAAGGTATTGAGAACAAATAATGGTGGAGAAATCTACATAAATGAATTTGAAGAATTCTCTAAGAAGTGTGGTATAGCAAGGAAAAAGACTACTCCATACACTCCTTAATAGAATGGAGTTGCAGAAAGGATGAACATGACACTGATGGAAAAATCAAGGAGCATGCTCAGCGGTGCCGAGTTAGGACAGGAATTCTGGGCAGAGGCAGTGGGTACAACATGTTACCTAGTCAATCGATCACCCTCATTAGTGTTTGATGATAAAACTCCACACGAGGTATGGACTGGAAAGAAACCCTCTCTTCAACATCTTAGAGTGTTTGGTTGTGATGCTTATGTACATGTTCCAAAGGAAAATAGGAGTAAGCTGGATAAAAAGGCTGAAAAGTGTATCTTTATTAGTTATAAAGATGGTGTGAAAGGTTATAAGCTTTGGAACCCAGAAACCAAGAATACTGTTTACAATCGAGATGTTGTTTTCAGAGAGGTAAAAGATGTTTCCAAACATGAATTCCTACCAAGGCCAGAAGAACGTGAGAAAATAGAGCTAGAGTTGGATGATGCAAAATTTGAATCATCCGAAGAAGATGAAGCATCAGAAGAAGAAGAAGAACCTCATACCCCAATATTGAGGAGATCAGTGAGAGAAAGAAGGCAACCAGAAAGGTACAGTGCACTTGATTTTCGTTCCAATTTTGATTTATCTATTATTGACGATGATCCTATAACTGTCAGCGAAGCATCGAATTCAGAGGATAGTAAACTATGGAATAAGGCCATGGTTGAAGAAATGGATGCCTTGGATAAGAATGAGGCATGGGATATAGTTGAGTTTCTAGCTGGAAGAAAATCTATTGGTAGCAAATGGTTGTTTAAGAAGAAGTTTAATGCAGAAGGAAAAGTGGAGAAATGCAAAGCTCAACTAGTAGAAAAAGGTTATTCCCAAGTAGAGGGAATTGACTTTGGTGAGATTTTTTCTCCTGTTGCTAAGTTAAATTCTATTAGATTTCTTTTATCTATTGTTGCTGATTTTGATATTGAAGTGGAACATCATGGGGATATGGAAGAATAAATCTACATGAAGCAGGCATAAGGATTTGTAGTGAAGGGAAAGAAATAGCTGGTCTGTAAGATAAAGAAGTCACTATATGGTCTGAAGCAATCACCTAGGATGTGGTACCAAATGTTTGATACATACATCCTTGGATTGGGATTTGTGAGAAGCAGGGATGATCACTGTGTATATTCCAAGAAGGTTGGTAGTCACTTCATTTATGTAGTGTTTTATGTTGATGACATGCTGTTGGTAGGAAATAACATGGATGTTATCAAGGAGGTGAAATCACAACTATCCTCCAAATTTGACATGAAGGATCTCGGTGCTACTAACTTCATTATGGGAATGGAAATTAAAAGAGATCGTGCTAACATGAAACTCTAGTTGAATAAGAGAAAATATGTTGAGATGATATTGCAAAGGTTTAATATGCATGGAAGTAAAACGGGCAATGTTCCTATTCCTATAGGTGTAAAGTTATCTGCATATCAGTGTCCCAAGACAAAGGAAGAAGAAGAGGACATGTCCCATGTTCCGTATGCCAGTGCAGTTGGCAGTTTGATGTATGTAATGGTCTGTACTAGACTAGACATTGCACATGTAGTGGGAGTTTTGAGAAGGTATATGTAAAAACCAGGGAAGGAGCATTGGACAACATTAAAGAGGGTCTTCAAGTATTTGCGTGGCAATACCAATTATGGATTGTGCTACCAAGGAAGACCAGGATTGGACAGAGTGGTGGACATACATGGCTTTGTTGATGCAGACTGGGATGGAGATCTTGATCACAAAAGATCTACAAGTGGGTATGTGTTTAACCTATTAGGAGGAGCAATCAGTTGGATGAGAAAAAGACAGGCTGTAGTGGCACTCTCAACTACAAAAGCTAAATACATGGCAAACACTCATGCAAGCAAGGAAGCAGTATGGTTACAGAGATTGTGTTTAGGTATTAGGTTGGTACAACAAGTAATGATATTAGATTGTGATAGTTAGAGTGAAATCTTCCTGGCAAAGAACCCAACTTATCATTCGAAGACAAAGCATATTGATGTTTAGTATCACTTTGTGAGAGACATGGTTGAGAAAAATAAGGTGTTACTGGAAAAGGTTGACACTTTGAAGAATTTTTCAGATTCATTGACAAAGTCTGTGAGCACTTTAAAGTTATCCTGGTGTAGAGTAACAATGGGCATTGCTTCCCTAGATTTTTGACTATATATAATCCTGTGGACCCCTGGATGCAAAGAAAAAAACAAGTGGGATAATGTTGGGTATGTGTTATATTCTTTGCATGTGTGTGTGTGGGCGCATCAGATTCGAAAACTGCATCTGACGTTCGCTCGTAGTAGTTCTCTTTGTGTCATGTGCGATGTGCATTTCCTAGGGGGGTCCCAGGGGGGGCCAGGTATGGCCCCCCTGGTTACGTGCAACGCCCCGATTTTTTTTTTGGGTGGTTTTTGCTATTTTTAGCGGTTTTCTAAATTAATCTTGGATTAAGGGATTAGGGTTTTGGTATCTACAAAATACCTAAAAACATTGTATATATTGTATGGTGAATGGTGAAATTCGATATAATGAAATAAGAAAGGTTTTCCCGGTTGAGGGTTTCCGGTATAAATCTCTGTGTACTATGTGAATGAGCCATTGATTAATTTCTGTTTTGCTTAAGAATCTATATGCATTGCTATACTTCACAGGTTTAAAACTTACAAATCGACTTTATTATTATAATTATAATTATTACATAACACTTAATACTTTACGCCTCAACATATCCCCCATACTGGGCTATAGATCTCCTCTCGATGCAATAAGTAAAAGGTAAAGTGTTCAATGTGGAGTAAAACTTAGTAAATAAATGAAGTGTTCAATGGGGAGGTTAGCATATGCGAGTATCAATGTAAATAAGTGAATTGTTTAATGGGAAGGTTAGGATGTGCTGGAAACAATGTAAAGTGTTTGGAGGTTAGTATGGGTGGGAACCAATGCAAAGTGTTTGTAGGTTAGAATTGTGGGAAGCAAAGTGGGTAGAGTTCTTGACACAAGATATGGAATTTAGCTTGTGCAAGAAGCAATGTAAAGTGTGCAGAGGATAGGATGTGCAGGAACCAGTGAAAAGTGTTTGCATATTAGAAACATAGGTAGCAAAGTGGGTAGGGTTCTATGCACAAGAGATGATGTTTGCGCAAAACCTTAGAGATGAGTGAGTATAGAATTTTATCTATGTCAATGTTCGTCAACTTTATTTGTGGCCAAGCATAAATTATGAAACCATCCTACATATATCGTTTACTAAATTAAATATTGTAAGTTTTGAAATTTATTATGCAAGATAATACCTTATATATATATATATATATATATATATATATATATATATATATATATGATTTTATAATTAAACTTATTACATTTTTGGTTGTATATTTCGTAGAAGTGCACACCGAATAGTGATCACAAAAGTTAGAAATAAGTGTGAAATATAGGTTAAAAATCTTAATCTGAAAAACAGTTGATGCACGTTGTCATGGTCTATGATTGAGTTGATGCTTTGTGTTTGTAGTTAATTTATATTTAAGTGGTTGACTATGCATTTGAAAACTAATATTAATATCATGGCATCTTTATTGCAAGATGCACAATAAACATGAAGCAATGTAAAGTGTGTGGAGGTTAGGGTGCACTAGAAGCAATGTAAAGTGTGTGCATGTTAGGATGCGTGGGAAACAATGTAAAGTGTGGGTAGGTTAGGTTTTGCGGGGAGAAAATGGGGTAGAGCTCCCTGCACAATAGATGTTCCTTGTGCACGACGTTGAAATTCACAATAGCATATCAAAAAATGGTTACCGGTATAATTTCTTCTTTAAGCAAAGCTCAAAAAAGACAATGTGAAAAGCATTGAAGAGATGAAAGACAGTGCAAAAGCAGAGGAATTCTCAAACTTCTATCTTAATAGCAAAAATTTCTTTTTAAACGAGAAGAATGGGAAAGAAGACAATGTATAGGGATGTCTTAGTCTACTAAACAATGTTCAATCAATATTGTTGATCTCTAAGGGTGTTTAAGTATTGAAAACAACGTGGGCATGGTAAATCCTCGTGCATTTTTTTAAGTAATTAAACAGACCGGGATAAATTTTCATCATACATAGAATTAAAACAAAACCTAAGAATGGAGCAGGTTTGAAAAGTAAATATTCACAAGGAGAGAAAGGCCTGGGAAAGGAGCAGGATCTATTCTATTCAATATTCACTATATGACACAAAATTTATAAATCATAGCATAAAGGTCAAAATATCATTTGGAAGAATGAAAGTAAATGGTGACATATGAGGAGAACTTAACATGATATTTCATTGAAAAATAATAAAGAGTGAACATAGACTTAAAAATTCAATTTGAGGCTGGAAGTCTAGAAAATCACTAGCCATGTATGCCAAAAGAGGTCTTCGATGATGTAAAAAAAAACACAATTGTCTTTTAAATAATGTTCGTAATGGAAAGAAGAGGGAAAACAAATGTAATGGGTGCTTCATTACCAAGAAGGAAATGTTTTGCTGATTTGTATTTAAGTGGTTGACTATGCATTTGAAAATTTATACTAAGATCATAACATGTTCATCGCAACATGCCAAAGCATGGCAAGGGGATTTTTTTTGGAAAATAAATGATAGAATAATTAAATATTTGGATTAAGTCTTTGTATTGTGTGGAATTGACTATGTGTAGAGAAAAAATACAATCATGAAGTTGTCGAAGCTTATCACATAAAATCCAGTAAAAAGTAGTGTGTGGAGGTTAATATGTATGAGAAGCAAACATGGTAAAGTTCTCTACACAAGAGATCATGTTTAACATAGAGCTATGTAAAAACAAGTAAACACATCTAGCATAGAACTCAGTAAAAATAAGTATGCAGAGGTGAATATGTGGCATAAGCAATGTAAAGTGTGTGGACGATAGGATGTGCTAGAAGAAATGTAAAGTGTGTGGAGGCTAATATGTGCGAGAAACAATGTAAAGTGCATGCAGATTAGGTTTTGCGGTAAGAAAATAGAGTAGAATTCCTTACACAACAAATGTTCCTTGTACACAACGTTGAAATTGACAATAGCATATCACAAACTGCTTACTGGTATCATTGATTGTTTAACCATACCTCATAGAAGACAATCTAAATATGATTGAAGAGATGAAAGATAGTGCAAAAGCAGATGGATTCTCAAACTTCCAGCTTAATAGGAAAATTGCTTTTGTAAATGAGAAGAATGGAAAAGAACACAATGTACATGAAATGGTTGGTCTATTGGACAATGTTCAATCAATATATTTGATCTCTAAGGATGTTTAAATATTGAAAAGAACCCAAGTAGGATAAATCCTGCTGTGTTTTTTAAACCAATTAAATGGAGCAGGACAAATTCTCATCATACACAAAATTACAACAAAACCTGACAATGGAGCAGGTTTGTTAAGAAAAAATTCGCAAGGAAAGAAAGGCTAGAGAAAGGACCAAGAACTATACTATTTAGTATTCACGATATAATACAAAATTTACAAATCATATCATAAAGGTCAAAATATAATTTGGCAGAATGAAAGTGAATGGACACATATGCAAATAACTTAACATGATATTTCATTGAAAAATCATAAAGACTAAACACATACTTGAAAATTCAATTTGAAACTCAAAGTATGGAAAATCACTAGCCATGTATGCCAAAATAGTTCTTCGACAAGCTAAAAAAATAAACAATTGTCTTTTAAATAACGTGTGTAAAAAGTAAAGATGTTTGTCCAAATAGATTGGGATTAGGGCTCATGTTGACCATTAAATAGAAGAAATACCTGGAAGAAATAAAGAAATATAGTTAGAAGCGGGTCTTAGGTTTTTCACATATCATAAAACAAATAAGTTTGAGGAATTACCAAGTCAACAAAAGAAAAGAAGAGAAAAATCAAATGTGATGGATGCTTGAGTACTTACCGAGAAGAGAATGCTTTTTTACTCTAGTTTGTCTGTTGTTGTTGTGTATCTTCCTTTATAAGTTTTGTTGATTTGGGATTCTATTGAAGTAACTGCCTTTGATGGTTATTTTGGGTTAACAATATTTACCAAGGCGTTCTTGACCCAGTGATCAATATAGTCCTTTATTGGCAGGATGGTGATTTATTTCTTAACTCAAAGCACACAAATATCCTCGTCTACTTCTTTGCATTCCACCTAGAGTTCATTGATGGATGACAAGTGGTCTTTATTGCCATTAAAAAATGTGACAAACCATTGTTTCAGTTATTCTTCAAGAAACTCCCCAAGGTTGTCAAAGTCATTAGTTAATGAGGTTTTCATTTTCGCAAAGTGACTATCAAGTTCTTCTTTAGTGATCATGGTTGAATTTTTGAAAATTTCTGGGCCCTACTGATCCGGATTATTTTCGGCCTGAAATGACAGTGGAGATGTAATAAATAAATGTATAGAGATGTCTTATATATCCAATAATATAATATAAATATATCAGAGATGAGACTATAAACACATAGTTACAGTAATACACAATTTCTATTAATGAGCGAAAATGTACAAAGATTGTAAAAATACATAGTGAAAGACTCGCTATAATGGTGGCAGCTTATCTCTCAGAAGAGATGTGATGACTGCTCACATTTGAAAGAAGATATTGTTACATTGAGGCTCCAAAGGCCTTTTTATCATAAGTAAAATCCAAAACCCTAACCCCAGAAGATGAAAAGCCAAAAGGTTTGTGGGCCTCAATGGGGTTAGTTGATATGTCAACTTCCCGGGGGCGTAACGTTTGCATATGATCTCCATTTAGGGCACACGATACACCGTTGGAAAGGTCTAACTGAGAAGAACAATTTTTGACTGGACTAGAATAGTGCATTGTCTATTTTCTTGGGCCCCGAATCCCCAAAAAACGTCGTTTAGGTCCTCAAAACGGCCCCAGAAATTTGGAACCTAAAAAACTGCTAATGTGGAAAACTATTTTTTTAGCCATTGGAATAGGTGGGTGGCCACCGATATCCACCTGGATCACCTGCAACTCTTTAACAATAGAAAATTATTTTAAAATAATGTCTCCTCTCCTTTCAATGTGTTTTTGCAAGCAATAATTGCGTCTCGCAACATTTTTGCTTGTGCTTCCCAACATACCTTTATTTTCTTTATTATTTTGTTTGAGGGAAGTCCCTGCTGATTGATGCATGAGCATTGTCATCAAATCGCAAGTGGGGGAAAACTTAGTTCCTAGCGCACATTTTGAAGTGATTTCGAAATTTAAGATGGCATGTCATGAAAATATCTTGAAAAGATTGTAATTAAAGAAGTTATTAAATGTTAAGAGGTTGAACCATCACGTGCGATCGATGGGGATTGTAATTCCTTTAATGTAGTAGATAAAAATACATATCTGAAGCATTTGCTCTTATCTATTTGTACATACCATTTATTGTAATAATCCTTAGTATTTTAAATCTTTTAATTTGATAGGATAACACTAAGATAGTCAAAGGGAAAGAGCTCTATGAGCCTTTTTGTATAAATAAATGTATTGTTGCCCCAATAAGGAAGCTAATGGTTGGATAATGCTGAGAGTTGTTGTTGTTGTTGTTGTTAAGAGTTGCTGAGAGCTGCTGAAGAGCATTGTATGAGCCCATGTACATATCATTTGGATGAATATAACAGAGAAACGTTGATCCACATGTTTGGTGTTGTTGTTACTGTGTCTATCTCAATGAATGAATGGTAGGATTTTTGTTTAATTGCATTTCTCTGTTATTACTTGTTCTTATGTTATGAATGCATTACATGGTTGAATGTATGAATCTGTGAGGATTGTATAAGTTTCAATTGTTTCTCTTCCATTAGCAAGTGCAAGGAGTGCATAGTGTCCGCAAGGTGTGCATTGATAGAGTCTAGCTCGACTTAAAAGCTCAGAAGAGATAGTGCGAAGATTTTATTTGCAAGGAGTGAAAATTTTCCGCAGGTGTGCGTTGACAGAGTCTCTTTTGACTTAGAAGCTCAGGAGAGATAACTTGAAGTTGTTTGCAAAGAGTACAGAATACGTTGCAAGGTGTGTGCAGGCAGAAACACACTCAATGTCATATTGTTCAGGAGGAACAATCAAGTCATGTAAGGAACTGTTGCAAGGTGTGCACATTCAATCACAAAGGAGTTGAGTCATGGAAGAAGACCTGTTGCAAGGTGTGCACATAGTCAAAACTTGACTAAGTGCTGAAGAAATGCTCTGAGGAGTTATGGGTTTCAAGGAAGAACAAGCTCAGAAGAGGTAGCAGGCGAGAATTATTCAATAGGGAGGAGCCCTTTAAGATTCACCAAATTAATGAGCATGATCCGTTCCAAGGAAGCAAGATCATTCCAGAATGTTAGATCTGGGAGAGTTTCGTGGAGGTTAGCCTTAGAGTCCTTCAACACTCCGAGTATTCATAGGTTTAGAAGTGTTTAAGGAGTGGGGATCACCGAAGTCCCAAAGCCACGAAGAGATCTGGACCGTTAGATCCAGGAAGGACACGTGGTAGAGATCCATAGACTTCGTAGGAAGAGCCCTTCAGAGGAAAGCGAGGGTGGAATATCCAAAAATCCCGAAGGCTGGACGAGCGAAGAAGATCATGGCTGTCGATATGAGGAGGACACTTATCATCATATCGGGGGAAGTTAATCCTAGTCATCATATTGTATGGATACATGGTGTCAGATCCCTCAGTTCGATGATAGGACGCTTCAAGAGAAATAGGAGAGTTGAATCCCTAAGGTCGTAAGTCCCAAAATTTCGAAGTAGATCACAGTCATTGGCTGTTAGAGGAGAGTGGGCTATAGATCTGGTCCAGGTGTTTCTGTCGGTTTAGAGTTCAGGTAAAAAGGGGTTAGCTGCATCCAAAACAGTCGAAGCCCAAAGTTGCGAAGGAGGGTTAGCTTGAGGTTATAGGCCATGGACATAAAGAAGAAGAGCCTAGGAAGAGGAGCTGGCACTTGCTAATTAAAGTTACTAGAAGTGCTCAAAAAAGGGCGTGCAGGTGAAACAAACCTATGTGGGCAACCAAAAATAGCCTGTGTAAATTGATCCCAGGGGCTAGCAGAGTCCCGAAGAGCTGATTCGGCTCAGTATTTTGAAGATCCTTGACTGGGAGGTTGCGCAACCTCAAGGAGAGAAGGGAGGTCTTCATAAAGTGGTATTAGAGCCATAGATTTAATTTATGTAGGCAAGAATAGGTAGTCTGGTATCATCAAGTTTCTTTTGAAGCTCCGTGTGAAAGAAAAGTTCAACACCATGCCGCCTAGAAGACGCGTAGAGCCACCTGTAGCATCAAGCTGTGGAAATGGATATGAGAGAACTTAGTGCAAGATTAGATTTTATGGAGACAACACAAAGGAGAGCACATGATGCTGGAGACATTAGTGATGCAGAGGGAGAAGAAGTAGAAGTTGAAGAAGTTGTAGTAGAGGACGTTGTAGAAGAGCGCTTGCTGAAAGAGGTTGTCAAGTTGGGAGCTAGAGAAAAGATAGACATCCCAATGTAAGAAGGCAATTTAGATGCTAAAGAATTGCTTGATTGGATAAGATCAATGGATAAGTACTTCAAATATGAAGACGCGGATGAGGAGAAAAAGGTGAAACATGTTGTCACCATATTAAAGGGACACACAACATTGTGGTGGGATGAGCTAGAGGCTGACAAAATATGCAAAGGAAGGAAAAAAATCAAGAGCTAGGATAGAATGGTAGCCAAGTTTAAATCTAAATTCATACCCAAGGATTATCAGATAAATCTATTCAGGAAGTTGCAAAACCTGAGACAAAAGAGGTTAACAGTAAAATATTACATAGAGGAATTTTATAAGCTGAACATCAGGGTTGGAGAGAGAGAAAAAGATGATGAAAAGGTTTCCAGGTATATTAATGGCCTGAGATATGAAATCTAGGATGAAATCAACATGATGACAATGAAAACAATGGGGGATGCTTATCAGATTGCACTGAAGGCAAAGGAAAAATTGGCCATAAAATAGAGCCAATGAGGCAGAGGAAGGAGTCTAAATAGAGCTAAGGGAATTGTCCATGATAAGGCATAGAATCCCATTGTTGAGATTGAAAAACCACACAGTCACTGAGAAAGAGGAGGAAGTTCCCGAGGGAGACAATATGGTGGAAGGAATGCTTTTCCTCAAGGAAGAGGAAGAGGCAGAGGAGGAGAGGTGAAGTGTTATGCCTGTGGAAAAACATGACACATGTCTTGGGAATTCCCTGAGAAAAATAAAGAAGGAGGAGGTGAAGCTCACCTTTCAGAAGTGCAGAAGAGGAATGTTGAAGCAGAAGGTGCAGAATATGGGAGATCATTGATGACGAGGAAGGTTCTATTGAATCCAGAACAAGAAGTGGAAAAACCGGTGTAGAGGAATAGTTTGTTCAGAACTGATTGTAAGACCAAATATAGGGCATGCAAGGTGATAATTGACAGTGGGAGCACTAATAAATTAGTATCCACAGAGATGGTGGAGAAATTGGAGCTGGAGAACACTGCACATCCGAGTCTGTATAGAGTCTCATGGTTGCATAAAGGACACTAGGTAATGGTAACTAAACAATTCCTAGTTGAATTTAAGATAGGAGGATATAGAGATGAAATTTTGTGTGACGTAATTACCATGGATGTATGTCTTGTCTTGTTGGGGAGACCATGGAAGTTTGACATAAATGTCATTCATGATGGGAGAAATAATACTTATACTTTGGAGAAGAATGGTAGGACACACATGTTACTTCTAATAGAGGAAAAGAAAGTAAAGGAAAAGGCCAACACAAGTATACTTCTCATGAGTGGGAAGGAACTCCTAAGTGAAGTCAAGAAAGAACATGAGATGCAATTTTCTATGGTGAGGAAACCCATAGTTCTCCTTACAAGTACTTCTATGGATGATTTTCCTGAAGACGTTCAAGAGTTGTTGGAGAATTTTGCTGACATAGTAGTGGATGAGTTACCTAACTCATTACCACCCATCATGAGTATCAACCATCACATTGATCTAATACTAGGAGCAAGTTTTCCAAACAAAGCAACGTACAGATTGACATGTCAAGAGAATGATGAGATAAAGAAGCAAGTCCAGGATTTTATGGACAAGGGTTTGGTCAGAGAAATATTGAGTCCATGTGCAGTACCAACTGTGTTAAGTCCGAAAAAAGATGGAGGATGGATAATGTGTATAGACTTAAGAGCCATAAACAAAATCACCATCAGGTACATATTTCCTTTGCCAAGGATGGATGACTTAATGGATTGTTTGAGTGGAGAAAATTATTTTTCAAAGATAGATCGGAAGAGTGGATATCACCAGATAAGAATGAGAGAAGGTGATGAGTGGAAAACAACCTTCAAAACAAACTAAGGGCTGTATGAGTGGCGTGTTATGCCATTTGTCTTGACAAACACCCCAAGTACTTTTATGAGGTTGATGAATGAGGTATTGAAATATTTCATTGGTAAGTTTGTGATTTTATATCTGAATGATATATTAGTCTTCAGTAAAACTGAAGAAGAGCATTTGAGACATCTTAAATTAGTGATGAGGATATCGTAGTAGGAGAAGTTATTGATAAATCTGAAGAAGTCCTCTTTTATGAAGAGATAACTCATTTACTTGGGTTTTGTGATCTCTTCAAATGAATTGAAGATGGATCCAGAGAAGGTGAGAGCAATCAGAGAGTGGCCATCACCAAGAAGCATATTCGAGGTGAGAATATTCCATGGATTAACAAGTTTCTGTAGGAAGTTCATCAGAATTTTCAGTGGAATTTGTACACCAATATTAGATAAAGTGAAGAAGAGGCACACGTCTTTTAAGTGGATATAAGAAGCTGAGAAAAGCTTCAGGATATTAAAGGAGAAGATAACAGATAATCGATTCTGGTCTTGCCAGATTTCGGGAAGACATTTCAAGTAAGATGTGACGCTAGTGGAGTTGCAATTGGATCAGTCTTGAGCCAAGATAATAGGACTTTTGCATATTTCAGTGAGAAGCTGAATGACACTAAGAGAAAGTACTCCACATATGATAAGATTTTTATGCAATAATTCAAGCCTTGAAGAAATGGAGGCACTACCTTTTTCCAAAAGAATTTGTTTTGTATAACGATAATCAGAATTTAGAATTCATAACCAGACAGGAGAAGTTAAATCAAAGACATGATAAGTGGATATATTTTATGAAAAAAATCACTTTTTTCATTAAACATATTTTTGGTAATGCTAATAGAGTTGCTGATACATTGAGTAGAAGATGTCTGATTTTGCAGGAATTTCAAGTGAAAACCTTAGGGTTTGAACACCTTAAGGATATGTATTGTGATGAACCATATTTTAAAGAGGCATATGAAGCATGTGAAAATAATGTGCTCAGAGACAGAAGCCAATGGACATAGTATCTGATTCAAGATGGATTGTTGTTTAAAGTTTTCCAGTTGTGCATACTAAAGTTGTAACAATCCCCCCGACCAACCTGAGGTCGGGGTACGCCACTCCAGAGAAACCACTCATGCTTTGACGCCAGTCGTTAACATTCCCAACCATCAGGCTAGGCCATGCTACTCTAGGGAACACTTTCATTCCCATACTACGGAACATACAGTAGCATACCCAGTAGTCAACTAAGCAATGCCACCTAAATTTACTCTTTAGACTGCATGCAACTAAAACATATACATACAACACACTCACAAAAGCTTTACATCTAAACATAAACAAACAATTAATTTTTGTAACATACGACTTTTATATTAAAATAAAAGTAACTACCGATATGCATCATTTACAGGAAATTACCCATAAGCACACAAGAAATCATAATCACATATATGATAAAATTGTAACATAGGCATGTAAATAACAAAACAACATATCAATATATCATACAATTGGTACTTAT
The DNA here is from genome assembly GCA_009831015.1 of Picea engelmannii. NCBI lineage: Eukaryota > Viridiplantae > Streptophyta > Pinopsida > Pinales > Pinaceae > Picea > Picea engelmannii. The sequence goes on from ML779045.1 coordinate 1,013,688, forward strand.
CTTAGAAAGACTGTCACCAACTACTTACAGACCATCCACGAACCTCCCAGCCATAGAATACACTGTTCATCACTCTCAACAGTGAGTCACCCCCGAGCTGGGACTGAACTCCACCCAGGGTAAAGGGATTCCTATCCAGGATAAGTCTCATGGATAACAGGAAAGACTCCATCTCTGGTGCTCACTCAATTAACATCCTATAGCCTCTCATTCCCCACATGCTTGTCCCACCCAAGGAAGTGTGCCCCTTCTCTGCTCAACAGTCCCTCGACTGCCCCACTTCCCTTCCAGGGCTTCATCAACAGGCTAGACCGAAAGTCTCAGAGCGCTGTAGTTGCAGTTTAGCACCTACGGAAATCAATCCCTAGCAATTATCTCGCTCAAAGAAATTCTCATGGGCCTGACAACCCGCTTCTTCAATCATGGACAATAGGAAAGACTCCGTATCAGGTACTCACTCAACTAACAACCTACAACCTGTCATTCCCCACATGCCTGTCCCACCCAAGGAAGTGTGCCCCTTCTCTGCTCTACATCCCCTCGGATGCCCCACTTCCCTTCCAGGGCTTCAACAACAGGCCAGACTGGAAGTCTCAGAGCGCTGTAGCTGCAGTTTAGCACCTATGGAAATCAATCCCCAATAATTCTCTCGCTCAGAGAACTTCTCACGGTCCTGACAACCTGCTTCTTCAATCTCGCTCCAAGCTAAACAGGTACACCAACCAAAAAGGGTGGGGAAACAGGCTTCGGAAAGATGAAATGGTTGTCTCTCAGATAAAATAATGTATGAGTGAAATGGTCATAGAGTCATTGACTGGATAGCTGAGTGTGTTTTAGAATCACTGTGAACTCTTTGTGAAAAGTGATGGTGAGAATGATGGTCGTTCCCTCGTTCGTAAGGTATCTGTGAGAAAAATCCCCCCCTGAGCTAAGTTTCCCCAGCGATATGAATGTATGTCCCCAACTTGACACTTGTCATATAGGAAGTTAATTTTGTCCACTTGTCCCCAACTTTAGAACTTAGGATAAAATAATTATCCATACTTTATGTTTTAGGAAATATTAATATAATATTCCCTTGACTTTTGGCCCTCCCTTTCCCTACTCGTGAAGTTCAATCCCCCATCTCTTTTATCATGGTCGGTCTGCGCGTAGTGATGTATTTTATATTAATCATGAGTCATGTACAAAGTAGGCGCATTGGCCCTTGACATCTAGGCGTTCCGGCCTAATACCAAAACATAAGCATTCCGGCTTATAATACTGGCTCACCAGCCTATAATGCATATCATATACATAAAGGTTCGTTGACCTTGGTATTGCACGAAATTTAGTTACTGCACGTGGTATTCATTGTCCTCAAGGCTGTGTGCACTTTACTTACTGCGCGTGGTATCCGCTGTCCTCAAGGTTGCGTGCACTTTAGTTACTACGTGCGGTATCTTGCGATGTGAGTATTACATCATTTTACTGCATAGTTCATGCGCACAGTATGCCACATGATGTGCATTAACAAATGAGGTCAAAACAAATCACTAGCTTAAGTATGTTTATATTACATTTAAAATTGGGTTTGGTCGAGGGATATTACAATCCCCTCCCCTTATTTATGCACTGTCCTCGGTGCATCATACACCCATATATATCAGATTTTTCAAAAATCTTCAAAAAGATGCAAGTATTCTATCCTCATTGCATCTTCATGCTCCCAAGTAGAATCCTCAGGGTCGTACCAGGTCCATTGAACCTTTACAAGCCCTATGGATCGGTTCTGGAGCTCTTTGACTTTCCGGTCCAAAACGCGCACCAGATGCACTTGAAAAGTGCCTTCTTGCTCCACCTGAACCACATTCCAATCAATAACATGATTATAATAAGAAACTGGACCAATCCTCTCTAGGATTTCAAATGGTCCACAAAATATGGCTGCTAACTCGGCGCAGCTTCCCAGCTTCAGGGAACTCCTGTTAGATTTCACTTTCAGGAAAACATGATCACCTACTTTGAATTCTCTGTGGATTCTGTTTTTATCAGCATAAATTTTCTGTTTGTCTTGGGCATCTTTCAAATTCTGCTTAATTTTTAACATTTGGTCCTCCATCTCCTTGAGAAACTCTAGCCCGACTACTGTCCTATCAGTTGGGTTATCCCAACTTACTGGAGTATTGCACCTTCTGCCATAAAGTGCTTCAAATGGGATCATCTTCACTGATGCCTGATACCCATTATTGTAAGTGAATTCTACCAAGTGTAGGTAGTCTTCCCATTTCGATGGTTTGTCCATCACGTACATTCTCAACATATCTTCTATCACCCTATTCACTCTTTCTATCTGTCCATCAGACTCAGGATGATAAGCTGTACTAAAGTTCAGATTCATTTTGAATCTGTTGAACAATCCTTTCCAGAAATTCAAGGTGAATTTTGGGTCTCTGTCAGACATAATCATTTTAGGAATTCCGTGCAATCGTGCCACTTCCTTCATGAAAATATCAACGACATCTTCTACCTTGTGAGTAGTTTTTAGTGGAATAAAATGGGCAGATTTTGTAAGCTTTTCCACCACCACCATAATCGAGTCATGCATCTTACATGTTCTAGGCAATCCCGTAATAAAATACATTATCACCACTTCCCACTTCCATTCAGTAATGGGCAAAGGTTGTAGCAATCCTGCTGGGTGCCTATGTTCTGCTTTAACTTTCTGGCATTCCATACATCTTGCGATATATTATGCTATCTCTCTCTTCATACCTAGCCAAAAGTATTGGCTCTTGATCACTGCTACGGCTTTATGATATCTAGGGTGCCCTGCATAAGGAACATTATGCATCTCATGAAAAATTATACGTTTCAAGTCCTGAACATTTGGTATGAAAATTTTGTTCTTGTGCAACATTATTCCATCTACTCCCAACTTATACATATCCATCTTCCGAAGTATCTTACCCTGTTGTAGCATTGCTACCAATTCTCTGTACTGTAGATCTGTATTTGCAACCTCCAGAATTTTTCTTTTAACATCAGTGTGATACATGCTGATAGTTGTAGCACGTAGTTCATGCACCTTCCTGCTGAGTGCATCAACCACTTTATTTTCTTTCCCTTTGATATGCTTTATATCAAAGTTATATTCGCTTAGAAATTCTAACCATCTACTTTGCCTAGCATTTAGATTTGGCTGATCAAATAAATATTGCAGGCCATTTTGGTATGTTCTTAGCTCAAACCTCTTTCCCATGAGGTAGTGTCTCCATTTCCTCAGGGCATGTACTATGGATGCCAACTCCAAATCATGAGTGGAATAGTTTCTTTCATGCTCTTTCAACTTCCTTGATTCATAACATATCACAAATCCATTTTGACTGAGGACTCCACCCATTCCTTCATTACATGCATTTGTTCATACAATGAAATCTTCATTTGGATTTACAATCCTTAGTATTGGAGCACTTGTCAATAATTGTTTCAAATGTTCGAAACTCCTTTCATAGTCCGACGTCCACTGAAACTTCATACCCTTTCTTTGCAAGGAAGTGATTGGGTGTGCTATCTTTGAAAATCCTCCAATGAATCTCCTGTAGTAATCTGCAAGGCCCATGAAAGATTTGACCTCTGTCATATTCTTTGGTGCTGACCATTCTCTAATGGCTTCTACCTTCTCAGGGTCCACTGCTATCCCATCTTTTGAGATGATATGCCCCAAATAATGAATTTGTTTATGATAAAATGAGCACTTGCTCAATTTGGCATACAACTAATGTTCCCTTAATACTTGCAACACCGTCCTCAAATGATTTTCATGCTCTTCCTCTGACTTGGAATATATAATAATTTCATCCAAAAAGACAATGACAAACTTGTCCAAATACTCTCGAAAAACACCATTCATTAAGCACATGAAAACAACTGGTGCATTTAACAACCCAAATGGTACCACTGTGAACTCATAATGACCATACCTTTTTCTGAAGGCGGTCTTGCTAATATCTTCTTCTTTAATTCTTACCTAATGGTATCCTGATATGAGATCTATCTTTGAAAATATCCTTGCATCCTTCAATTGATCAAAGAGGTCATCAATCCTTGGTAGAGGATACTTGTTCTTAACAATCACTTTATTCAACTGTATGAAGTCAATGCACAATCTTAACGTTCCATATTTCTTTTTCACAAACAAGACTGGGGCACCCCAAGGTGATACACTTGGGCGTACATACCCCTTTTTCAACAGTTCTTCAATATGCATTTGCAACTCCTTCAATTCTGGTGTACTCATTATGTAAGGAGTGTTTGATACTGGCGCTGCACTAGGCATCAAATCTATAGAGAAATCAATGTCTCTCCTTGGGGCAGTCCTGGTACTTCCTTGAATACATATTCAAAATCTTCTAGGACTGCATAATCCTCCAAATTTGGCACCTTGTCTTTAGGTGTCTCCTCCATATGAGCTGCAAAAATTTGACATCCTTTTCTATAACATTTCTTCAGCTGCAATGCTGAAATTTCTCTAACAGTTACTGCCCTGGGAATTCCCTGCACTCTCCTTTGGTTCCCTTCTTCATCCAAGCAAGTGAATTCTTTGTTATGACAATACAATAGAGCATGAAGTGGGTCCAGCCAATCCATCCCAATTAAAAATTCATAGGAACCTAAAGGTAAGATATTCAAATCTGCCTTAGTATTCAGTCCTTTCATGTCTACGAGGCAGGACTTAACCATCTCATTAACTTTTCTTCTGGCTCCTGTAGCCAGTTGCACCAACTAGGATTTCCCATGCTTTCTTCTTGGCAATTGCAAACTTTCCACCATCTTAGGGTCTATATAACTATGACTAGATCCTAAATCAATTAAAATAGCAAGGGTTTGGTTGTTGATCATACCTTCCACCTCAATTATGTGGGACATATACTATGCTTGCTTGTTGTCCAGGGTTGCATAAATCCTTGGCACATTTATACCCATGTCCTCTACTGTCTCAACTCGTTTCACATTGTGAACAACCCTACCTTTTTCACCTCTGTGAGGACAATCTCTGAACCTATGGTCTCCTTTACAACCCCAACATTGCATAGGTGGTTGTCTTGGCCTTTGACTCCCTGTGTCAATCACTTTGGTTTCATTATGCATTTTCTGCCATTGTGGATTATTTCTGAAGAATGGTGGCTTAGCTCCCTTCTTCCTCTGATCCATCTTGAATTTCTTATTGCCTTCCCAAGCCTTTTGGAAAGTTGGCCTTGCTTTTAGCTAGTTATATAAGCATTTAGCTCTCCTTATGGTCTCTTCTAATGTCTTGGGATCATCATACTGTATTTTGTCACTGATGAATGATGGAAATCCACTTAAATACCATTGAATCTTGATTGTCTCATCCTTAATGAAAGAGACATACTCCAACAGTTCCAGAAACCTTCTCTCATATTCATCTATGGTCGTACTTCCAAGCTTGAGTTCAAATAACTCTTTCATTTTCTTGTCATAGTATCTCTTGGTCAAGTACTTCTTCTCAAAATACTTCTTGAATTATCTCCAAGTAACACTTTTATCTACAATGTGTTGTACTTGCACAAGTTGATCCCACCACATGGAGGCCTTTCCTTTGAGTTGATAGATAGAGATTCTACCTTTAGCATGAGAAGAATAATTATGCAATTGAAAATACTTCCTCATGCCTAGCAACCATGTTTCGACATCTTCATCCTTCTTGTGCTCTCCATCAAATATAGGAGGTTTGATTTTGTTCATTTCTCCTCGAAGCTCATCCACCCCGGATCTCTTATACCTTCTGACAGGGGATAGACTTGAGCTGTTGCCTGCTCTCTTATGGGAATGCCTTTGGGGATGATGGTGATGTCTACTAGCACTTTTTACTTTTCCTTTTTCCTCTGAATATTTCTGACTCTCAGATCTACTTGAGTCACTCTCCTTAACCAATTTCTTCTCTATTCTGTTCAAACCTTCCAATAGCTTCATGTTGAAGTCGTCCTGCTACTCTTTGGCTTTCAAAAGCCTTTCATTATTAGCTTTATGGCTTTGGACATCCTTCTGCAAATTATTAATGGTCTCAACCATATTCATATATTCATTCCTTTCTTCTCCATGTCCGTTGGAGTTCGTCCCATCCATGCCCAAATGGACATCCATCCCTCTGCTCTTCTCTGGATGAATATAATTCCCCTGTTCCTTTTCCATTCCTACAGACTCTGCACTGGTCTGACCTGACCGAGTTGTTGTTAATTCTGCAAAACGTGCAACCATCAAAACTAATCAGACTAACAATTTAACAATTCATGAGAATATGCACCATTTCGATTCAACATACACATCAACATTATCACTCCTGTTTTCCTGGTGTTATCACCATGAAAATTATAGATAGTACCCAAGCCTCGAGACCACTGACGCACAGTGCCTTCCGAGATACGCTTGCACAAGAAGGTGGTTTTGTCGAAACCTCTTTCGCCAAGACGCAGTATCACGTGTCTCAACATGTCAAATCCACCACTCATGGAGCGGCGATGGCTAGTCAGATCACCCTACTTCATTCATTTGGTAGTTCGTAGCCATGTGAAGTCAGTTGAACGCCACCATGTAACGAACTCAAAAGTTGATCATTCAAAATGGATTGGCCGAGCATGGCAACCCAACGCTCTTGTATGTAATCTGTCTGCGCTTCATAAATGGAGTTCTATAATTACCACTCCCCAAGTATGAAGATATCTGTGTATCCATAACCAAAGTAATATTCAAGCTGCTCGACTTCCTGCTCTCTGTAAAGACACATTTCGGTATCCCCAACTTGAGATACATGGACAAAGATAAGTCGAGTGAGACTGGTCATTCGAGAAACATGCTAGGCTTTCCTGCGAATAAGGAGGAAAGGGTCCTTGCGCACATTCTAGCAACTAAGTTCCACACAGAGCCGGTTATAGACTCGTGATTAGAAGTCAGGCTGAATCCCACTATAAAGGATTTATTCATCAATAGGCCAACCGCTAAAAATAAAAGGAGTAAGCGACATAAGAAGGAGGAATCTACAGTTGAAGCGGCCGAAAGTGTTGGAGAGAATCAACCGGTCTGGTTAGACTCTTATTTAAAGGCGGAGATCGCAAAGTTGAAGTAAGTCTTCAACTAAGATAAGTATGTCTCAACGAATTTTGAACAATCGGTAGTGGAGGTAAAGACTACAAGAGATGATAGGCCTATTCTTCAAACGACCCCTTTTTTTACAACATGCTAACTGCTGTCATCACCCTTTTGTAATTTTGTGATTAATATGATTATATAAATACAGAAACGGATTTTAGACTGTTGTATTACAATTTCTATCTGGTGATGTTATGACTCTTGTTTTCTTTTATAATAAGTTTTTCTTGTAATCTCATATTTTATTTTCATCTGTCTAAATCGTAAAAAATTAAAATTCAAAATTCTTTTTAACTAATGCTTCAATGCAGTTATGTGTTTCTTTTTATTTTATTATTATGCAATTTAAACTTAGACTCATCGCCTTCCAAGTGAATTCATGCGCATTAACTTGACCTGTTCATTTAAATTATCGTGCATGGAAATATTACAAGGTAAAACTCTTCTCCACGCACCTAAATCTACTGTGCATTTCTTCTTCGTCGTACCGAATACTTACGCACACTACTTTGGCGTTGTGCGCCAATATCCACTGCGCATAGTTTTGATACATCACACCGATATTCCACATGCATTTTCATCCTATGCATGCACCATGTCAAGTTTAACATATTCCTTAGTGCTCAAATATCTGTGAAAACTACGGAATACACCATTGCGAAACAACTTATACTCATACTTATGCGCGTACCAACAAAAATCCTTTGCATTAAGCAATACTTGTGCACCCCATGTGCACCTTACTATGTGTGTGCTTACCATGCAAGGCTAATTTCAGCACGTGCATATACACATAATAATCTTCCACGTGGTGCCACAATTTACCACACACATTGGCACGCCAACGTTTTTCCCGCGCGGTGCCAAATTTACCACGCATGCCAGTATGCCAACCTTTTCCAAGGACACTCTGTGACGCCAATTCTGGTCACTTCGAAGTTACTTTTCTATGAATATTCACTTCAATTGCACCCCTCTGGCCCATCCAGGCTCAGTGTTGAACCTAGGGCTCTGATACAAATTGTAACGATACCCCTGACCAACCAGAGGCTGGGGTACGCCACTCCAGAGAAACCACTCATGCTCTGATGCTAGTCATTAACATTCCCAACCATTAGGCCGGGCCATGCTACTTTAGGGAATAATTTCGTTCCCATACTACGGAACATACAGTAGCATACCCAATAGTCAACTAAGCGATGCCACCTAAATTTACTCTTTAGACTGCATGCAACTAAAACATATACATACAACACGCTCACATAAGGTTTACATATAAACATAAACAAACAATTACTTTCTGTAACATACGACTTTTATATTAAAATAATAGTAACTACCAATATGCATCATTTACAGGAAATTATCCATAAGCACACAAGCAATCGTAATCACATATATGATAAAATCATAAAATAAGCATGTAAATAACAAAACAACATATCAATATATCATACAATTGGTACTTATCTTAGAAATACTGTCACCAACTGCTTACAGACCGTCCATGAACCTCCCAACCATAGACTACGTTGTTCATCACTCTCAACAGTGAGTCACCCCCGAGCTGGGACTGAACTCCACCCAGGGTAAAGAGATTCCTATCTAGGCTAAGGCTCATGGACAATAGGAAAGACTCTGTCTCAGGTACTCACTCAACTAATAGCCTACAACCTCTCATTCCCCACATTCCTATCCCACCCAAGGAAGTGTGCCCCTTCTCTGCTCAACAGTCCCTCAGCTGCCTTACTTCCCTTCCAGGGCTTCAACAACATGACGGACTGGAAGTCTCAGAGTGTTGTAGCTGCAACTTAGCACCTACGAAAATCAATCCCCAACAATTCTCTCACTCAGAGAACTGCTCACGGGCCTGGAAACCTGCTTCTTCAATCCCGCTCCAAGCTAACCAGGTACACCAACCAAAAAGGGTGGGGAAATAGGCTTCAGAAAGGTGAAATGGCTGTCTCTCGGATAACGAAATGTATGAGTGAAATGGTCATGGAGTCATTGATTGGATAACTGAGTGTGTTTCAGAATCACAGTGAACTCTTTGTGAAAAGTGATGGTGAGAATGATGGTCGTTCCCCCGTTAGTAAGGTATCTGTGAGAAAAATCCCCCCCCGAGCTAAATTTCCCCATGATATGAATGTATGTCCCCAACTTGACACTTGTCATATCAGAAGTTACTTTTGTCCACATGTCCCCAACTTTAGAACTTAGGATAAAATAATTATCCATACTTTATGTTTTAGGAAATATTAATATAATAGTCCCTTGACTTTTGGCCCTCCCTTTCCCTACTGGTGTAGTTCAGTCCCCCATCTCTTTTATCGTGGTCAGTCTCCACGTAGTGATGTATTTTATATTAATCATGAGTCATGTACAAAGTAGGTGCATTGGTCCTTGACATCTAGGTGTTCCGGCCTAATACCAAAACATAATCATTTCGGCTTATAATACTGGCTCACCAGCCTATAATGCATATCATATACATAAAGGTTCGGTGACCTTGGTATTGCACATACTTTAGTTACTGCGCGCAGTATCCGCTGTCCTCAAGGTTGCACGCACTTTAGTTACTGCACACGGTATCTTGCGATGTGCATATTACATCATTTTACTGCACAGTTCATGCACGCACTATGCCACATGATGTGCACTAACAAATGAGGTCAAAACAACTCACGAACTTAAGTATGTTTATATTACATTTACAATTGGGTTCAGTAGAGGGATATTACAAAAGTGCTCAATGAGAGATAATTTGTTGAAAGAAAGACATAGTGGAGGTCTAGCAGGACATTTTGGCCATGACAAGACATTTTCATAGTGTAACAGTTCATACTATGGGCCATGTATGAGGGTAGAGGTGAAGAAGTTTGTAAACAAATGTAATATTTTCCAGTATGCAAAAGGAAAGAGATAAAACACTGGGTTGTATCAACCATTTCCTATTCTAGGTAGGCCTTGGGATGCAATAAGAATGGATTTCGTGTTGGGATTGTCGATAAAACAAAGGGGAAACGATTCCATATTTTTTGTAGTTGATATATTCTCAAAGATGGAACACTTTATCCCATGCCGAAAACCCAGTGATACAATACACATTGCAAATATGTTTTTCAAGGAAGTTGTGAGACTTCATGGGTTTCCCAAGAGTATTGTCTCAGACAGAGACACTAAATTTGTTGGTCATTTCTGGAGGACATTGTGGAAGAATTTGGGGAAAGAACTATCTTTCAGTTCAACATATCACCCTCAAACGGATGGGCAGACTGAGGTGGTAAATCGAAGTTTAGGAAATTTGCTGAGGATTCTGGTCACTGAACGTCATAGCCAGTCGGATCAAATTTTGTCACAAACTGAGTTTGCATACAATGACTCACCAAACAGAAGTACAGGAAAGAACCCATTCCAAATAGTATATGGGATTAATCTAAGAGGAGTATCAGAGTTGAGAGATTTAGAGCAGAATGAATTTAGAATCTTTGGAGCAGAAGATTTCGTTGCAAAAATGCATAAGCTTCATAATCAAATCAAAGAGTAGGTGAAGGACAATAGAATAGAATATAAGCGCAGAGTTGATAATCATAGGAGATAACTTCAATTTGAAGTGGGAGATCAAGTTCTGGCACATCTCTATAAGGAAAGGTTCCCAAGGGGAATTTAAAAGAAATTGAAATTGAAGAAGATAGGACTGTGCAATATCTTAAGAAAATTTGGTGCCAATGCTTATGAGATAGAGCTGTCAGAGGATGTGGGTATATCGCCCATATTCAATATTTCAGACCTATATCCTTACAAGGAAGATGACACAAAAGGATCAGAAGATAAGGAAAAGATCCAATGGGAGAACCGGATGCCTGTAGTAGAAAATCCACAGATGGAGAAGATCATATATTAGAGGATTGGTAAGAACACTAGGAGAAATACTTGTATTGAGTATTTGGTAAAGTGGAAAGGACACCCAATAGAATATGCCAGTTGGGTAAATGAAGCAGATATTCAAAAGCATGGAAAGTCAGTGTAGGAGCTCATGGACATGAGTCCATGAATTTTTGTCCAGAGGAGTATGATGCAGGAGCATTATCATCAAAGTGCAAGTGGGGGACAACTTAGCACCTAGCGTGCATTTTGAAGTGATTTAGAAATTTAAGATGGCATGTCATGAAAATATCTTGAAAAGATTGTAATTAAAGAAGATATTAAATGTTAAAAGGTTGAACCATCGCATGAGATCAATGGGGATTGTAATTCCTTTAATGTAGTACATAGCAGTACAGATTTGAAGCATTCACTCTTATTTGTCTGTACAGGCCATTTATTGTGATAATCCTTAGTAGTTGAAATCTTTTAATTTTATAAGATAGCACTAAGATAGTCAGAGGTAAATAACTCTATGAGCCTTTTTGTATAAATAAATGTATTGTTTCCCAAATAAGGTTGCTGATGGTCAAAGAGCACTGAGAGTTGTGGTTGTTGTTAAGAGTTGTTGAGAGCTACTGAAGAGCATTATATGAGACCATGTACATATCATTTGGATGAATATAATAGAGAAGTGTTGATCCACATGTTTGGTGGATTTGTTATTGTGTCTATCTGAATGAATGAATGGTAGGATTTTTGTTTAATTGCATTTCTTTGTTATTACTTGTTCATATGTTATGAATGCATTACATGGTTGAATGTATGAATCTGTGAGGATTATATAAGTTTCAATTGTTTCTCTTCCATAAGAAAGTGCAAGGAGCACATAGTTTCTGCAAGGTGTGCGTTGAAAGAGTCTATATCGACTCAGAAGCTCAGAAGAGATAACACAAATCTTTTATTTTCAATGAGTACAAAGTGTCCACAAGGTGTGCATTGACAAAGTCTGTTTTGACTCAGAAAATCAGGAGAGATAGCTTGAATTTGTTTGCAAAGAGTGCAGAGGACCTCACAAGGTATGTGTAGGAAGAAACACACTCAGTTTCATATTGTTCAGGAGGAACAATCGATTCATGTAAGGAACTATTGCAAGGTGTGCACAGTCACTCACAAAGAAGTTGAGTCATGGAAGAAGACCTGTAAGAAGAAGGAAGAAGGATCATTCCAGACAAAGATTCCCCAAATTAACGAGCATGATTCGTTCCAAGGAAGAAGGATCATTCCAGACCGTTATATATGGGAGAGTTGCACGGAGGTTATACTTGGAGTCCTTCTCCATTATGAGTATTCATAGTTTAGAAGTGTTTAAGGAGTGGGGATCACCGAAGTCTCAAAGACACAAAGAGATCTGGGTCGTTGGATCAGGAAGGACACATGGCAGGGATCCATGGACTTCGTAGGAAGATCCGTTCGGAGGAAAGAGAGGGTGGAATATCCAAAACTCCCAGAGGCTGGATGAGTGAAGAAGATCCTGGCCATCGATCTGAGGAGGACACTTGTCATCATATCGGGGGAAGTTAATCCCAACTGTCATATTGTGTGGACACATGGTTTCAGATCCCTTACTTTGGTGATAGGATGCTTCGGGATAAATAAGAGAGTGGAATCCCTAAGGTCGTAAGTCTCGAAGTTCTGAAGTAGATCACAATCGTTTCTTGTCAGGGGAGAATGGGCCGTAGATCTAGTCTAGGTGTTTCCATCGGTTCGGAGTTCGGGTAAAAAGAGGTCAGCTGCATCCAAAAAATATGAATCCCAAAGTTGCGAAGGAGGGTTGGCTCAAGGTTATAGCCCATGGTCATAAAGAAGAAGAGCCTAGAAAGAGGAGCTAGCACTCGCCAATTAAAGTTACCATAAGTGATAAAAAAAAAGCGTGCAGGTGAAACAAACCTGTGTGGGCAACCGAAAGGGGCCTGCATAAATTGATCCCAAGGGCTAGCAGAGTCCAAAAGAGCTGATTTGGCTTAGTATTTTGAAGATCCTTGACCGGGAGGTCATGTAGCCCCGAGGAGAGAAGGGGGGTCTACATCACTGATTTCTTTGATGGTCAATAATAATAGTGACTCATGAGATGAAATTATTTAGCTCATTTTTACAGAAGGATTCATCATGTTGCAAATCTCTTTGCAAATATTCAGTAAAATTTGAAATCCTTTGTGAAAGATTATGTAGGTTGATGCTAACCTCCCATGCCTATCTGATTATCTAGAGTATTTTGTTAATGTTTTCAACAACATAGAATTTGACTCCATTATACATTTGAACTGCTTTCCTGATTGGCTTTGAGGTTCCTAGAGTACTTGGAGGAGTTTGTTTTGCCAAAATTATGGCCAATCATTGTGAAAATAGTGGTTTGGGAGTTAATGCCTTCATAATCTCACTTATTCTCTTCTTCAATTTAATGTTCTGCAACTCTTTCTCCAAAATCGAATGGGAAAGGGAATATTCTATAGAATCATGTAGTTTCATGAGTCTAGATGGTCCAACTCCTTAGACACCGACCACTGACCTTAATTTATGAACTAGCTTTTTGTTTTTGACACACACCTTGTTTTTTTGCATTTATTTTCATCCTTGTTGTATTGAGTATTGTGTAGCATCAAGGAATGATCCTCAAACAACATAGGTTATTTTTTTGTGAGGTCTTGTGTAATCTCCTGGATTTTAATGATTCTTTGGGATACCTAGTCAAGTAGCTTTGTATTGTCAATATGCATATCATCATAATTTCCTGGACTTCCTAGATCTTGCGAATTGTCTCTATTTGGGCTTTGTTTCCTTTTCTGCTGGGAGAATGTATGTGTTGGCCCTTGATTATGGATTAAGGAAGAAATTTAATATTAAGGAAGAAAGACGAAGTACAAACTGCGCAGAAGGAACAATGACTGAGAATGGGTCGAAGTGGTCAAAGAAGCAGAAAAAAGGAGCGAAGTAAGGGAAAATGAGTCGTTGAAAGAGAAGATCGAGGAAGACAGATAAAAAATGAAGATGGATCGTGGAAAACTTAGCAAGCAGAGAAAGACGTCAATGAGTGCTTTGGAGAACCTCGTGGGAAAGAAGGAAAGACAGGCTGGCGAAGCCCTGAAAACATAGATCAAGTTGACCTAGGGTTTAAGAATTTAGGGTTTTGACATTTAGGCTTCAGTCTAAGGTTGTCCAAGAGTCATTGTAATGTATAAATAAAGACCTAGATGAGAGAAGAGGGGTTTTCATAGTGGGTTAAGAGAGTGATTACTGTTGTTGCACAAGGGAAGTATTGTGTTGTGAGAGCATTTTGTATTTTAAGATCTTCAGCTCGGTGCGAAGATCAACCCTGCAACTGGGTGCATAGGGAGGGGAGAGAAAGAGATCTGTAGCTAAGTGCACAGATAGAACTGTATGTTTCCATTTAATATATCAAGAAACATAGTTATGCGGACGTAGCCCTAGGGAGAGGGTGAACCACGTAAATATTGTTGTCTCTGTGGTCGATGTTGTGTTCTTTGCCTTCTTTTATACTGTTATTTCATTATTGTGTTAGATCTGAGATATAACTTGCGAGGTAATCTTAAGGGAGGTAAATAATATCTATTTGTTGTGTGTTATTTCTCTGGATCCACTTTGCATTTCCTCTAGTTGTAGCCACCTGTGTCTTGCAACCCCCTATTGCTACTTCGGGTGAGACTGCATTTTCTTCGCAGGTGTTGCTGAAAGGGCTAGTAGTTATGGCTTGTTGGTGCACTATTAGAGTTCAACCCTGGGTCTGACCTTGTGCCAAAAAATGGTTCCATTGTCGGGACTAGGATCTTCTTGAGGGAATGTCAAGGTGGTTTCCATCGAAGACATAGATTCGAAAGTGGATAGAAGAACAAGAAAAGGACTTTGCTGAAGCTCAGAACAAGAACCCTAATCTTAGTATAGAATACTGGTTGGGAAGGCACATCTTCACTGACATACACTGAATTTTCTTTGGACGAGTTCATAAGGAGCTATACGAGTGGTTGGCCAGATTAGAAGATACCCAGTTTGAGATCAAATCTAGACCACCTGTGGTTTGGACGTCGACACTGATCAAGAAGGTCAAGAGAGTTGATAACGCCATATCAAGAGTAGTATATTATTGGTTTGATAACACTATTGGAGGGTACATTACTGAGTTTTCTATTGAAAGAGTAGAGTCATAGCCAAGCAGAGAGATATTTCTTTAAAGGACCTAGAGGAAAATTTTTACACTTTTTGAAGTTGAAGATCAAGATGCTATTGCATGAGAAGAACATCTTGAAGATACAGTCATCAGTCGGATTGAAAAGCTAATGTTCAAGAACTCATACAGCGACAATGACACAAAGGTTGGGCATACGTGAAGTGGGAGAACCTTCAGATAGGTCCCTCTGGTGAACCTGTTTGAGTAGAGCCACTGGCACAGGACAAAGGTTTCTATAGTGGATAAGAAGAAGAGCTATTGAATGAGGAGTATTTAGAGTCCACTAGGGCAGAGGAGGGGAAGACTGAAGAACCTCACTGAGAAGAATAAAAAACTTCAGGAACTGTGCTTACCTTTGAAGTAAGTACTATTACTCCTCCTGTTTTTTTAACAACATTAAGTAATCGGAGTAGCCAGAGCTATCAGATCACCCAGAGCATTGTTTCCTTCAATTCAATACATAATCAGTCAAGAAACCTAGGAAGATCTATGGAAGATGAGATGAGACTACCCATATTTAGAGGAGATGGATTTGAAGATCCTGATCAACACTAGTTCTTATGCAAAGCTGTATGGAGTATTAAGCAAGTCAATGACGAAGAAGTTAAGAGAGCTCAGTTTAGTACTACCTTGAGAGATCGTGCACTGAGATGGTACATGAAGGTTGTTAAAGGATTTTCACAACCTAAACCACTACAGGATATCAAGACTGCGTTGAGTGCAGAATTCAAGAAACCCAAGTCGGAGTCACAGTGCATTACATAACTGAAACAAATCAACCAAAGAGTAGATGAACCTGTTTGGGAGTTTGATCAGAGGTTTAAGACCTTGACATGTCGTTTGAGTTTTCATATTCCAGATGAGAAAAACAAGGAATGGTTCATTGCTGCCCTCTTACCACACATCATAGTTCCTCTGATGCAACAGAAAGTTACTTCGCAGGCTGAGGCATTAGAGATCACCATGAAGCTAGAATCAACCCCTATGGGAGAATCCAGCTTAGGTATGAGTCGAATTTTGAGTCAACTCACTATCTTATCTCTGCAGGTCGAAGATATGAATAAATAAAAGGGAAAAGATAAAAGAGAAGACATCTAGTGTATCGGATGTAAATCAGAGGGCCATGATAAGGAACATTGTCCCCTATTTAATCAGTACTTGGCCTCTGGGGCTCTGAGCCCTTTGAAGCATGTCACTCTACCCTGGTGCAAAGTATGTAGGAATAGACATCGCCTGACAAATGTTATTACATGCAAAAATATGTCCAAACACTTGCCAATCTTTAGAGCACATTCTATAAATCTATGGGGCATGATGAGAAGGATTGTAGGGCTTATGAACTCTTGCATGAAATATCGAGAGACACATATAGGATTCAAGGAGGGATGCAATAGGAGGGAAATGCTACGCAATTTAACTCCCCATGAAGAGGAAACTTCAACCCTCGTGGTGGATTTAGAGGAAGGGGATGAGGAGGAGGCATGGGTCGAGGTCGAGGTAAGATCATTTGTTACAATTGCACCCAGCCAAGTCATTTGGAAAGGGACTGTCAGAACCCTTGTACCACTTGTAGCTACTGTAACTCATTTGAACATGTTATTGAATATTGTCCAACATTGTTGGAGAAACTCCAGGAGAGACGAGGAGGAAATCAACAAGTGCAACTGATATAAGCAGAATCTCGCAGAGACGATCCCAGATTCATTGTTATCACTAGAGGAGGCGCTATTATAGGAGAAGACATGGTGATTCAAGAAAATACTACAGAGGAATCGAGGGCCAGAAGAGCTGCAGAGAAGACACAATTGTTTGATCCAAGGAAGGAAAAGAAGACGTTTGAAGAGGCAAGAAGTGAATTTGGAGAAGAACATGCTTCTTCCTCTAAGGCACAACCTGAAGTGAGAGAATTCATAATGCCTCTAGAATTTGACTAGTCTTTCTCACCAAGAGATGGAAAAGAGGTACGAAATCTTGTAGGTTTCTTGTATACGTTTATTGAATTTATTAAGGATGAAAGAGCCATACAAGAACTACAACACTTGACTAGATAGTACGAGATAGGAAGGGTAGATTCTCTGTTGAATAAAGTAGTACATCAAGTATCTAGAAAGAGAAGAACAAACAAGGAACTACAACTTAATGCTCATATTGGGGACTATGACATAGATTATGTGGTCCTCAACTTGGGATCAGAAGTCAATGCTATGACAAAAAATACCTGGGCACTGATGGGAAACCCTAAGTTGATTTACTCCCCTATCAGGCTCAGGATGGCTAATCAACAGGAAGTAAGCCCCTTTGGAATATTGGAGCATGTCCTTGTGGACATTGACGAGGTAAGGACGTTTGCAGACCTCAAAGTAATTGAGATAGTTGATGATAGTTTTCCTTATCCTGCGCTATTAGGCATTGATTGGGATTTCAAAAATTTGACTGTTGTCAACCTAAAGAAAAGAAGAATGACATTTGAAGGTGATGGCCTTCGGGTCATTGCACCTCTTGATCCTGATGAAGGTCGCAGATAAACATAACCTATCAGAGAAGAAGACCGTGCTTATGAACTAGAGAACATATATAAATTGATAGCTAGACAACATGATTACATTAATCCTACGACAAATGGAAATTTGAGCTGGCGAAGTGACAACACATGCTCATCAGATTCAAAAGAAGCATTAGAGAACTGGAAGAACAAAATGTATGAAGTGTCTACGTGGAGGTGTGCCATATTGACCAAGGAAGTTCGCTGAGTTGGCACATAAATAAGTAATCTGCCCACATTTGATGGTTTAAATCATTTAGAAACATTCTTATTGGAATTTGAAGAAGTTGTACCAGTACAACAGAGGTTGTTGGCACTATACGAAGCCTTGAAAGCAACGCCAACAAGAAGGTGGGGAACACACTAGAAGAACATCGCAGAGTGGGTACAATGTCGCACTTTGATGACAATGCATTTTTTAGACCAAGTCAAAGGGTGCGAAGTTCGATACACAGGTCATAGTTTTCCAAAGGACCATGTGCGAAGTTGTGAGGAATCCTAGAGAAACATTCCTCAAGAACAGTAGGTGCATAAATTCATTAACACTTTCAACACAACGCCTATCAATTGGTATCTTCAAGCAGAACTGTGCCTCACCACTTTAGATTGGTACGATATGACTCAAAAATTTGTAGCTACATTTTTATTTGAAAGTCAGCACCCCACAGTAGATCAAGATTTACAAGTTGTAAGACATAAAGTCTTTGAGGAGGCAACTAACCTCCCTTTGGAGAAAGAAGAGGATGAATGGACTGCACCTCTTCAGAAATTACAGGGTTGTTATAATATCAATGTTGATGAAGATGATGATCCTAGGAATGTGAACATCACAGAAACTGAAGGATAGAGAGACATATAAGGGTCGGGGTTGAACTACCTTTCATTGGACAACCAATCAAAATCAAGAAAGTTAATATTGGAATAGAGAAAGCACCTAAGCTGGAAAATATTGGAGATTATTGGGATGATGCCACTATTGATAAAATCACCGAATTACTGCATGAATATTAGGACTTGTTTCCAACCAAGTTCATAGACATGAAGGGAATTAAAGGGCCCATGGGAGAAATGAAGATCCCCTTGAAACCATATGCAAGGCCACTCAAGCAGAGACCCTACAGATTGAATCCCAAATATAAAAAGAAAGTCAAGATTGAATTAGACAAAATGTTGGAAGCATGAATTATAGAACCCGTTGAAGAATCAAAATGGATTAGCCCTATGGTGGTCTAGGATAAGACGTCAGGAGAGATCAGAATCTGTGTAGACTTGAGGAAACTGAATGATGCATGTTTACATGATCCATTCCCTACACTGTTTATTGATGAAGTGTTAAATAATGTAGGAGGACAGGAAGTTTACTCCTTCATAGATGGATTTTCAGGTTATCATCAGATCAGGATTGCTAAGGAAGATAGATATAAGACCACATTTGCAACAGAATGGGGTTCTTTAGAGTATACTGTGATGCCTTTTGGACTGAAGAATGCACCAACCATCTTCTCCATGGTGGTGGTCGAAGCATTCAAGGAGTTTTTACATAATTTTTTGGAAGCATATTTTGATGATTGGACTGTTTTTATCTTATTGAAAGATCACATTGAATGTTTGAGACTAATGTTGGATAAGTGTAGGCAATGCCATATTTCCCTGAAACTGAATAAGTGTATCTTATTTTCACCCTTTGGAGTGTTGCTAGGCCATATTGTGCGTAAGAAGGGGTTGTTGGTAGATCCGTCCAAGATTGCCATCATTGTTGACCTACCTCCCCCTACTTCAGTTAGACAGTCGCGCACTGCGCTGGGACATACTGGATACTACAGGAATTTCATCAAGGGCTACACACAGATAAAAACACCCATGGAAAATATTTTAAAGAAATATTTCCAGTTTCAATGGTCAGAGGAATGTTAGTAGAGTTTTGACACAATTGAACAAAAAATGGTTACTGCGCCTTTTCTGGTTTTCCCAGATTGGAGTAAGGAATTCCATGTGCACGTTGATGCCTCATCCATTGCATAAGGAGTAGTGTTAGCACAACCAAGAACAAGAGATATTGACAATCCGCTATCCTTTGCTACCAGGAAACTCTCTACAACTGAGATAAATTACACTACTACTAAAAGAGAAGGTTTAGCCATGGTGTACGCGTTGCAGAAGTTTCAACACTACTTGTTGGGAGGACATTTTAAGATGTTCACTGATCACTCTGCACTGAAATACTTATTCAACAAGCTAGTGTTGGGGGGAAGAATATGCATATGGCTATTGTTATTCCAGAATATGATTTTGAGATTGTGGTCAATCCAGGAAGAATGAACAAGGAACCTGACCACTTGTCTAGGTTAGAACATGGAGAGGAACCTACCAAGGAACACTACCAGATGCATAGTTGCTGGCCATCATAAAGGTTGATGATCACTTCATTGAGATATTCTAGTTCCGATCAATAGGAATGGCACCTCGTGAATATACAATCATTTACAAGAAACAACTGGTAGTTCGTGCTGTAGATTTTTCACTTATAAATGGACAGCTATATAACATGGAACCTGATGAGATCTTACAAAGATGTGTTATGGAGGCATAAAGACCACTAATTCTGGCAGAAGCACATGAAGTCATCACAGGAGGACATTATGCCAGAAAATAAACAACGCAGAAGGTCCTTAGAGATGGCCTCTAGTGGCCTACTTTACACAAATATGCTAAGGAATACTACAGAGCCTGCGATGTATGCCAAAGAGTAGGGAAACCTTCCAGAAGAGATGATATGCCTTTAGCACCTCGACTAACTTTACAGGAACTTGAGAAATGGGCCATTGATTTTGTGGGACCTATTAACCCACCAGGAAGGCGCACATGAGCGAGATACAACATCACTGCAACATAATATTTGACCAGATGGGCATAAGCAAGAGAAATTAAGGAATGTAGTCCAGCTACAACTGCACGATTCATATTTGATGATATCATAACCAGATTCATATGCCCAAATATCCTTATGAGTGATCAAGGTACACACTTCATCATCAAAAGAACACACCATACCACCCATAAGTGAATGGTATAGTTGAAGCTTTCAATAAGATTTTGGAGACAATGCTGACAAATATTTGCAGTGTGAATAGAGATGATTGGGATTTGAGAGTATCGACAATGTTATGGGCTTATAGAACCACTTGCAAGAAGCTGAAAATGCAGACTCTGTTTAAGTTGGTTTATGGTATGGAAGTAGTGGTACCTATGGAATATTTGGTTCCTAGTCTAAGAATTGCAGCATTCACAGATATGGATGACACTGGTGTTGTTCAGGACAGGCTTGCGCAGTTCGTGGAACTAGAAGAAGACAAGTTTATTGCAGGATTTCATCAACAAGTACGAAAGGAACGAGAAAAGGCATACCACGACAAACATATAAAAAATAAATCATTTAATCAAGGAGATCTGGTATTGGTATATGACAACAAGTTCATGAAGAATCCAGGGAAGTTTAGAACACATTGGCTTGGGCCATATGAGGTTTCCTATGTTATAGAAGGTGGAGCTGCACAGTTGAAGACCCTAAATGGGGAATGGAAGGAAGGTTTAGTGAATGGAAGCCGGCTGAAATTGTATTATGACAACTAGCTTCCTCATAGCTCTCAGTAAAAGTAGAGGAAGAAGGGTCTACGTACTAGGTGCAGTTGAAATTGGGTACCAGACACAGAAAAGATAGTCCGCACACAGTGGGGAGGGACATAGAAGAAATCACAGGCTACTCCATGCAGTCTGAAGTCGAAGTAAAACAAAAGGTCTAGTCTTGCAGTGACTCAGGATGAGCCACAGGTGAGTGTTGGGGGCATGTTGGCCATTGGTTATGGATTAAGGAAGAAATTGAATACTAAGGAAGAAAGACAAAGTACGAACTGCGCAGAAGCCACAATGACTAAGAATGGGTCAAAATGGTCAAAGAAGAAGAAAAGAATGAGAGAAGTAAGGGAAAGTGAGTTGTTGAATGAGAAGATCGAGGAATACAGATCAACAAAGAAGATGGATCGTGGACAACTCAACAAGCAGAAAAAGGCGTCAACGAGTGCTTTGGATCACCTCGCGGGAAATAAGGAAAGACAGGCTGGCGAAGCCCTGAAAACACAGGTCAAGTTGACCTAGGGTTTTAGACACCTAGGGTTTAAGAATTTAGGGTTTTGACACTTAGGATTCAGTCTAAGTTTGTCCAAGAGTCATTATAATGTAATAGATGAGAAGAGAGGGGTCATCATATTGGGTTAGAAGAGTGATTACTGTTGTTGCGCAAGGGAAGTATTGTGTTGTGAGAGCATTTTGTATTGTAATATCTTCAGCTGGGTGCAAAGATCAACCCTATAGTTGGGTGCGCATGGATGGGAGAGAAAGAGATCTGTAACTAAGTGCGTAGATAGAACTGTATGTTTCCATTTAATATATCAAGAAACATAGTTCCGTGGATGTAGCCCTAGGGAGAGGGTGAACCATGTAAATATTGTTGTCTCTGTGGTTGATGTTGTGTTCTTTTCTTTCTGTTATACTGTTATTGCATTATTGTGTTAGATCTAAGATATAACTTGTGAGCTAAGCTTAAGGGAGGTAAATAATACCTAGTTGTTGTGTGCTCTTGTTCTGGATCCACTTTGAATTTCCTCTAGTTGTAGATACCTGTGTCCTGCAACCCCCTATTGCTACTTCGGGTGAGATTGCATCTTCTTTGCAGGTGTTGCCGAAAGGGCCAGTAGTTAGGGCTTGTTGGTGCGTTGTTAGAGTTTAACCCTAGGTATGCCCTTGTGCCAACAATATGTGTTCGTTCAAGATTGAAATGAGGTGGTTTCTCTCCACCATCATCTCCAACACACCAACAATTACTCTCTAATCCATTTAGATTCTATTGTTGTGTTCTTTGACCAGAGGAGGAGCTCTTATGTGACCGAGGATTGGAGGAATACTTGACATTAATATTTCTTCCCCCCCTTTGTCTTTATTTCCTTTGGTTTTTTGTTTTCGAAATTTGTTTTCTTGACAAGTTGTCACTACATCCATTCTTGTCTTTTTTTGTGGAGGGATTGTCATCGGTTTCCTCATCAAATCTCATGAAAATATTTTTGTACCTTATCGATGCTAAATGTTGTGAGAACAAATCCTTGGGGTCAAAAATCCCTAGGGGATATGCTTCTTTTAGATTAAACACACCATGTGTTTCTGAGACTTCTTTCAGATGCATCATATTATTGACGAGTGTATCACCAACTCAAAAAGGCAATGTAATGAATTGATTTTTTATCTTCATATCAAATAAAATACACTAGGATTTATATTGCTGACAAAGTTCCATGACAAAATATCTATCGCAAAAAAATATAAGTAGTAGAAAGGGGTTTTCTTGACAACAATACAACCAGATGTATGTATGGTTTTCCTCTTGAATGTAATTTCCCTTTCCCTTGAGAAATTATTTAGCTTTCTAATTTATTCTCCTGGGCTTTGCGCCAACCAACATGTGTCTAAACACTCTGAAAAACTTATCTTGAACAATGTAAAAATTGAATGGTTCTTTATGTCTACATAACACCGTGTGCCATAATTAAACTAGTTCATTGTGTATTTACACTTGCTTTAATAGGGAGACCATCAAAGACATTGCAATAAACAATTTCAAACACCAAATATGTGGCCATGATAATTATTTGAGTACTTAAGTAATTACTCAATTGAAAACAAAGTTCATTTGATATCACCTCTGCCCAATAAAAATGGCATCCTTATGAAATGAAATTTACAATGCATATAACACTGACCTGGGTATGTGTGAAGTCGAATCCCACCCAACTACACGCATGAACAACCATGAAAAGTCTCATATGGTTCTTGTAGAAAATTATATCAATTACTGAAAGGTCGATCGACATGTTTTCAGACAATAGCAAAAAATCTCTCAAAACATTGGAGCCTCCTACCTAAGAGTCCAAGAAGGCTTCTGCATCAGTAAGCTTAAGAGTTTTGTTTTTATAAGGAAGAGATATCATTTTCTTGAACATCTTGGGAGTAAGCATGACTATATTCTTTTCTTTTGTTGTGACTTTAATCATTCTTGTTCTAGAATCAAACCTTCGAGCACACCAGGATACTAGTTCCTTGAAGTTGAAAACTTCAGGTACACAACTAGCATTGGAAATCCCTATGGTCCAAATTCTGTCATGTTGTTTTTCTTCTGGACTCTTGTGTAAGAACCATTGGTAGGATGCATACCAGTGGAAATTATTTTCTTTTCTCACTAGTGAATTGACGATATCATCACAAAAGGGCTCATTTCTTCTTCTATTTTCCATAAAACTGCTTTTTAAATGGACTTGATATAGGTGAACTTATGAATAATAGATTATCGAGCTCCAATTGCTTTAAATCCAACTACATGTTGTGTATTTAATAGAATGTCATTTCCACACATATAAACTATCTTTGAAACTTGTGTAATCATAAATAGAAACCATTAAGTAGCTCATAGAAGAGATGGACATTTACTTTTCATTAGTCCTAATTGTCTCCCTTTCTTTGTAAATTGGAGAAAATCAACTTGTGATAAAAGCTTCGGTTTTAGTGAAAATTAAGTTGCTTGTCCGAAACTGTGTTGAAAAAATATTAGATATGAAGATGATGGTAATTGTGGAAGATATAGTTGTGCTGAATGTAGATATATGGCAGTGGAAAAAGGTTCAACCCAAGGTGGAAAATGACCATGTAAAGAGCCTTTTGATGGTGAGTTTTTTGGAAGATTGATACATCTTGAGTTAGTACATCATCTGCATGAAGGATATCTACAGTATCAATATCAATAATCAATTTATAGTCCTTGTCATCTGACACTCTCTAGAAGTTGATGTCCATTTCATATTCTTGAAGTTTGTCAATAGAGTTTTTCCACTGACCTTCTCTAAATTGTTGTTGAAGCAATATTGTTACTAGAGGATGTGTTATATAAGATATCGATGCAAGAAAACTATTTTATTTTTCTATTTGCTATACGTATGTTATTTTAAATTCGCTTTGATATACATGAAAGTTATGAATAGTAACATTACATAGGTCAAATTGCTTTAAGGAGAAGTGCATGGGATGTATTTACTAAAATGTCCTTTCCACACCTGAGTTAGTTATGGAATACGGGGAATGATAAATATAAATGATTAAGTAGCTCATAGAAAAGCATGACATTTACTTCTCACAAGTGTGAAATAACCTCTTTTTTTTAACAATTTCAAGCAAATAATTGTGCCATAAATGACTCAGTTATCATGTAAATTATGTGTCTTGTCAAAATCATTGGTGTGAAACCATTGCAGATGTGAAGGTGTGAAAATGTGGGACTGTGGGAGGATCAATGGTATGAATTGTTCTCACAAAGGTTTAAAATAGAATTAGAAAAAGTCTTAATTGTGTAGGTGATATACATGTGCGGAGTGTGCAGGTGCAGAATATATAGGTATGTGGTGTGTGTGGATATGGTCATGGAACAATTCTCTACACAACATGAAAAATGGCTAAGTAAAAAGGATTTTCACTAAGAAATTTTCGAAAAATAGTGGATTGGTAGAAGGATTTTATACAAGATTTGCATTGAGAATTTTGTACTAGAGTAACCAGTACGCACAAAAACCCTCATTTATTCTTTTAATTTCCATGCTTTTGCAAATGTTATGTGAAATTCTTGCAACAATGTACTGTGTTTCAAAAATTTCCTTATCAAAAGGCATTTTCTATGTAGCAATTATTCACAACTTGTGTAGTGTTTTGTGTTGACTATATACACCCACTTTGTGCAACCATGTATTATTCATGTGTGAACTTCATGAGGGATATTTATAACTTCAATACCAGTCATCAATAAACAATATTTTTCATCTGACAGTGTCGAGGAAGTTGATGTCCATGTCATATTATTGAAATTTGGCAAGGGAATTTTCCCATTGACCTTCTCTAAATTATTGCTGAAGCAATATTATTACTGGAGGATGTGGTACATAAGCTATGAGCACAAGAGCGTTGGTTTCTTTTTCTATTTGATATACCTTTTCTTTTTTCAATGGAATTTGATATACATGAAAGTTATGATTTGTACATTACCGAGGTCGAATTTTTTTATGGCAAAGTGCATGGGGAATTTTTACTAAAATGTCCTTTCCACACCTGAATTAGTTACATAATATGGGGATGATAAATAGAAACCATTAAGCAGGTCATGGAAAAGTGTGATATGTACTTCGCACTAGTCCTAAATAACCTCCTTTTTTTTGTAAATCTGAGCAAATCAGTGTGCCATAAATGATTGGATTATCATGCAAATTAGGTGGCTTGTTAGAAAATTTGGTGCAGAACCATTTCAAATGTGAAGGTGTTGAAGCGCAGGAGTGTAGGATGATCAATGATATGAATTGTTTGCATAGGGGTTCAAAATGGAATTAGAAGTGTTGACTATGTGGGGGATATACCTATGCAGAGTGTGGAGGTACGAAAGATATATATGCATGTAGTACAAAGATATGATGAGGGAAAAAGGATTCACACAACGTGAAAAATGGCTAAGTAAAAAGGCTTTTGACTAAGAAAGTTTTGAAATATATTGGGTTGGAAAAATAATTTTATACAAGATTTGCATTGAGAATTTTGTATTAGAGTAGCAGGTACATGAGATACTACAACAAACATGATCTTTTCTTCTTCTAATTGTGATGATTCTGCAAATATTATATAAAATTCTTTTTCTAATCCACCGTTCACCAAAAAATTTCTTATCAAAAGGAGTTTTTACCTAGTGATTTTTCACAATTTGTCCAGTGTTTTGCATGAGCTGTATGCGGTTGCTTGACACAACCATGTATTGTGCATGTATTCACTTGGAATAGACACATTTATTGAACATGAAATAATTTATTTCTATCATTTGTGTAGAGAATTCATAGCAACCATCCTCCCACACTCTGCATCACGCAATTGTGATTAGGCATGCAATATGCACGATAATCGATCCATTTATAATATGCTGATTTTATACGATTTGGGAGGAAATGGAGAGGATTTAGAAATTTAGAACTAATGCAAAAAAAAATTCCTCCCTTTGAATGACCTGTCGAATGATATATGTCTATGGTTACTTGTATTCCGAAGGCAATTCATGTGTAGAAAACAAATTTTAGTAAATGCATGTGAGGCAGTTAGCTTTAAAGAAATTCAATATTTGCAATATATTTATGTTTGCAAGTGTTTTACTTAGTCGTTTTCGATGTTGTGTGGAGGATTTTTCCATTACCATGTGTTCACACCCCACACAACTATATCTTTCAGAGAGTGACACAACTATTTTTCAAGATGTGTGAAGGCTTTTCATATTACCACGTGTTTGCATTTTGTGCAACCACATCTTCTGCACATTCTCACTTCACATACATATATGAATTGCACAACCAAAAACCTATTTTAAACCCTTGTGCGAAAAATTCATAGGATTCATCCATCTTTACTCTGGTGCTCTGTTTTCAACTCTTTCCAACAAAATTCATACTACTTATGCTCCTACATTTCCACACTCTGGGGTACTGTTTGTCTTTGGATAACCTCGAAATTAGACATGTTTTTACTTCTCAATTATTTTGGTCGTGCGCAAGATTTTTCTATGACCATATCTTTGTAGTGCATACAACCATATGACTTGGCCTATTTTCAGCCTTTGAGAAGAGAATTCATATGACTGATCCACTTTCATATGGGAATATCTACACTTGTGCAATTCACACATCTATATCTTCAACACTACTGCATTTCACATAGGCATATCCCCCACACAAGAAGACTTAGTCTATTTTCAACACATGTGCAAAGAATTCATACAACTCACCACACCACACTCCCATACCCTCACACTTCCACACTTATAATACTTCAAATGGTTGCAAAATGACATTTTCTATTTTCCACCCACCCAAGAGAGTAGAACTCACATTTTAATTGATTTCCCGTGTATGTAAATTTAGGATTCATGGTAATGCGGACCAAGAAAATTTATTATAGTTGCTATCCGTTTTCAATTCTATTCGTTCGGTCAATAATACAAGTTTATGAAGTGGGGCATAGCGATATAAATTTTTTATTTTGAAATCCTAGGATGCGCGTTGTGTTAACCTTTTTCTTTGCAAATCCATCAAACAAATTACTTGGAAAAGAAATTAACTATGGCATCTATCTTATCACATGTTCAAGCGTTTAAAATGCATTCGAACAATAGAAGAAAATGATTGGCTAAAGCCCATGGATTTTTTTTTTTAGAAACATAAATGTTGTATTGAGAAAGAACTAAGAAAAACTGTATTTGAAGGCTTGCATAGGTTTTCCAGATTTGTAATCATTGAATTGAAGCTGGAAACTTTTGGACAATTTCCGCCATATATAGATTTTAGTGAAAATTGTGCAATTCACTAAGTTTTCAGTTTGATATTTAAATTCCATATGAATATGCATATATGTCAAACAAATAACTTTTCCTTTAGAACCTTGTGTACATATTTGTACACAATACACTACCGAATAAGAGAAATGATTCACTTAATACATTAATTAAACATCGTGTTTCTTATGGAAGTTTGATTGCATTTGGTTTTATCTATGCTAATAAGAATATTATTATTAGTGTTTATTATGAGACATATGTATCATAGATACTATATACATAGAAATATATTCAGTTATACCAACTTGCTTAAGTTAATTGAAAGTACATTGATCATTCCATACCAGGTCACAAGAAGACCAATATATAGCTCCACATTAATATCTCAAAGAAAAGGAAATATAGAGTTGATTTGTTGCGGAAGGATCATGTGAAATGTTTTTTAGCAGTCATTTCTGAAGCTATGAATAGATGCAAATGGTGTTTGAAAACAACATCAAATTTGTTAAAGATATAAAGGCTGGACTACAAATTTCACATGAACAACAATTTTGAAAAAATTCAATAGAAAAATTTGTTCCAATTTTCAAAAGAAGGTATATTGTCAGGCAGATTTACCCTTTTCCATTGATGTAAAGGGGGGAGAGAAACATTAGAAGCATGAAGACAGGGGGAGAAAGCATGGAGACATTGGGAGAAATGATCACAAGGGGCGTATGAGTGTTTCCATCAATTCCAAAGGGGGAGATTGTTGGAAAATGGTTGTCATTAATTTCAACCCTAGAAGAATCCCCAAAGAAAGTTATGTCAACCTTAGAACAAGCCTCGAAGCAATTTTGGAAGCTTCTAGAAGTGATGGGTGTATTTGAATAAGTCTCCAAAGTGGTCCCTTTATGGCGTAGATTTAAGCATGGACCTCACGGGAAGATGCTTTGAATAAGTCTACAAGAAGCCCTGGAAATATGGTTAAGTGGTTAAGAAGCCCCATAAGTGTGGTCATGAAGCCTGAAGTTGATTGAAGAAAAATATTATGAAGGACATTGCAAATACATGCAAAACATCCATTGATTTATAGTACTCGTCAAGCTGTCTCGAGTGGTAGGTGGCATGCCACATGGTTTTTTATGGATGAGGAGTTACGTACTCTTAAAAATGAATCCCTGAAGTATGGTCAAGAAGCCTCAAATCTAAGGTCAATAAGTTATAAGTTGGCCCTAAAGTCAAGTAAAGGATAAAATGTTGTTGCAAACAAGAAGTTATAGGTCAACCCTAAAGCTAAGTAAAGGAGGTACTTGAAAAAGTATAAGTACACATTAAGAACCTCTCATTTTCATTATTCAATATTTTGATATATTAGCACAATCTTGGTTGTGAATTTTAGAGGGAAGATGAAGTGAAGAAGGGAAAAATTCCAAGGGAATATGAAGTCTTGAGATGATGTGTTCTAAGGTATTTTTTTAAAGGTCATATTCCGTTTTCGCTATAACTATTTTTCTATAATGATTCAAATAATGAAACTTGGAGGATATTGAGAAGACATGTCAATGAACCCGTGGTATGAATTTTAGCATCTGGGTCTTTTTACTTTTGGAGATACACCATGTGGAAGATAGGATGTTTGACTAGTCCTATAACTGGTCTCAAACAGGTGTTCCACGCAAAACAATCATAACTTCTTCATTTAGGATCCAAATTCGATGATACCAATTTCATTGGAAATATTATAGTCGGTAGAGTTTTTATATGAGTTTCAGAATCACAAAGAGAATATTGAGCACAAGGAATGTTGTACAAGTTCGTTCTCTAGAATAAGACAAAGTTTAGGAAGGTCTTCCATATTTGCTATATCTCTTTTTCAATGACAATTAAATAAGCAAAACATGGAGGAATTTCAGAGAATATATACGAGAATATTGGGTACAAGTTTTATACCTTCATTCATTACAAGTACAGATTTATAATTGTTGGAAGTTAGGGTTTGTGATTAATCCAAAAACTAGTCCCAAACATGTGTTTGAGATAAATTTAAGAAGTGATGTTGAGGTTTATATGTGGACCCAATTTTTAAGTGGAACGAGGTTGATGATGTTGATGTATCAGTTGTGGTGGATGTAGTTTTGATGATGTTGATGTATCCATTGTGGTGGATCTAGTTTTGATGATAATGATGTATCAGTTGTGGTGGATCTAGATTCGACAACGATGATGAATCTGTATCAGTGATAGTAATAGTGACAGGTTGATTTTTGATGATGATGAAGTATCAATATCAGTGACACTAACAATGATAGGTTGAGTCTCCATATATATTTCAAGGAGGAAGGAAGGGGCAAGGAAAGGGGGTTGGAGCCTCCTTCTAGTTAGTATTGAAAAATACAATAAGTCATATATTCTTTCAGGTTGGAGCCTGTAAAATAGGGGGTTGGAGCCTTCTTCCAGTTGGAGCAGAAGAATTTAGGGAGTTGTAGCTTTCTTCAGGTCAGAGCCTGTAAATTAGGGGGTTGGTTTCTACTTCCGTTTGGTTCCTCCTTCCAGTTGGTGTTGGAGAAGTTTGGAAGTTCGTGCTTCTGTGATTATAATATATATATATATTAAAAAGCATTATGTGGTTTTCTCCCATTTCGGTTTCCACCTAAAATTCTGGTGTACTGTGTATCTGTGGTTGTATGTTTATGATATCTTGAATGCATAAGTGATAAATTGTTGATAATGTAATGTTTACAAGTTGTGATTGAAGATGGTAAAATGTGCTTGTTGGATTGCTATGGGTTGAACCAGGTTCTAACTACAATATTACCAACAAACCCTTCTACCATCGGCCCTTCTAGATACCAGAAGGAAACACAATGCACAAAGTGCACTGTGTAGTATCACCTGAGATGGATTCTATGGGTGGATGTAGGACTCAAATGTCTGCAACCTAGGGATGGGATGTGCTTCTCTCAGGGGAATTTAACCTACTTATTGTTAACCTTCAACCCCTCATTAGATATTATTCCATACCACTGTCACGACTATTCTACTAGGACAATATTAATCATTCTAGCCGCATTTGATCATAACCAAGTATTCATCTACTGTAAAACACGATTCTGATCTAAAAATTAGCTATAAAATTCCTTTACTTAATGTTGTTCTACAGGTTATATTAGTTTATTCCTATTGCGCAGTGTTGATTCCTTTTACAATTAACATATTCATCATAAAAAATTATCAAAGGAAATGCAATCATAAACACTGCATACAATCACATAAAACACAGATATACCGTGGTTCACCCCCTTTAGGGCTACATCCACAAATATTTGTCGCGTCATCTCTTTATTCATCTTCATGCAAAATCTGGTGCTACGCACTGTACAATTCTTCCACCATTACATTCGATCTCCACAGATCGCTAAAGTCTCTCAGCAAGACTTTCTACTCCACCCCAAAAATACCTATTACAATCTCAACAATGTCTGCTAACAAAAAGGAAAACAACCCTCTCATCGTCCTATTGAATTCTACTTATACAAAACTGGGACAATGCCCTTACAAAAACCCTAACCCTAAGTGAATTAGGTTTGTCCACTTTCTCATTGACTTAATCTTGGCTGGTCTTCGATCCAAATGTTGCTCCAAGTCGGTGCTTGTCCACTTTCCAACTACTCCACAACAATTTGTCCACTTTGTAACTACTTTTCTCGGTGCGGGTTTTCCCTTATTTCTGACGCTGCTTTTCCTCTCTTTCCAGTGTGCTCCCCTGTTTTCGGGCACTTCTTTAATTCCTTCAAAATTTCATCAATTTTTCCCAAAATTGGCCTACGCCAATAGGCCCCCAACACTGACATCGTGACTTATCCCGAGTCATTCACAGACTCCAACATCTTTCACTACCCATGCCAGTGCTTCATACATCTCTGCTATCCACTGACATTGATCTCGATCCTGGCTTCTCTTCTCTGTCATGGATTATACCACCTGTGAGGTGATTGGAAGTCTTAATATCTTTCCCCCCTCCAATCCTATCTTCTCTATGCTCAATTTTGTTTCATCGATCTCCATGACCAGCTGCTCCGCCTTCTCTTGGAGGGGCTCCAACTGAGCCTATCTTGCAATCTTCTGTGCCCATACTTTTTTTCCTTTGCCTGTAGGTTTTTCATTTCTTTGAGAGTCTTGATATTATCTGGTAGGGACATTCTCTTCTATCGCTTCTATACATATGGCATTGTTGCATGCAATTTTTCTTCCTTCCCTTGCAGCTCTTGTTGGCTCCCATCCTCTAAGAGTTGTGGCCATAACTGGGCACTCTTTTTCAAAAACTCTGTCATTCTATGTATATTCTACACGATGCTCTCTGCAGATGTTATCTCATCCCGCTCTCTTTGCGCTATTTCTTCTAGAGGAGTAGTAGGTACTGCACGCTCCTCCAACTCCTTGATCTGGTCTTTATACAACTCCAAATCTTGCACTATTTTCCTCATATTCTCTTCTGAAGATTCTCCCTCTGATTCTGCTCTGTCTGAGATGGCTTGAAATACTACATTGATACGTTTCTCCATCTCATCCAATTTTTGTTGCGCTATCTTCTTTTCCCGCCCTTCTTGGCTAATTACCTCCTTCAGTGAGGTGTTGTCTTTCTATGCCAACTATAAGTTCATCGCATCAGACCTTTCTCTGGACTGAAATTCCTACGCGATGCTAACCTTTAATTTATATAGTGCCTTTGTTGGAATCTTGGGCATAGCCAAGTCCAATGTCTCAACATCTCTTAGGGGATTCTGTGTTGTCTCCTCATCAATAAACAATATCTCAGGTGTTATGATGAAATTTACACTCCCTTGCATCGTGATATGGATTGTTTCTCATGTTGGCACACCTTCCATTGTCTTTGCTAGTGTGCCTTTCTGTTGCTGCTATATCGTGATCTTCAACTACTCAATGCAGTTTTCACTTCATGTATTTTCTCCAGAATCGATGCCTTGTGATTCTTGACATTGTCCCATACTTCTGACAGTCGATCTTCGATTGTGGTGGCTATCAGCTCCACATCATCTACTGTGAGTGATGTTTGCATTGAGTTCTATGGGCCTTCGCCTTCTTTCTGGAGCCACTTTCCTCTTATTTTGGGTGTCTGATGGCTCAGATGCCTCTGGAATATGTGTATCCATGTTTGTATCAACCCAATTTCTTCCTCCACATGTTTCTCACGTGTCTCTGTTATTATTTCTTCTGCGTGCACCTGATCTATTGTACTTCTTGGTGCCTGCTCTGTGCATGGTGGGTTCCTTGTAGAACCATGATGTGATTTCTTCTGTGTCCTACTTTTAGTTTGTATAGGGATGCTTTCCCCCATTGGACCTTGTGTCTTTTTCTTCTTCTTACTAGCGCCATTCCTTTCTGTCTGCTGTGTGGGGACTACTATTCCCTGCATCTGCATTTGTACTGTTGGCGCTGTTCTTGGGATCATTGATACTTTCCACTCCTCAGGCCACTCCTTGACCTCCATCTGGATGTCTTGTGTCGTCACACAGTAATTGTAGCCACTCCTTGGCTGGATCCCTCTTTTCTTGTATCGACATGCTATGGTGCGATGCTTGGAAATTTTTTATTTGTTCAAACTCCTAGAAAGTTTCTAGGGAAATCCTCCATGTTTCTGCTAACTGGTTTTGGATCTCCATTGAGTATAGAGAAAATATGTCACAGTTTATTTTCTTTGCCTTTGGGTCTAATGTGTTTCAAAGTGATGTGTAGCGGGTTGCACCACATTTTCCTGTCCTTTGTAGGAACATACTGTATGTTTGTTCTTTCCATCCTACCAATGCAATGAGGATGAGTAACCACGAGTAGTGGAACTCAAATCCCCAATCCTGCGTATTCTTGAAATCCTCCAAAAAATAGTTAAGTAGGTAATATCCCAAGCTCATCGAGATCCCCTTCACGCATAACACTATAGTTTCTACCACTCCTAATGGTACTTCCTCCTTTTTTCACCTCCACATTAATTTGCAGCCTAAGAGCCTTGTTATAAATCTTATTCCAAGATCATTTATGTCACTGATATGGATTCCCTTGTTACCTCTCTCCGCGCCATACTTTTCCTTGATTTCCTCAGAGATGGATTTTGATTTCGTTTTTTCCTCTAAGTATTGCTCTGGATTTTCCCCATCCATGGGTAGCCCAATGATTGTTGTGATCAAATCAATGTTGATAGGCACTGGACTATCCATCCATAAAATTCCTCCATGCACCCTTGCTAGGAGTTGCTTCGCACATCCATTGATTTTTTTACTGTGCCCGAAGTGAGAATATCCAGTAAATTCATTATTCCTATGTTGTATAGCCCTAGGATCCACTATGCAGGCTCCAATAGTGGTACACCTGATGGGCCCTCTCTCCTTCTCTCCAAATAGTTTTGTGGCACCAAATCTAGGAATTTGACTGTGTCAGATAAGTCGTGATTAGAGTATTTGATGGTATCTACTCCTCCCACCATCTCATATTCGACCTTCACTCCATCGGGGATTTTTGGCATCACGATTTCCAATTCTGCCTGTGTGCGCGATATTCCTTGTGCACTATTCTCAACTCACTCCTTCTTCTTCCGTTGCGGGGACAACACCCCAACCTTTGGCATGCCTTGACACTCTATTTCATACTCTGCTTTTATCTCAAGGCCTTGTTGTGTTGAATCTCTAGTCTGTTCTCCTTGTTGCGACTCTTTTCCCCCAGATGTGTTAGATTCTGTCCTCTCTGTTTCCTCCTCTGACTGCTCGGCCTCTTGTCCTGGGTTTTGTTCCTCCTCCACATGTGTGGTAGTAGGCTCACACTCTGGTGTGTGATTCTCAACCACATCCACAACTGTGGGCATCTATTGCATCCCTATTTCTGTCACCCGAGGACTACTTCTCGTGTTTCTCCCAGCCCTGCTCGACGCTCCAAATCTTGGTGGCGATATCCTGCTAAAATTAAAATTGTTGACCACAAATATCCACTTGTTTTTATCACTTCACACTCTCTCGTGCTCAAATCTCACTCTTCATTCTTTTCCTTAGCGAAAAAACGCAAATAACCACATTCCCCCCCTTTTTCGCCTTTATAGCGGTATGACAAAATGACAGTTGTTTTGCGCCAATAGTTTTCACTTTTTCACTTTTTCCTGCACGCTCCACTTTTTGTGTTTGTCAACAATTTCTCAACACACATTTTTTTCAACACTGGTTTTTCTGTAGCGCACTTGTTAATGCTAAAACTTATATTACATCAAAACCTCTAATGTTCTCCTATCTTTTTGTCTTTTGTTACCTTTCTTCTTTTTATGAATTTTTGTCTTTTTCTTCTAACATTTACTATATACAATATATACAATCATATCTTCTCTATCTGTTTTCACCTCAAGTTGTTGGGTCGACTATCTTGATACAACTTCAGTCGACTTCCATTCACCAATCCTATGAGATTCTTCCCTGCAAGATATTTTAGTTGCACAACACCTCCATTTGTGATATCCTCTACTTTATAAGGCCCTAACCAATGCATTTTGAATTTCCCTAGGTGTTGTAGATACCTGTTGTCACAGAGGAGAACTAGATCTCCTTCCTTAAGAATTTTCTTCTTTATGTGCCTATCATGCCAATTTTTGTCCTTTGCTTTCTATACTTCCTGGTGAAATCCTGCTAGAATTATGTCTTCTTCCAGCTCCATCAACTGATCCATTCTTTCATGCACAACACCTTCTTCTGTCATGTTGGTGATTGCTGCAATGCACAGACTAGGTATTAAATAATCCAATGGAACAACTTCTTCCTTATCATACACTAGTCTGAATGGTGTCTCTCTTGTAAGCTTCTTGCATGTAGTCATGTAAGCCCATAATACTCCTGCTACCTTCAAATCCGAATCATCCCTATTCACATTGCAAATATTTGTCAGTGTATTCTCTAGAATCTTGTTAAAATATGCTACTGTACCATTTGCATGGGGATGGTAAGGTGTGATATTATGATGATATATATTGAATTCATCGGTCATAGATCTGATTTTCTTGTTAATAAAATGAATTCCCTGATCACTCAAGAAAATTCTAGGACATCCAAATATGGTCACCATGTTCTCAAAGAGAAACTATGTTGCAGTTTCTGCGTTGCAATCCTTCACTGGGGCTACTTCTATCCACCTGGTTAAGTATTATGTCATAGTGATGATGTATCTAGATCTTGATCTCCTTGCTGTTCGATTAATGGGTCCAATGAAATCCACAACTGATTTATCAAATACCTGTAAAGTTATTTGGGGAATAAGTGGAATTTCATCCCTTATGGATGGTTTCACCACCCTTTGACTGACATCACAGGTCTGACAGTATTCCTTTGTGTCCTTATGTACTGTAGGCCACCATAATCTTGTGCGCAACACCTTCTGCGATGCAGGATTTCCTATACAGTTCCCTCCAACTATTCCTTCATGTGCTTCTGCTAGCACCATGGAGCGTTCGTGCTCCATCACACATCTTCTTAGAATTCCATCTGCACCTAGCTTGTATAAATGACCTGCAATCAGTTGATAGTATGCAACGTGCACTACCAACTATTTTTTCTGCGCTACAGTAAATTCCTTGGTAGCCATTCCTATGCTAAAAAATCCAACAATGTCAACAAAATAATCATCAACAATCTGAACAGAAAATAAGTTAGCATCAGGAAAATTATCCTCCAAGTTCTTTGGATCCTCTCCATTAGTAATTATTGACAGATGATCTAGTCTTGCATTCAACTTCCCTTGTTTTACTATGATTTCAAAGTCATATTCTTGAAACAATAACAACCATCTACAGATCCTCCCCCCCAACACTGGCTTGTTAACTAGGTACTTCAAAGCGGAATGATCTCTAAACATCTTAAAATGTTGACCCAATAAATAATGACTAAAATTCTGTAAGGAATATACCATAGCCAAACCTTCCCTTTCTATAGTATTATAGTTTTGCTTAGACTCAGATAACTTTTTACTAGCAAAATATATTGGGTGATCGATGTCTCCTTTACCTGGTTGTGTCAAAACTGCTCCAAGTATAATGGATGAAGCATCCACATGCACATGAAATTCTTTTGTCCAATCTGGAAATCTTAGAATTGGTGTTGTCACCATCTTCTCCTTCAATATGTCCAAAATATCTTGGCATTCATCATTCCATTGAAACCTGATGTCTTTCTTTAGTAACTTCTCCATGGGCACAATAATCTTTGCATATCCCTTTAGAAATTTCATGTATTACCATGTGTGGCCCAATGTTTCTCTCAACTAGTGCACTGACTTTGGTGGTGGTAAATTGAAAATAACAACAATATTTGCAAGGTCTACTATCAAGCCCTGTTTGTATACAATGTGTCCAAGTAGGATGCCAAACAATGTACTAAATATACATTTCTTAGTGTTCAATGAAATTTGACATTGCCTACATATCTCTAACATTAACCTTAGAATTTCTACATGGTCCTTAAATAAACTGAATATTGTCCAATCATCCAGAGAAATTTCTAAAAACTTATGTGTAAAATCCTTGAATGCAACTACTACTACTTTGGAAAATATTACTAGTGCATTCTTTAAACCAAATGGAATTACTGTGTGCTGATCTGACCCCCACTCTATTGAAAATGTAGTTTGTTACATGTCCTCTAAATCAATTCTAATATGATGGTAACCTGAAAATCCATCTGTGAAGGAGTAGACTTCTTGTCCTTCCACATTCTCTAAAACTTCATCCATAAATGGAGTAGGAAAAGGATCATGTAGGCATGCATCATTTAATTTCCTCAAATCCACACATATCCTAATCCCTCAGGTATTATTTTCCTGGACCATCATTGGGCTAATCCACTCTGATTCTTCCATAGGATCTATAATTCCTGACTCTAGCATTCTATCAAGTTCTACCTTAACCTTCTTCTTATAGATGGGGTTTAATCTGTATGGTCTCTCTCTCATTGGTCTTACAT
>ML779045.1:1052009-1085281 GCA_009831015.1 Picea engelmannii
ATTTCTGAAGCTATGAATAGATGCAAATGGTGTTTGAAAACAACATCAAATTTGTTAAAGATATAAAGGCTGGACTACAAATTTCACATGAACAACAATTTTGAAAAAATTCAATAGAAAAATTTGTTCCAATTTTCAAAAGAAGGTATATTGTCAGGCAGATTTACCCTTTTCCATTGATGTAAAGGGGGGAGAGAAACATTAGAAGCATGAAGACAGGGGGAGAAAGCATGGAGACATTGGGAGAAATGATCACAAGGGGCGTATGAGTGTTTCCATCAATTCCAAAGGGGGAGATTGTTGGAAAATGGTTGTCATTAATTTCAACCCTAGAAGAATCCCCAAAGAAAGTTATGTCAACCTTAGAACAAGCCTCGAAGCAATTTTGGAAGCTTCTAGAAGTGATGGGTGTATTTGAATAAGTCTCCAAAGTGGTCCCTTTATGGCGTAGATTTAAGCATGGACCTCACGGGAAGATGCTTTGAATAAGTCTACAAGAAGCCCTGGAAATATGGTTAAGTGGTTAAGAAGCCCCATAAGTGTGGTCATGAAGCCTGAAGTTGATTGAAGAAAAATATTATGAAGGACATTGCAAATACATGCAAAACATCCATTGATTTATAGTACTCGTCAAGCTGTCTCGAGTGGTAGGTGGCATGCCACATGGTTTTTTATGGATGAGGAGTTACGTACTCTTAAAAATGAATCCCTGAAGTATGGTCAAGAAGCCTCAAATCTAAGGTCAATAAGTTATAAGTTGGCCCTAAAGTCAAGTAAAGGATAAAATGTTGTTGCAAACAAGAAGTTATAGGTCAACCCTAAAGCTAAGTAAAGGAGGTACTTGAAAAAGTATAAGTACACATTAAGAACCTCTCATTTTCATTATTCAATATTTTGATATATTAGCACAATCTTGGTTGTGAATTTTAGAGGGAAGATGAAGTGAAGAAGGGAAAAATTCCAAGGGAATATGAAGTCTTGAGATGATGTGTTCTAAGGTATTTTTTTAAAGGTCATATTCCGTTTTCGCTATAACTATTTTTCTATAATGATTCAAATAATGAAACTTGGAGGATATTGAGAAGACATGTCAATGAACCCGTGGTATGAATTTTAGCATCTGGGTCTTTTTACTTTTGGAGATACACCATGTGGAAGATAGGATGTTTGACTAGTCCTATAACTGGTCTCAAACAGGTGTTCCACGCAAAACAATCATAACTTCTTCATTTAGGATCCAAATTCGATGATACCAATTTCATTGGAAATATTATAGTCGGTAGAGTTTTTATATGAGTTTCAGAATCACAAAGAGAATATTGAGCACAAGGAATGTTGTACAAGTTCGTTCTCTAGAATAAGACAAAGTTTAGGAAGGTCTTCCATATTTGCTATATCTCTTTTTCAATGACAATTAAATAAGCAAAACATGGAGGAATTTCAGAGAATATATACGAGAATATTGGGTACAAGTTTTATACCTTCATTCATTACAAGTACAGATTTATAATTGTTGGAAGTTAGGGTTTGTGATTAATCCAAAAACTAGTCCCAAACATGTGTTTGAGATAAATTTAAGAAGTGATGTTGAGGTTTATATGTGGACCCAATTTTTAAGTGGAACGAGGTTGATGATGTTGATGTATCAGTTGTGGTGGATGTAGTTTTGATGATGTTGATGTATCCATTGTGGTGGATCTAGTTTTGATGATAATGATGTATCAGTTGTGGTGGATCTAGATTCGACAACGATGATGAATCTGTATCAGTGATAGTAATAGTGACAGGTTGATTTTTGATGATGATGAAGTATCAATATCAGTGACACTAACAATGATAGGTTGAGTCTCCATATATATTTCAAGGAGGAAGGAAGGGGCAAGGAAAGGGGGTTGGAGCCTCCTTCTAGTTAGTATTGAAAAATACAATAAGTCATATATTCTTTCAGGTTGGAGCCTGTAAAATAGGGGGTTGGAGCCTTCTTCCAGTTGGAGCAGAAGAATTTAGGGAGTTGTAGCTTTCTTCAGGTCAGAGCCTGTAAATTAGGGGGTTGGTTTCTACTTCCGTTTGGTTCCTCCTTCCAGTTGGTGTTGGAGAAGTTTGGAAGTTCGTGCTTCTGTGATTATAATATATATATATATTAAAAAGCATTATGTGGTTTTCTCCCATTTCGGTTTCCACCTAAAATTCTGGTGTACTGTGTATCTGTGGTTGTATGTTTATGATATCTTGAATGCATAAGTGATAAATTGTTGATAATGTAATGTTTACAAGTTGTGATTGAAGATGGTAAAATGTGCTTGTTGGATTGCTATGGGTTGAACCAGGTTCTAACTACAATATTACCAACAAACCCTTCTACCATCGGCCCTTCTAGATACCAGAAGGAAACACAATGCACAAAGTGCACTGTGTAGTATCACCTGAGATGGATTCTATGGGTGGATGTAGGACTCAAATGTCTGCAACCTAGGGATGGGATGTGCTTCTCTCAGGGGAATTTAACCTACTTATTGTTAACCTTCAACCCCTCATTAGATATTATTCCATACCACTGTCACGACTATTCTACTAGGACAATATTAATCATTCTAGCCGCATTTGATCATAACCAAGTATTCATCTACTGTAAAACACGATTCTGATCTAAAAATTAGCTATAAAATTCCTTTACTTAATGTTGTTCTACAGGTTATATTAGTTTATTCCTATTGCGCAGTGTTGATTCCTTTTACAATTAACATATTCATCATAAAAAATTATCAAAGGAAATGCAATCATAAACACTGCATACAATCACATAAAACACAGATATACCGTGGTTCACCCCCTTTAGGGCTACATCCACAAATATTTGTCGCGTCATCTCTTTATTCATCTTCATGCAAAATCTGGTGCTACGCACTGTACAATTCTTCCACCATTACATTCGATCTCCACAGATCGCTAAAGTCTCTCAGCAAGACTTTCTACTCCACCCCAAAAATACCTATTACAATCTCAACAATGTCTGCTAACAAAAAGGAAAACAACCCTCTCATCGTCCTATTGAATTCTACTTATACAAAACTGGGACAATGCCCTTACAAAAACCCTAACCCTAAGTGAATTAGGTTTGTCCACTTTCTCATTGACTTAATCTTGGCTGGTCTTCGA
Source organism: Picea engelmannii (assembly GCA_009831015.1). Classification (NCBI taxonomy): domain Eukaryota; kingdom Viridiplantae; phylum Streptophyta; class Pinopsida; order Pinales; family Pinaceae; genus Picea; species Picea engelmannii. The sequence goes on from ML779045.1 coordinate 1,055,166, forward strand.
TCCAAATGTTGCTCCAAGTCGGTGCTTGTCCACTTTCCAACTACTCCACAACAATTTGTCCACTTTGTAACTACTTTTCTCGGTGCGGGTTTTCCCTTATTTCTGACGCTGCTTTTCCTCTCTTTCCAGTGTGCTCCCCTGTTTTCGGGCACTTCTTTAATTCCTTCAAAATTTCATCAATTTTTCCCAAAATTGGCCTACGCCAATAGGCCCCCAACACTGACATCGTGACTTATCCCGAGTCATTCACAGACTCCAACATCTTTCACTACCCATGCCAGTGCTTCATACATCTCTGCTATCCACTGACATTGATCTCGATCCTGGCTTCTCTTCTCTGTCATGGATTATACCACCTGTGAGGTGATTGGAAGTCTTAATATCTTTCCCCCCTCCAATCCTATCTTCTCTATGCTCAATTTTGTTTCATCGATCTCCATGACCAGCTGCTCCGCCTTCTCTTGGAGGGGCTCCAACTGAGCCTATCTTGCAATCTTCTGTGCCCATACTTTTTTTCCTTTGCCTGTAGGTTTTTCATTTCTTTGAGAGTCTTGATATTATCTGGTAGGGACATTCTCTTCTATCGCTTCTATACATATGGCATTGTTGCATGCAATTTTTCTTCCTTCCCTTGCAGCTCTTGTTGGCTCCCATCCTCTAAGAGTTGTGGCCATAACTGGGCACTCTTTTTCAAAAACTCTGTCATTCTATGTATATTCTACACGATGCTCTCTGCAGATGTTATCTCATCCCGCTCTCTTTGCGCTATTTCTTCTAGAGGAGTAGTAGGTACTGCACGCTCCTCCAACTCCTTGATCTGGTCTTTATACAACTCCAAATCTTGCACTATTTTCCTCATATTCTCTTCTGAAGATTCTCCCTCTGATTCTGCTCTGTCTGAGATGGCTTGAAATACTACATTGATACGTTTCTCCATCTCATCCAATTTTTGTTGCGCTATCTTCTTTTCCCGCCCTTCTTGGCTAATTACCTCCTTCAGTGAGGTGTTGTCTTTCTATGCCAACTATAAGTTCATCGCATCAGACCTTTCTCTGGACTGAAATTCCTACGCGATGCTAACCTTTAATTTATATAGTGCCTTTGTTGGAATCTTGGGCATAGCCAAGTCCAATGTCTCAACATCTCTTAGGGGATTCTGTGTTGTCTCCTCATCAATAAACAATATCTCAGGTGTTATGATGAAATTTACACTCCCTTGCATCGTGATATGGATTGTTTCTCATGTTGGCACACCTTCCATTGTCTTTGCTAGTGTGCCTTTCTGTTGCTGCTATATCGTGATCTTCAACTACTCAATGCAGTTTTCACTTCATGTATTTTCTCCAGAATCGATGCCTTGTGATTCTTGACATTGTCCCATACTTCTGACAGTCGATCTTCGATTGTGGTGGCTATCAGCTCCACATCATCTACTGTGAGTGATGTTTGCATTGAGTTCTATGGGCCTTCGCCTTCTTTCTGGAGCCACTTTCCTCTTATTTTGGGTGTCTGATGGCTCAGATGCCTCTGGAATATGTGTATCCATGTTTGTATCAACCCAATTTCTTCCTCCACATGTTTCTCACGTGTCTCTGTTATTATTTCTTCTGCGTGCACCTGATCTATTGTACTTCTTGGTGCCTGCTCTGTGCATGGTGGGTTCCTTGTAGAACCATGATGTGATTTCTTCTGTGTCCTACTTTTAGTTTGTATAGGGATGCTTTCCCCCATTGGACCTTGTGTCTTTTTCTTCTTCTTACTAGCGCCATTCCTTTCTGTCTGCTGTGTGGGGACTACTATTCCCTGCATCTGCATTTGTACTGTTGGCGCTGTTCTTGGGATCATTGATACTTTCCACTCCTCAGGCCACTCCTTGACCTCCATCTGGATGTCTTGTGTCGTCACACAGTAATTGTAGCCACTCCTTGGCTGGATCCCTCTTTTCTTGTATCGACATGCTATGGTGCGATGCTTGGAAATTTTTTATTTGTTCAAACTCCTAGAAAGTTTCTAGGGAAATCCTCCATGTTTCTGCTAACTGGTTTTGGATCTCCATTGAGTATAGAGAAAATATGTCACAGTTTATTTTCTTTGCCTTTGGGTCTAATGTGTTTCAAAGTGATGTGTAGCGGGTTGCACCACATTTTCCTGTCCTTTGTAGGAACATACTGTATGTTTGTTCTTTCCATCCTACCAATGCAATGAGGATGAGTAACCACGAGTAGTGGAACTCAAATCCCCAATCCTGCGTATTCTTGAAATCCTCCAAAAAATAGTTAAGTAGGTAATATCCCAAGCTCATCGAGATCCCCTTCACGCATAACACTATAGTTTCTACCACTCCTAATGGTACTTCCTCCTTTTTTCACCTCCACATTAATTTGCAGCCTAAGAGCCTTGTTATAAATCTTATTCCAAGATCATTTATGTCACTGATATGGATTCCCTTGTTACCTCTCTCCGCGCCATACTTTTCCTTGATTTCCTCAGAGATGGATTTTGATTTCGTTTTTTCCTCTAAGTATTGCTCTGGATTTTCCCCATCCATGGGTAGCCCAATGATTGTTGTGATCAAATCAATGTTGATAGGCACTGGACTATCCATCCATAAAATTCCTCCATGCACCCTTGCTAGGAGTTGCTTCGCACATCCATTGATTTTTTTACTGTGCCCGAAGTGAGAATATCCAGTAAATTCATTATTCCTATGTTGTATAGCCCTAGGATCCACTATGCAGGCTCCAATAGTGGTACACCTGATGGGCCCTCTCTCCTTCTCTCCAAATAGTTTTGTGGCACCAAATCTAGGAATTTGACTGTGTCAGATAAGTCGTGATTAGAGTATTTGATGGTATCTACTCCTCCCACCATCTCATATTCGACCTTCACTCCATCGGGGATTTTTGGCATCACGATTTCCAATTCTGCCTGTGTGCGCGATATTCCTTGTGCACTATTCTCAACTCACTCCTTCTTCTTCCGTTGCGGGGACAACACCCCAACCTTTGGCATGCCTTGACACTCTATTTCATACTCTGCTTTTATCTCAAGGCCTTGTTGTGTTGAATCTCTAGTCTGTTCTCCTTGTTGCGACTCTTTTCCCCCAGATGTGTTAGATTCTGTCCTCTCTGTTTCCTCCTCTGACTGCTCGGCCTCTTGTCCTGGGTTTTGTTCCTCCTCCACATGTGTGGTAGTAGGCTCACACTCTGGTGTGTGATTCTCAACCACATCCACAACTGTGGGCATCTATTGCATCCCTATTTCTGTCACCCGAGGACTACTTCTCGTGTTTCTCCCAGCCCTGCTCGACGCTCCAAATCTTGGTGGCGATATCCTGCTAAAATTAAAATTGTTGACCACAAATATCCACTTGTTTTTATCACTTCACACTCTCTCGTGCTCAAATCTCACTCTTCATTCTTTTCCTTAGCGAAAAAACGCAAATAACCACATTCCCCCCCTTTTTCGCCTTTATAGCGGTATGACAAAATGACAGTTGTTTTGCGCCAATAGTTTTCACTTTTTCACTTTTTCCTGCACGCTCCACTTTTTGTGTTTGTCAACAATTTCTCAACACACATTTTTTTCAACACTGGTTTTTCTGTAGCGCACTTGTTAATGCTAAAACTTATATTACATCAAAACCTCTAATGTTCTCCTATCTTTTTGTCTTTTGTTACCTTTCTTCTTTTTATGAATTTTTGTCTTTTTCTTCTAACATTTACTATATACAATATATACAATCATATCTTCTCTATCTGTTTTCACCTCAAGTTGTTGGGTCGACTATCTTGATACAACTTCAGTCGACTTCCATTCACCAATCCTATGAGATTCTTCCCTGCAAGATATTTTAGTTGCACAACACCTCCATTTGTGATATCCTCTACTTTATAAGGCCCTAACCAATGCATTTTGAATTTCCCTAGGTGTTGTAGATACCTGTTGTCACAGAGGAGAACTAGATCTCCTTCCTTAAGAATTTTCTTCTTTATGTGCCTATCATGCCAATTTTTGTCCTTTGCTTTCTATACTTCCTGGTGAAATCCTGCTAGAATTATGTCTTCTTCCAGCTCCATCAACTGATCCATTCTTTCATGCACAACACCTTCTTCTGTCATGTTGGTGATTGCTGCAATGCACAGACTAGGTATTAAATAATCCAATGGAACAACTTCTTCCTTATCATACACTAGTCTGAATGGTGTCTCTCTTGTAAGCTTCTTGCATGTAGTCATGTAAGCCCATAATACTCCTGCTACCTTCAAATCCGAATCATCCCTATTCACATTGCAAATATTTGTCAGTGTATTCTCTAGAATCTTGTTAAAATATGCTACTGTACCATTTGCATGGGGATGGTAAGGTGTGATATTATGATGATATATATTGAATTCATCGGTCATAGATCTGATTTTCTTGTTAATAAAATGAATTCCCTGATCACTCAAGAAAATTCTAGGACATCCAAATATGGTCACCATGTTCTCAAAGAGAAACTATGTTGCAGTTTCTGCGTTGCAATCCTTCACTGGGGCTACTTCTATCCACCTGGTTAAGTATTATGTCATAGTGATGATGTATCTAGATCTTGATCTCCTTGCTGTTCGATTAATGGGTCCAATGAAATCCACAACTGATTTATCAAATACCTGTAAAGTTATTTGGGGAATAAGTGGAATTTCATCCCTTATGGATGGTTTCACCACCCTTTGACTGACATCACAGGTCTGACAGTATTCCTTTGTGTCCTTATGTACTGTAGGCCACCATAATCTTGTGCGCAACACCTTCTGCGATGCAGGATTTCCTATACAGTTCCCTCCAACTATTCCTTCATGTGCTTCTGCTAGCACCATGGAGCGTTCGTGCTCCATCACACATCTTCTTAGAATTCCATCTGCACCTAGCTTGTATAAATGACCTGCAATCAGTTGATAGTATGCAACGTGCACTACCAACTATTTTTTCTGCGCTACAGTAAATTCCTTGGTAGCCATTCCTATGCTAAAAAATCCAACAATGTCAACAAAATAATCATCAACAATCTGAACAGAAAATAAGTTAGCATCAGGAAAATTATCCTCCAAGTTCTTTGGATCCTCTCCATTAGTAATTATTGACAGATGATCTAGTCTTGCATTCAACTTCCCTTGTTTTACTATGATTTCAAAGTCATATTCTTGAAACAATAACAACCATCTACAGATCCTCCCCCCCAACACTGGCTTGTTAACTAGGTACTTCAAAGCGGAATGATCTCTAAACATCTTAAAATGTTGACCCAATAAATAATGACTAAAATTCTGTAAGGAATATACCATAGCCAAACCTTCCCTTTCTATAGTATTATAGTTTTGCTTAGACTCAGATAACTTTTTACTAGCAAAATATATTGGGTGATCGATGTCTCCTTTACCTGGTTGTGTCAAAACTGCTCCAAGTATAATGGATGAAGCATCCACATGCACATGAAATTCTTTTGTCCAATCTGGAAATCTTAGAATTGGTGTTGTCACCATCTTCTCCTTCAATATGTCCAAAATATCTTGGCATTCATCATTCCATTGAAACCTGATGTCTTTCTTTAGTAACTTCTCCATGGGCACAATAATCTTTGCATATCCCTTTAGAAATTTCATGTATTACCATGTGTGGCCCAATGTTTCTCTCAACTAGTGCACTGACTTTGGTGGTGGTAAATTGAAAATAACAACAATATTTGCAAGGTCTACTATCAAGCCCTGTTTGTATACAATGTGTCCAAGTAGGATGCCAAACAATGTACTAAATATACATTTCTTAGTGTTCAATGAAATTTGACATTGCCTACATATCTCTAACATTAACCTTAGAATTTCTACATGGTCCTTAAATAAACTGAATATTGTCCAATCATCCAGAGAAATTTCTAAAAACTTATGTGTAAAATCCTTGAATGCAACTACTACTACTTTGGAAAATATTACTAGTGCATTCTTTAAACCAAATGGAATTACTGTGTGCTGATCTGACCCCCACTCTATTGAAAATGTAGTTTGTTACATGTCCTCTAAATCAATTCTAATATGATGGTAACCTGAAAATCCATCTGTGAAGGAGTAGACTTCTTGTCCTTCCACATTCTCTAAAACTTCATCCATAAATGGAGTAGGAAAAGGATCATGTAGGCATGCATCATTTAATTTCCTCAAATCCACACATATCCTAATCCCTCAGGTATTATTTTCCTGGACCATCATTGGGCTAATCCACTCTGATTCTTCCATAGGATCTATAATTCCTGACTCTAGCATTCTATCAAGTTCTACCTTAACCTTCTTCTTATAGATGGGGTTTAATCTGTATGGTCTCTCTCTCATTGGTCTTACATATGGTATAAGGGGTATCTTCATCTCTCCAAGTTCTCCTACTACCCCTTTCATATCTGAAAATGTGGTTGGGAATAAGTCACTGTATTCGTGCAGTAATTCAGTTATCTTTTACATTGTCTCACTATCCTAGTAGTCTACAATGCTGGCTATATTGGGTTTCTCTTCAGTCCCAATATTGACCTTTTTAATCTTCATAGGTGTAGTAAACTTTTATAATTGTAACAAATGTCCTTCCAACCCTCTTTCTCCTACCCTTTCTATTATATGTATGAGATGTGGGTTGTCTTCTACTTCTTCACATCCTTTGCAACCTGATCATAATAAACTAATTGTTCAAGTGTTTCTTTTCTGTAGTCTCTGTCTACTGTTACTGTATCTACCCCATATTCTTCAAATATCTTCCTTTTCATCCTATGTAATTCTATATCCACCCATGGATTCTCACTTTCAAATGCAAAGTTCCTAATAAAGTTTTTCTACACTGCGGCCCAACTCACAGTTTCTCTACGCAGTTTGGGATCCTTGTACCAATTTCTAGGTATTCCTTCTAATGTATGAATAAAATAATGCATCCATTTCCCTGGTGGTACCAATATCCAGTTAGTTACACAATAATTTATATGATGTCTTGGGTTCCCTCTTCCAGGATATTTCTATAAGGGTCTATCCTGCTGAATCCTACCAAATCATATGCACTTCAATCGTTTACACTGATAATGGTCCTAAATTACCTCCTTATATGCACCTCTCCATTGTGCAAGTGTGTCCCTTAGTGCTATTGATCCGGATTATTTTCAGCACGAAATGAGAGCGGAGATATAATAAAGAAATGCACAGAGATATCGCGTATATCTAGTAATATAACAGAAATATATCAGAGATGCAACCATAAACACAGAGATACAATAATACACGATGTTTATTAATGAAATAAATGTACAGAGACTGTAAAAATACAGAGTGAAAGGCTCGCTAGAATGGTGGCATCTTATCTCTGAGAAGAGATGTGACGGCTACTCGCATTCGCAAGAAGATGATTACAATGAGGCTCTAGAGGCCTTTTTACAATAAACAGGAATTCCAAAATTCCTAGACATCCAAAAACCTAACCCTAGGAGATGAAGCACCAAAAGTCATGTGGGCCCCGTTTGGGTAAGTTAGTACATCAACTTCCCGGGGTCGTAACTTTTGCATACAATCTTCGTTTTAGGCGTATGATAGCTTGTTGGAAAGGTATCGTTGAGGAGATTCATTTTGGGGGGCTCAATCATGCCTTTGGCTATCATTGAGAACCTCGATCTCAAAAAACCTTCATTTAGGCCCTCAAAATGGCCATGGAAGTTAAAACCTGCTAAAAATAGTAAATTGCCAAAATTGCCAGAAAACTGTTTTGAGCCAGTCAGAAAAGGTGGGTGGCCACCGATATCCACCTGGATCTGATATATCCAATACTAGTAATCTATGACTATCCCAAACCTCTGATTCAAAATCTGTCAGGAAGTTTTCTAAATTGTCCTCTTCAGTAAATGTGGAAAACTATCTTACTTCTGCCCTAACCCATCTTAGTGCACATGTAACTCTGGTGCACCTCCTAGTAGAGAATTCATGCAATCTTTGTTGATAGTTTTCTACTCCAGTATCTAAATCTAACATATCGAAATTGATACTCCTCAACTGAGTACTCCATCTAAAGTTGGATTCACATAGTCTTTCTCTCGCGCAGTAGTCCTATACAAATGGTTGACATCATCCTCTAGAACACTGTCAGGCACAAGTTCTACATATCTTTCACAATCTGAGGGATCTAAAGGTGCTACTACCCTAAAATTCCCAGCTTCAAATATCATCTTTCTAGTATTCAAGTCAATGATGGCCTAATTGTCAAAGGCCCAATCAACTCCCAATAGTGTTGGAAATGGTATAGACTCATTCATCATATCCATTACTTCAAAATCTGTTGTGGTGTGCACACCATCTAGATCCACTGTTGTATTCTTCAATCTACCTATGGGAATCACTCTCTGTTGGTTTTCTAACTTCAATTGGATATTGGAATACCCTAGTGTAGGTTCTCCCATTTCTTCCCAAGTCTTCTTTGGAAAAATGTTGACATCTGATCCTAAGTCTAGGATAACATTTCCCATATTAAAGTCTCATATATTTTCATTCAATCTGAACTCTCTACTGGTTGTTTTCTTTATATGGACTTGATTAATATTCTTAGGTTCTGTTCCTACCCCTTCTTCTATGGTATATTTCTCAAGCAAAATTTTAAACAAATCCATGGCATTCTTATCATTAAATAATTTAAAGAAAGATTCCAGGAAATTCTTTAAGTTACTTACTTTCTCTTTTTTCTCTCCTTTGTAAGTATTATTCAAATACCAAGGCATATCAAATATAGGAGTATCATACCTCTATGCAATATTTGATGTGGAGGCTTAATTCTCCTTCATAAACTCCTTCTTTGCTTCCTTGAAAGTTTCCTTCTCCTTCTTTGCATCAAACTGTTGTTGTGACTAAGTGTTCTTATGAATCCAGCATTGAGATTCCTTCTTCTGATCATATGCATCTGCTCCTATATTCACTCCTCCACTAGTCACTATATTGATGTTCCTCCTAGGATCCCTTATTTCTACAACAATCCACTGAACATTCTGGTTATTTATATTTATGTCCTCCTATATCTTTGTCATTAACTTCGAGCACTCTTTTGTCACATGATCTGATGCACGATAATACATACATGTCGCTGTTGGTTGAGAAAAGTCTCTGACATAGTGTCCTTACTGCTAACAATTATGGTAGATAATAGGCCCTCTTTCTCTGCCCATTCCTCCTCTTCCTCTACCTCATAATACTCCTTTTTTCCCATGTGGATCCATGTTTTGTTGATGATACCGTAGTTCCTGATTATATTGCGGGGTTTGCTGAAACTGTGGCACTACTTGAAATTGTTGCACATTTCCAAATTGTGGTGCAATTTTATCTGCCATCAACTCAGCCTGCATCCTATATGCATCTGAGGTTCTTTCCTTCATTAAATCTAGAGTTATACAATTTTTGTCTTCATGGCCCATTGATTTACAAAAGTTACAGAAAATACTCTTCAATTATGTCTTGTACTTCTACATCATTGGGAAGTGATAAGGATCATGCCCACGTGTCTTTCAAATTTCACACCAAGGCCCTCTTATAGGAAATGGATTTGGCAGTCCGACTTCCAGATACTACACAAATGTCAAACACTCATTCTTGTGATGTCCCTCTGATTTGCACAGAGTATACCATACCGCTTCTCTTTTCTCCCTAATATTATTCTGGTTTAATTTCAATGCCAAGTTCTTCAGATCTTCCTTCAACTCTTCTATATATGGATCTATCTATTTATAATGATTCTCCTCTAACTGCATCGATGCTTGCAGTGACTTTACCTGGTTTTTAAATTTCTGTTGCCTCAATGGATATTTGAAATGTGGTAATAGAGAATTTATAAAAAATTGTTTATGTTGGATGTCAGAAATGGGATACTTCAGTTTACCTTTTAATGTATTGAACTTATGATCAATGTCCCATATGGATTCTCCTGGTTTTTGTCTAACCTCAATCATCTCATTCATAAATTGATCCTCTGATTTTGGCCTATGAAACTTTGTGATCGGTTCTTTCTGGATCTCTGTTACTGTTCCCTGGGCATCCCATGGATTGTTTACTGCTAGGTTCATGTACCAATCTAGCGCACAGTTTCTGAATGTTATTGCTAACTGCACTACTTTGCTGCCTCATCAGTGATTATTTTTTCTTCCCATATTATCTCACACATGAAAAGGTGCTTCTCTGGGTCTTCTAATCCATCCCCTTGAAACTCTGGTAATCTTATTGTTAGATCTACACCTGCCATTTTCGAATGTGTTGTACCTGCTCTGTGCGGTACTACTATCTGTGTACTATTGTTCGAACTTGAGCTCCCACTGGTGTTGCTACTGGTACTTCCACTTGTACCACTACCTGTACTTCTACTGGTACTTCCAATTGTACCCTCACTTCCATTTTGATCTCCTAGCTTCTTCTGAATGTCAATCACTGGTTCTCTAAACAATTTTTTCTTTGTTGATGTGTTAATCATACATGGGGCTATAGGTTCTACACTGATTCAGATATGGATAGGGATATCTTCTTACTCATTAGATACCGCTCCTCTATTATTTATTTCATATTGGCACACAGTATTTATTCAATGTGCTCCACAACAAGGAGATCCTCTACCTCTTCTTCATCACTCTCCAAGCCATCCCTCTCGACTACTGCTCTTTTCTTCCTATCGAGATTATATGGGTAGGGGCTTCCACTGCGTGTATTTCCTACCTTCTGCATAATTTCCTGGGTCTCCTCTTGATCCATCATAATAGGATATTTCTCGTTAGTATGCTATTTTCTATCCATTTCCCCCTCGATCTCATACCTTCCTCAGTTTCCCCTAACTACGCCATGCACACAGGGTAGTTTAGCTATCTGATTCCATAGTTAATACCCCTTTATCATGCAATAATTTCTTTATCAAAGTGTACAATGATCTAATGTACCTTCCCTTTGGTCCCTTAAAAAACTCTTGCTATACTAAATAGTAAGACTTCGATGTATCTACTGCAAACTCAGTGATATACCCCACTACAATGTTGTCTAGCCAGAAATCTACTACGCGTGTGAAATTGTTATTTACCCTTTTCAACCACATGATATTTTGTTCTGTCCACTCCAATGATCTAACTCTATTTGTTGGATGGGTATCTTTCAACCTTGTTATCCACTCTTTCAATAGTGTGGGAAACTCACTAAAGAAACTCTCGTGTATTTTGTTGAATATGTATCTCTCAAAATACTGTTTTGGCTTAAACCTAGAGATTTTATTATCTTTATGGGAAAAATCTAGTTCATGAACTGTCAACCATCTTTAAATCTCTACTTCCGTGGGGTTCCAACCTCAAAACAACCCCTTTATTAAGCCCTCACACTATATTGTGTGATACATCCCTCCTGATCTATTCTTCCGAGTTCCAATCGGAAGCACAACCATTGTTGGATTGCTATGGGATAACCCAGGTTCTAACTACAATATTACCAACAAACCCTTCTACCATCGGCCCTTCTGGATACCAGAAGGAAAAACGACGCATAGAGTTCACTGTGTAGTCTCACCCGAGATGGATTCTATGGGTGGCCGAAGGACTCAGATGTCTACAACCCCGGGATGGGATGTGTTTCTTTCAGGGGAATTTAACCTACTTATTGTTAACCTTCAACTCCTCATTAGATCTTATTCCAGACCATTGTCATGACTATTCTACTGCGAAGGTATTAATCATTCTATCCACATTTGATCATAACCAAGTATTCATCTACTATAAAACATGATTCTAATCTAAACATTAGCTATAACATTCCCTTACTTAGTGCTTCTCTACAAGTTATATCAGTTTATTCCTACTGCACAATGTTCATTCCTTTTACAATCAACACATTCATCATAAAAACTTATCAAAGAAAATGAAATCATAAACACTGCATACAGTCACATAAAACACAGATATACCGTTGTTCACACACCCTTGGGCTACGTCCACAAAAGATTTGTCGCTTCATCACTTTATTCATCTTCATGCAAAATCTAGTGCTACGCACTATACAATTCTTCCAACATTACATTCGATCTCCACAGATCTCTAAAGTATCTCAATAAGACCTTCTACTCCACCCAAAAAATACCTATTACAATCTCAACACTACATATGCCAACAATGTCTACTAACAAAAGGGACAACAACCCTCTCATCGTCCTATTGCATTCTACTTATACAAAACTGGGACAATGCCCTTACAAAAACCATAACCCTAAGCGAATTGGGTTTTTCCACTTTCTCCTTGACTTAATCTTGGCTGGTCCTCGATCCAACCGTTGATCCAAGTCAGTGCTTGTCCACTTTCCAACTTATCCACAACAGTTTGTCCACTTTGTAACTGCTTTTTTTGGCACAATATTTCCCTTATTTTTGGCACTGACTTTCCTCTCTTTCTGATGTGCTTCCATGTTTTCCGATGCTGCTTTCATTTCTTCAAAACTTCTTCGATTTTTCCCAAAATTGGCCTACGCCAACAATGCTCAATATTGATTCACCCCCCCCTCTAGTTTGCAGGCTCCAACCTGAAGGAAGCTACGACTCCTTGTATTCTCCAGCACTAACTAGAAGGAGGCTCCAACCCCCTTTCCTTGCCCCTTCCTTCCTCTCTGAAATATAAATGGAGACTCAACCTATCACTATTACTATAACTGATCTGTTATTGTCACTGACATTGATACTTCATCATCATCAAAACTCAACCTATCACTGCTACTATCACCAATATTGATACATCATCATCATCAAATCTATATCCACTACAACTAATACATCATTATCATCAAAACTAGATCCACCACAAATGATACATCAACATCATCATAACTAGATCCACCACAACTGATACATCAACATCATCAACCTGGGTCCACTTAGAAACTAGGTCCACATAAATATCCTAGGTCCACATGGGTCCACATATAAACCACACCATCAATTCTTAAATTTATCTTGAACACTTGTTTGGGACTAGTTTCTGGATTAGTCACAAACCCTAACTTCCAACAAGTATAAATATGTACCTATAATGAATTAAGATTCGCAACTTGTATCCAATCTTCTTCGATATATTCTCTAAAATTCCTCCACGTTTTTCTTCTTGAATCATCATTGAAAAGGAGATATAGTGAATATGTTAGACCTTACTTAATTCTCTCATATTCTAGAGAGTGAACTTGTACAACATGCCACGTGCTCACTATTCGATTTATGATTCTAAAACTCACAAAAAAACTACTAAATATTGTAATAATTCCAATTCATTTGGTCTAATATAATTTGGATCCTCTATGAATAACTTATGACTATTTTACCTGGAACACCTATTTGACACTAGTTATAGGACTAGTCAAAAACCCTATCTTCCACATAGTGTATCTCCAAACATAAAACAACCGAGAAGCTGGAATTGGTACTACATGTTCCTTGACATGTCTTCTCAACATCCTCCAATTTTCACTATCTGAATCATTCCATAAAAATAGTTATAGAAAAAATGGTAAGATGACCTTTAAAAACATACCTTAGAACACATCATCACAAGACTTCATCTTCTCTTGGAGTTTCTCCCTTCTTTACTTCATCTTCCCTCTGAAATTCACTTCCAATATTGTGCTAAGAGATCACAACATTGAATGATGAACATAAGAGGTTCTTAATGTGTATTTATACTTTTTCAAGTACCTCCTTTACTTGACTTTAGGGCCGACCTATAACTTCTTGTTTACAACAAATTTTTCTCTTTACTTGACTTTAGGGCCAAATTATAACTTCTTGACCTTAGATCCAGGGATTCTTGACCATATTTCAAGGCTTCATATTTAAGAGGACATAATTCCTCAACCATGAGGAACCACATGAATTGCCACCTACCTTTGGAGACTGTTTGACGAGGACTATCAAACAATGAATGTTTTGCATGCATTTGCAATGTCCTTCATACTATTTTTATTCAATCAAATTTGGGGTTCATGACCACACTTATGGGGATTATTAACCACTTAACCATATTTCCTGGGATTATTGTATAATTATTCAAAGCATATTCCAATGACCATGCTTAAAGCCACGCCATAAGGGGACCACTTTGGAGACTTCTTCAAATACACCCATCACTTCAAGAAGCTTCCAAAATTGCTTCGGGGCTTCTTCTAGGGTTGGCATCAATGACATCCAATTTCCAACACCAATTAAGATCTAACCCTAATGAAAATATATAAACATCGTAATGTAACCCTACTAATAATATATAAACATCTAGTTCAATGTTCATTAAAATTTTGACATAATTTAATTGCAAAAATTCAATACAATGACACTTCAATCTTTGCAATGTTCAATAAATACTTTGGAGTCAAAATGTATATACAATGCACACACTATTACTGGTATTTAATAACTACATAGGTAATATTTATATACAATGTGTATGTTATTACATATCAACATTTAGATCAATATAAAAAATAATTAAATTATGGTTCTAGTATCTGTACAAAGAAATCGAAAGGCAATACATAGAACTCATCGCACATGTAGGATGAAATTGTCTTCATTCAATGTCTATCCCACATGCAAGATGACACTGTCTTTGTTTAATGTAAATTTTCCATGCACTCGAAAACCATGCAACATATAAACAATACTCGATTTTTTTTGCAAGTATATTTCATATGACATTTCTGTCAAACCAAGAAACAAATCGTACATAATAGATTCCCTAGGAGTGCATTGAAAACTATTGTTGTCCATCATGTGTATAAAAACACTTACACAAGGTTTATATATAAAAGGGCATCTTTGATTACATCTTACGCAGTCAAACATTGCATTTTTTATCAACATGTGCTCGCGGGAGAGTTGCAGATTGAGTTCAAATGGAGTTGAATATGCATTTGCTTCTATCAATGTACCTTCAACCCATTTATACATTAAAAAAATTAGTAATTTAAACTTTATATATATATATATATATATTCTAAACGAGATTTGTAGATAGAGTTGTCAATCTATACTTACAACATTTGTTGAGCCAGTTAGTTTTTTCAGATCTTTGACTGCTTCTATTGTGATTTCTATTATAAATGTAGATTGTGTTGTGAAAAACACTTTTTCGTTTGCATCTCTCCTCGTGGCTGTATTTTTAAATAGAGAAATGAGAAATTTTCCCGTCTGCAATTATTGTTCTAGTGAAGCAAATAAATGTCCATATTTCTCAAATAACTTTAGTTGACATATAAAATACTATAATTTTTATATATCTTGATTTAAGATATATTAGCATATAAACGATAAACCCTTGACCATGGAAAAACATACCGTTGCTTTGTCATCATCTTTGTTGCCATCTTTTATATGCAAATTGTATTGCGAACAACTTTTCTAGCAAGGGTGATGACAACTCCAATAGTGACAATTGGATACATGTCTATATTATTTGAAAATTATTTGATTGTTGTTTCTAGTATGAAATTGTATTCTTTATAGGTTGGAGGTATTATCTCTACGACACTTGATTCAAGTAGCGATATAACATGGTCATAATCACCATGTTCATAGCCATTTTTTGGTAGAATTTTGAAATTTGTAATAGATATTCCAGCACCGGGAACACTATTTTTTTCATGTATTTCAATGAGGTGTGAAGGTACGGTCAATGTAACTGTTATCATGCCATTTTCATATGGGGATAATTTTCGCAAATAGGCTAATTTTCCATGATTTTTCCCAAAAAATGATTTGCTAATTTCCATTTTTTCTAAAAATGATTTGCCGAAATTCCATAGAACAAAATGATTTTACCTTAAAAATCGTTAACATTTTATAGAAACTATATAAAATCCTTCGAAATTTGAATATTTTTACAAAAATATCGCCAAGCATTTTACATTTTGCATATTAAGGACTAGTAAGATTAGTCCGTATTTCTACATTTTAATATAAATTTCCATCCTTAAAATCATCCCTGGTCATATCAGCACATAGAATTTTGCGTAATCTATTCATTTTATCCAAATATGTGTTGTAAACAACCATCACGTATCCAATGAATACTTCTCTAGTTCTGTGACCATTCAAGTCCTCTATTGAGACAATATTTTGAGTTGCTGAGTTGGGTCATCGTATAGAAATCATAGGAAATAAGAAATATGAACAACAATTTCCATATATGTTTTTCCCAACTACATAATTTACATTTTTATATACATACCTTTCCAATTGTTCCTATTGCACATGGTTAGTTGCTTCACCTGTGCCTGTTCTTGTTACACTTGTCTCTCCAACATTGATTGCTTCAATTCTAGGTATTCCTATTTCACTTGAGCTAAACATAGCAATTTGGAAATCGCATAAGAACTTGATGCTATTTGTTTTTCATGTCTAAAAGAGAGAGTTTATAAATATGTTCCCATGTCTTGGTTACTATCACAGTGTCTAGATGGAAAATAGCTTATGGAAATTTACCTCTGACACTATTGTTGGGTGGATGTTTGTGATGCACCAGTACTAATAATTCCCTGGCTAGTCCAAGTTCTCCTCCTTGTAACATCGACTTTGTGAACGCTAAGCACATACAATATATTCTATATTATGTTTACATTCACAAATTCCCTTCTTTTTTTTCTCCCCATTTTTTTTCCAGATGCATATTAACTATGCAATACACAAAAGTACATTTCACACCACACAATACATAATAGTGCAAACATGTTAATTACATCTGCAATATTGAAGTACTAAAATGCCTAAAAATGCAAAATATTTTTGAACTGTAATAGACTTCATAACCAACATTGACTCTTTAGCAGTGTCCATTGAAACAAACTTGTACTGTATGTTGTAATATCTATATGCATTCACACAACACTTATAACCAGATCTTGTAAGTGAAATGAATTAGCAATGAAAAATTAGTGC
Source organism: Picea engelmannii (assembly GCA_009831015.1). Lineage (NCBI taxonomy): Eukaryota > Viridiplantae > Streptophyta > Pinopsida > Pinales > Pinaceae > Picea > Picea engelmannii. The sequence continues at coordinate 1,072,132 of ML779045.1, forward strand.
CACAACCATTTGATGATCTTATGGAACTATAAAACTATCATACCATGGAGGAAAACATTTAAGTGGTTGAGAAGTAGACACATAAGGCATAGCAAGATCCTAACATTCAACACAAGATTTTATAGGCAGGATGTTTGGTGTTGTTATATGGCAAAAAATTCCTCAAACACTCCAGAAAGTTGCCGATGCATCTACTAGCTCCATTTCTCTTGGTACACATTAGTAGCATTGTTGATGACAGTGAAGCAACAACGAATCAAAGTCCTTATGGATGGAATACCGCAAAATGCCTACTATGACGCACACATGACAAATTCATTGTGAAGTCTCAAAGCATTGAACAAGCTAGTGTAGCATATCACCAACTCAACACACCAAGCAGATAGACAAGCACAAAACATGTATAATTTTATATCCATTAGTAGGACATGAACTCATCCATACACACAGGAGAATAAGACAAGTTGACAAGTTTGAAAATTTGGAAGATATCAACCAATAAGTGAAGTTATGGGAAACACATAGGATACTGGAAATGACGACATGTTGGCAGGGTCGACCCAAGGGTTACATGACATTTCACAGTACCAAAGCTTCAAGAAATATGATCTATCCAGGTCACACATGTACGACAGATGTAGAAATTTATGATGCCACAATGTGCAAGAGACACCAATAGTGAAACGAATCGTTGTCATTACATACATCATTAAAGTAACCTAGATCCAAATTGAAACGTATCAATACATGAACACTGAAGCATGGAGCCAACATGAAAATGAGAACATCACGACACCAATTTTCGGTAGTCTTTTTAGCTATTTATATGACTTTCCAGGACCATAGTGTTTGGAGCCAACCTCCATTTCTCCATAAATAGAACTCCCACCAGCTATCAATTAAGTAGTTCCACCAATCATTTAGTCATCAGGTCCATTTATCCCAGGAATTCTAGTTCCATCGCAAAGTCCCCATGTCCACGGCTTCTCCTAGAATGCATGTGATTTTGTACATTCCACAGTCCATGAAGACGACCTGGAGTCCTAAGGTTTCATTCTAACATCGGTTGACATTCAAAACACAATTGTTGGGAAGGGGACCCAACCTATATTTCATGAGAAATATGCCTAACATCGCTAAACAATTGATTGAACTATTCTATGAAGATATTGTAGTACACCAACTCTTTGATCCAACATATGTTATGCGTGCTTCCATGGATCAACACCTTTGTTGAACCCAATGGGCCCATTCTACATATTGCCCCCTTTATTGGTTGTAGTTTTCCATGTCGTCCTCATTATCAACCAAGCTGAACCAAACAACAGGATGAAAGTGGTCCTCGCAATTGGAGCGATTACTTAGTGCTAACCATTTGCAAGTTCTCGAGTAAATTGGGAAAAACTCTAGCTACAGGACTTGGCCTAGTCAATGCTTGGATTTTTGGGCTACAAGATGAAGTTCGCCTACCCTTCATGCGTCTAGAGCAAGCCCAAGTAGGGAGAGGTCGAGAGCTTAGAAAAATGTACACCAAATCTAACTGTCATCTCCACAATGAATCTACTCATTTGAAAAGTTGTGTCAGACTACAACCACAAACCAAAAAGATGATTTGAAATTACTCCAGCAATGTGCATGTATCCAACCTAGTTACATTCAAAACTCTCACAATTCAAGATAGCATTTTTCTTATGTCACTGTCCCAGTTGAGTCGAGGATGACCAAGGAAATAGTGTTGGAGGCGTGCTAAGCATCGAATGTTAGTGTTAGAATTCTATAACAGGGCACAATTTGTGTGGAAAAATAAACCATCATGAACCATATGTCAACACTATCCTCACTTTCTCTTCTTGCTCCTCTATACTAGTTGTTGCATCAAGAGATAGGATCACTAGATATACATAAATAAGATAAATAAGATCATCTTGTTCACAAATATTATTATGGTTTGACATATAAGCATTGAACGATAGGATGGCCACATATTAACAAGACAAATCCCATGGCGCAAAGCAATGTAACCATTATTGAAATAACCAGAGTGCATAGTACAGTTCTGTGAAATTCACTAGTCTGCCTTTGTATGTATCATTCGTATCAAATAAAACAACACAAAGCACAATTTATTCTTGCAATCCAATGTGTGTTTTATCAATTCAATGGATATCTATTTTGATGCTCTATGTTTATTATTGTTTTAATGGATTATCATCCAATTAGTACAAGTCTAAGAATTTTTCTTGAATACATTGTCCATACACATCTGACAGAAGGCTAATTAGTCCTTGTGATTCTCGGATCATCTCGGGTGACAACTTTTTCAGCTTATGACTAAACATTCAATATGCAAATGCCTTGGAGTTTTGTAGATCAAATCTTGACAAACACTGTATTTTCAACCCACCAGGGATAAGATACCCACGGGTGAAATATGCACTTTGGATTATACACACTACTATGTACTATGAATATATATTATTACATATGTATATAATTTACCAAAAACAAAGGTGTTCATTGCATTATTGCTATGGGCATACCTCCTCTACGAACATTGTTCATGAATTTCTTCTCTTGTATCGCTTGTGAATTCTTTCTCTCCTTCATTTGTTCTATTTCATTTTGATGTGAAAGCAATGCATGAAATGCAATGAACAGAAAAATAAACCCTTATGTTAGAACAAAATGAAATATACAATACTAACAAATAGCAAATGAAAAGAAAATGAATAGTATACAAATAAAATTAGAAATATGTGTTGTTGTAGGGCCTAGTCGACTCTCTCGACTAGGCTCGACGGTCGACTAAGAACTAGTCGGTCGATCGTTGAAGTCAGAAGTAGAGGTCGGTTGGAGTATCTGTTAACCGACTGACCCAGGCAATTAAGTAGTTACAAGTGCCTGAAATGGGTATAAATAAACAAGCACATGAAGGCTCGAGTAACTTCATGTGAGAGATTGTATACAATTTTGTTGTACTTCTATATCATATAATAAAGGACTTTTCTTGGGTTCTCATTACTTGTGTATGTCTTTATCTATGTCTATATGTGTATGTGTATCTTCTATGATGTATATGTAAGGTTCTATCAATAATATCCCTACTTTTCCCTAGATTACAACATTGGTTGGATATAATAGATACTAGAGGCACAAAACCCCTTAGAAGGCTTTCAAGAGTTAATCGACAAGATGATCAAAACTAGTACAGATTACCAATAACAAGTCATGAGTCTAAAAAAATAAAAAGATGAAGTTGAACAACAACGTGACTTAGCAGCCAACTAAATTCAAAAAACTAAGGAGCATATGGACACAACCTTGGAGACATAATAGAATAATCTTAAAGGCTTCAAGCAAAATATAGACAAATTGACCAAACAAGCTAGCACATTGAATTATGTGGTAAGTGAATGGTCGACCCATTTTGCAAATGCATTTATCAAGTTTCGGATACAAAAGGCTGTAGTTGAAAGTATATAAAGAGAAAGAGACTCAGCCACTGATAGAAAAATCAAAGAATCCCTACAACACAGTTTTCAAAATAAAAAGAAACATAGGTGAAAATTTCATAGCAAGAACATGAATGGAAGAAGGAGGGACACAAAGTGAAATTGGAAAATGAACAAGAAGCTAACCATCCCAGCCAGCTCCAATATAAAATTCAGAACACATAATAGAAAATTGACCAAGAGTTGAGCACAACTCTGACATCAGATATAATAGAAAACGTCGACTTGATTTTCCAGTCAAAGATACTAAAGGTGGAAGAAAAATAGGCAATTGGCATGTGGTGCGACTTCATACAACAAACAAAACAATCATCCCCTAGCATCATTCAAGAAACCTTAAAACTCAATACAGAAAGTGAAAAGAGCATGGAAGTCGACGAGTCTAACAAGGGAAGTCCATGCACAACAAAGCAATCGAAAGTGATAATTTAAGTCAGCCCACCATATGAATATTTTCTCTCCTCTTCTGCATCTTTCTCTCTCTCAATATTCTATTTCTCAAATTTTGTAATTTTGTAATCAAAATATGGAAAAATAATTTTGTATACTCCCCTCTTGCTCAGTACGAGCAAGGAATTGAGGTGGGGGGAGATGTTTTACGGGCTAGTCAACTCTGTCGACTAGGCCCAATGGTTGACTAAGAACTAGTAGGTCGACTGTCAAAGTCAGAAGTAGAGGTCGGTCGGAGTAAATGTTAACCAACCGATCCAGGAAGTTAAGTAGTTACAAATCCATGAAAGGGGTATAAATAGACAATCACATGAAGGCTCAAGTAGCTTCATGTGAGATATTGTATAAAATTGTGTTGTACTGCTATATCATATAATAAAGGATTGTTCTTGGGCTATCATTACTTGTGTATGTATTTATCTATGTCTATGTGTGTATATGTATCTTATATGATGTCTATGTAAGGTTCTACCAGTAATCTCCCTACTTTTACCTAGATTACAACATTGGTTGGATATAACATATACTAGAGGCACATAACCCCTTAGAAGGCTTTAAAGAGTTAATCGACAGGATAGTCAAAACTAGTATAGATTACCAACAACAAGTCATGAATCTGCAAAAATAAAAATAGGAAGTCAAAAAACAACGCGACTTAGTAGCCAAGTAAATTCAAAAAAATCAGGAGCATATGGACACAACCTTGGAGACATAACAACATAATCTTAAAGGATTCAAGAAAAATATAGAAAAATTGACCAAACAAGCTAGCACATTGTATTTTGTGGTAATTGAATGGCTGACCCATTTTGTAGATGCATTTAGAAAGTGTCGGATACAAAAGGATGTATTCAAAAGTATAGAAAGAGAAAGAAACTCATCCACTGATAAAAAAATCAAAGAAGCCCTTAGTACACAACTGGAAAAATAAAAAAGCAATGAAGGTACAAATTTCACAGCAAGAACAGGAATGGAAGAAGGAGGGACACAATGTGAAATTGGAAACTGACCAAGCAACCAATCATCTCAACTAGCTCCAATATAAAATGCAGAAAACATAATAGAAATTTGACCAAGAGTCGAGCACAACTCAGACATCAAATATAGCAGAAAAAGTCGACCTGATTGCCCAGTCAAAGATACTAAATCTGGAAGCACAACATGAGATTGGCATGTGGTGCGACTTCATACAACAACAAAAAACATTCAACCCCTAGGCCCATTAAAACAACCTTCAAACTCAGTACAGAAAGTGAAAAGAGAATGGAAGTCAACGAGTCCAACAAGGGAAGTCCAGGCACAACATAGCAGTCGGAAGTGGCAATTTAAGTCGGCGCACCATATGAATAGTTTGTCTCCGCTTCTACATATTTCTCTCTCTCAATCTTATATTTCTCAAATTTTGTAATTTTGTAATCAAAATACGGAAAAATAATTTTGTATACTCTCGTCTTGCTCGAGACGAGCAAGGAATTGAGGTGGGGGGAGATGTTGTAGGGGCTAGTCGACTAAGAACTAGTCGATCAACCATCAAAGTCATAAGTAGAGGTCAATCAAAGTATATATTAACCAATCAACCTAGGCGGTTAAGTAGTTACAACTCCCTGAAAGGGGTATAAATAGACAAACACATGAAGGCTCAAGTAGCTTCATGTGAGATATTGTATACATTTGTGTTGTACTACTATATCATATAATAAAGGATTGTTCTTGGGCTCTCATTACTTGTGTATGCCTTTATCTATGTCTATGTGTGTATATGTATCTTCTATGATGATAATGTAAGGTTGTACCGGTAATATCCCTACTTTTCCCTATATTACAACAATACCTTTCTAATTCTTGTTCCATGTTTTTTTTGGCCTATTTTGTTTTTAATTAGTGGTGATTTTTTTGATGTATTGTACATCAAAAAACGCAAATATCAATGCAGATGCATTTCAACAAGATGAAAATGAAATGCAAATTGTTGATATTTTATTTTCTCTATGATCAAAATTAATGTTATACCAACTACTTGTCATGTCCAACACAATTTCTTAGTCCGACACAAAAACAAGAAGTTTTTAAATATGTAACAAGAATATGAAAACATTCTTTGGTTCAGCAGGAAGGAAACAAAAATTTGTGAATATGTAAAACAAATATGGAAATAGGCCAATATGTGTTCCGATATCAATGTAATTCAATATGCCAATGTTTACAATGATTTACATGCATTTCAGATCGAAAGCCGAAAAAATTAGTCCATTGTTTGTTTATAGTGATGTTTTAAGCCTTGTATAGAGATCTGCAACATAATTCTTTTAATTCTCTCATGACAATGTTGACACATACTCTTTTGGTCTAATATACATTTTTGTATTGCAATCATCCTTTCAATGCAATTTCAATTGTCATTGGTTCATCCATGGATTGTCACAATGATTTTTGGACAATATCCATATGAACTGGAATGTTGATGATGGACCTTGTCAAGTCCATCTGCGATCATTTGTAGCCCCATTTTCTAATTTGTGCAAATGCAATTTTGAGTGATACAAGTCTCTCTTAAAGTTTTGAGAGTGTACTTGCAATTGGTAATGGCATTTTGCGTCTTATCTCGTCGGGTGTTGCAAATTGTGGTAGTTTTCCATTTTCAAGTGCTCTTTTGCACCTAATAAATATCTTGTTAGAAGATAATTTTTTGTCACATGTTATCAAGCTCGTATATTATTTATTCAATTCTTTGTTGAAGCATTTAATGTTCTTTGAAAAATGCAACAGTTCACAATTTTCACATTTGTTCCTAGTTGTGTCTTGGATCTGTTTCAGATAAAGTCGTTGTACTTGTTTCTTTTTTACATCGATATGCTCACTACATGAACATCTGATTTTTATTTTCTGTCCAGTTTTGACGCTAGACTGTGTTTTTTTTTAATTTTGTATATGCCACCCTTTCTCTTTTACTACCACGCATTGTTGGATTGATTGAATTTGCATCTTGTTCATGTGCATGATTTTCCATCCCATGCTCGGTAGGGAATGCATGATTGCATTTGTTTTTTTCACGTATCATATTTTTTAATATGTGACAGCTAAGTCTATTATTCTCAACTGAACCTCTCTTTGATTTATGCAAGCCATTTTAGACGTTACGATGCTATTTACTAACATAATTTTATCCCCACAATGTGCATGACATCTATGTTGGTGTCCTCCCTGTACATGTTCAAGAACTAATACATTGCCACCCATAATTTTTCTCAATGGAAATATTGTATGTCTATCGTAGTTGCTTCCACATGTATTGACTGCACCCATTATCCATTGGTCACAATGCTCATCACATATGTTGATGTAGAGATCTCTTAGTAATGGCTCATAGTGAATGTCAATTGTATCTGTTTCAAATGATAGCACATCGATTGTTCTATTTTAATTTGAGTTAACGCAATACAAGTTGACAATATTGTTGCCATGAAGGAACCACACTTCAACATTTACATTGAAAATGAATGTTATCCATTGCAAACAAAATCCCCCACCCTCTATGTTTCCTTTTTGATATGGCATTGCCAGATTTAAAATATACTCTTGCCAATTTGCAATAATTGTTGTATTATGTATAACATCGGGTCCTATATATTCATGCAAGCAACACAATGCATTCTAGTCACTATTTTTCATTTCATTGCAAAAGGACTGGACAATATAAAGTCTCAAGGATTGTACATCGACGTCTATGGCTATCAAATAGAAAATTTCTCAGAACAAACTATCACCGCAATTAGATACAACATGTATTACTTTCCTTAATCCATAAGAATGCATCTTATCCATATTACATTTCCAGTAGTATTCGAGGTTTTTTCACATCAATGACAAGTAAGTATTAGATTGTTCAAGATTGCATCCAATTAGCTTTTTGTAAAGCAATGGTTCGTTAGGATCACTAATAGGATTTGCATCAAGAAATGAAATGCAATTTGGATCTGCATTTGCATTTATGTTGAAATGAAAATACTTTGTTTTTTCTCGTTAATGACCAAACTATAATCGCTATATTTAGCCATTTTATGCAAAATGTGTCTCCCCATAGCCCTCTCTCATTTTCGTTTACATTAGAAGATGCAGACAACCGCTTTTTTTATAGACATTTGTTGATGTCATGAATCCCATGCAATTCGTACAAGGAAACAGATCCTAGATCATGCTCATATGAATCCCTCTCCTTGTAAATCCAATAGAATCAACATGTTACAAATGATAGGGATATCGTACAAATTGCATCGTCTATCACAATTTGCGGTGCAGAGGTGCAGAAGTGCATGACAATAAGTAACATTAATTCTCTACACAAGCATTTAAAATACACAAAGTGATGGCTATGCTAGAAATATACCTCTGCGCAGTGCAGAGGTGCACAAGGCATAGTTATATCAAGTGCAGACATATGTTCATAGAAAAAACCTATGGACAACTTGAAAAATTCCCTTGTAAAAAAAAAATTCAAATATAAATAGATTACCAAGCTTGAATTGCTTCAATTCATGGTGCACAACTATTGAAAGTGCGAAGGTGTGCAAGTGCACGATGATAACTGGCATGAATTGCCTGCATAGGTGTTGAAAATACACAAGTGTCAACTGTGCTAGCAATATACCTCTGCGGAATGTGGAGGCGCGAAAGACATAACTACATCGAGTACATACATATGTTCATAGAAAAGGCCTCTACACAACTTGAAAAAATCCCTTGTAAAAAAGTCTTTTGAGTAGGAAATTTTGTAGACATAAATACACCATTGAGCTCCAATTGCTTCAAGGAAAAATGCATGGCCCATATTTAATAAAATGTCTTTCCCACACATGAATTACCTTCGAAATATGACCAATCATAAATATAAACCATTATCAATCCCATACAAGAGATGGACATTTTATTTGCACCAGTTCTAAATCCCTACCCTTTTCTTGTAAATCCGAGCAACTCAACCTTCCATTAATGACTTAGCCACTGTGCAAATCACATGGCTTGCCACAATCTGTGGTGTATAACTAATGAAAGTTCCAACATACCAAAGCACCGTAGTGTGAGGGTGAGTGAGTTTAGTATCAATTCTCTACACAAGAATTGAAAACAGACTAAATGTTCATTGTGCAAAGGAAACACCTGTACGAAGTACGAAATATATAGTTGTGCAGAATTCAAACAAATCATCAAAGAAAAAGTCTCCACACATAAGCAATAGTGCATTGTACATGGAAATATTGACCATCTCCTACATATCAATCTTGTTTTTAGATTGGATGCGTTTTTCATATACTCATGCACACTGTTTATAGACAACAAAGATATAGATGCATTGGAATCATATCAATATGAACTAGGATATGATTTCTTGCATGAATTGCATCATATTCGTGACATTAACATATATCTTTTGAAAATGTAGTTGTCTACATATTCAAATGTAAATAAAAAATGAAAGAGCATTTTGGAGACATACATTTTGCATACAATGACCAACAAAAGGGTTAAATAAAACACTAAAGCACATTCCAATAAAATAGTGCGTGTAATATGCATAAAGCATACACTATTGAACAACAAGCACAAAAACTAATTGCATCTATCTATAAAACAAAAATCAATATCACACACCATTGGTCAAAAGAAAGGTAGTAGATGGACACCTTGGGCTTGTTCAACAAGTGTTGCAGATACTTTGCAAATGTAAGTCACATGCAAAATTGTCTATTGCTTAAAGAATAATTGAACCAATCTATCGCCTAATTCAAATAACTATATAATCAAAATTAAGGCTATAAATTAAGCACATTTCCATCCAAGAGTTTTCATATTTTCTAATCCCGAGCCTATTCAATGGAAACAAACAAGCAATAAAACATATTCATTCTAACAAAACATTATAACATGAAAACAATCATACCCAATGCACATGATTTCCTACTTTTTGACATAGATTTGTATATGCCCAAAATTGGAATTCTTGCAAATCACCATTCAAAACAGATGCAAATTGAGATGAACCTTGCATTTCTGTACTATAGTATCTTATATCATGATTAAAAAAAAGAACAAATGGAATAGGTTGTGGAATGCATCAACTAAACAATCCCCAACACCATATGAAAATGCATCCAACCTAAAAACAACATTCGTTTACAGTACATGGTAAATAATGCATTTCTCCCTAACTTTGTATCTTTCAACATTTGTTCTCTTTGCCACCTTTTAGTTTATGTCATTCAAACCATCCCTACGCTATCTCCATAGCATCAAGCAACTACAAAATAAGAAGAACAATACAAGCTCTGAACAACACACCTTTTTTTTATGTTTAACTTTGATTCTTTATGACATATGGAGTGTATGAAATATCTCTCGACTAACTTAACTTAATTCTGAAAAGGAAAAATAAGAATCAATTTCTTATTTTCTTGGGCATAGAGCACACAATGCAAATGATTTCTTACCCTTTGACATAGATTTGTAGAACCCAAAAATTACAAGTCTTGCAAGTTGTGAGTTGCAACACTTGGAAATTGATAAGAGCTTCATCTTTTTGAACCATAACACGTGGCATGGTAGATAAATGCATTAGGCAATCAAAAAACAAAGTGAACAATAAAACCTAAAAAAAACAAACCTTTTTTTCATGTTCATCTTTGATGTTTTCGACCTACACAGTTTTTGTAACAACTCCTAACCGACTAAACTTGCTTCTCAAAAAAAAAAAAATAATCATCTCCCAATTCTATTTTGTATATACAAAACAAAAAAAACATTCCACTCCACCATTCTAGCCAGTAACAAAGCATAAGTAACTACACTATGCATCATACCCACATTATCAAACAACCAGAGAAACTAATTGCACTTGTTTTAAATACACAAATTGATATGATAGCCATCTGGTTAAAAGAAAGATACTAGATGCACAAGATTTCTTACCCTCTGACATAGATTTGTAGAAACCCAAAACCAGATGTCTTAGAGGTAGTCATTCGCAACACTTGAAACTTGGGAAGAACCTCGTCTTTCTAGCTTATAGTGGACTATATCATGATTGAATGCAAAGAATTCAACAATTAATTAGAATAGAAGAATTCAATTAATACTCCTTGTAATCCATAAAATCTCCTACACAAAATCATGTCATACAATATACAAAAATCCCTTCAAAATTTATGGATCGTGTTAAATTTAATGAAGAATCAAAAGTGAATAATCTATATATATTTATTAAAATCAGTCTATATATTGTATAATAAATATATATGCATACTGTTTGGCCCACAACTTTAAATGTCCCCAATTACCAACTGACATAGTAGCAAGCTTAAAAAATTGAGATGGTCTTAGAACTTTGAGACTCGTACATGCACCCATTCCAATCATCCGCTAAACATGCTTAATTAAATTTCTTATTAAATTCTTGTCGTCGCCCCAACAATAAGATGTTGTTTTGAAGGACCAATAAGAAGACAAGAAAACAATTGAATCGCTTGCAACAAAGTTAAACTTTGGAAAAAAAACACAAAATTTTTGGTCAATGCAAAAAAAAAAATCACAGTCAACGCAAAAATGATTGCTATTATCCCAGGTCATCGACAGGAACTAATAAATTTATAAACACATTAATTTATGGATATTGTTAAATTCATTCATGTATTAATTTTATATATTCAAAAAAACATATTAAACATTGTTAAGTTTATAAATTCATCTATTTAGTTTAGATGCTCATAAATTTATCTATAAACATATAAACTTTAACATCTGAATTTACCTATAATACATAAATAATAATACATAAATAATGACATTGGATGCCATATACATAATGTTTTCCTTAATGACTTTAAACTCAAATGACTTCCTAAGATTTTCATGAACCATCATTTTATTGGCACATTACATTGCCATATTAATAACTCATTTAAGTGATAATATGAACTCAAATGACTTCCTAAGATTTTGATGCACAATCATTTTATTGGCACTTTACATTGCCATATAATAATAACTCATTTAAGTGATAATATGTCATTTAAGTGGAAGATAAGAAAATAACGTGCTTTCAACATTTAATTAATTTTGTTGTCATTTTTTTAACAGGAAGATTATATATATATATATATATATATATAATTATCAAATATTGTATATAAACAAATTAAAATTTCACTTTTATTTGTTAATAGTAGTAAAATTCAATTTCATTATTAATTTGTTATTTTTTTAAAACATAAATAATTTTTAAGTTATATTTTATTAATTAATTTTGTTGTAATTTTATTGTTTTAATATGAAGATAAAAAATAAATATTTTTAAGTATCAAATATTATATATATAAATAATTTTATTTTCAGTTTTATTACTATATATATATATATATGGTATTGAAAATCATGGTAAGTATACAATATTTTTCATATGAGCTTTAAAAACACACACACATATGTGGAGAGTCTTAAGTTTTATTGATTGAATATTTTTTCCAATGTATATTTCTATTAAAAAAACCATAGGTCACAATTTCAAATTTGGTTGAGTATCTCAAGGTTATTCTCATGTCCCAATTTTTGGATTCTCTTATTATGCGATTAGAGTTACTTCACGAGGCTTGATCAACCAGGTCAGAGGGGTGAGACTAGGTCATTAGTGAGCCCAAAAGGTTTGTCAGATTTTTATGGGGCCCAACCTAGTTTATTTACCATTATTCATCATCAGGATCAATTTCGCACAACTTGTTCTTGGTTCCATTGCATTTTGACGATTCCCGTAAAACAAGGTTATTATTGGGCATATTCTAATTAATTGCACTAAAGGTACTATTTGGAGCTTTTTTCTTGGAGAAATACCTTAGTGTAACAACTCGTTGGAACCGAGGTGAAAATATCTACAGGATGGCATGATGAAAAGTGACTTTCAGTGGCCGGAGAAGTCATAAAGGAGAATTAATCACTTTTTGGGGTTAAAAAGGTGAATTAAATATTAATACGAGGAATAACCTTAGAAAGTCAGTTAAATAATTTAAGTGAATGAAAGAAAAGAAAAAAAATAGGCCTATAAAAGGGGATGAGAGCTCATTCTCTCAAGATGTTGATTGATTATTTTGTACTCGGCCTCTTGGCTTGGAGAGTTCTTGGAGCTTAGTATTTTGAGGGTTTTGGTG